>WNGS01163519.1:6377845-6399034 GCA_020271785.1 Procambarus virginalis | reverse complement strand
GTTGTTTGTTAATTACCTAAGTGTAATTACCTAAGTGTAGTTACAGGATGAGAGCTACGCTCGTGGTGTCCCGTCTTCCCAGCACTCTTTGTCATATAACGCTTTGAAACTACTGACGGTTTTGGCCTCCACCACCTTCTCACTTAACTTGTTCCAACCGTCTACCACTCTATTTGCGAAGGTGAATTTTCTTACGTTTCTTCGGCATCTGTGTTTAGCTAGTTTAAATCTATGACCTCTTGTTCTTGAAGTTCCAGGTCTCAGGAAATCTTCCCTGTCGATTTTATCAATTCCTGTTACTATTTTGTACGTAGTGATCATATCGCCTCTTTTTCTTCTATCTTCTAGTTTTTGCATATTTAATGCCTCTAACCTCTCCTCATAGCTCTTGTCCTTCATTTCTGGGAGCCACTTAGTGGCATGTCGTTGCACCTTTTCCAGTTTGTTGATGTGTTCTTAAGATAAGGGCACCATACAACCGCTGCATATTCCAGCTTTGGTCTAATAAAAGTCGTGAACAATTTCTTTAGTATTTCTCCATCCATGTATTTAAAGCAATTCTTAGGTTAGAAAGTGTAGCATAGGCTCCTCGCACAATGTTCTTGATGTGGTCCTCAGGTGACAGTTTTCTATCTAAAACCACCCCTAGATCCCTTTCTTTATCAGAATTCTTTAAAGATTTCTCACATAATTTATAGGTTGTGTGGGGTCTATGTTCACCAATTCCACATTCCATAACATGGCATTTATTCACATTAAATTCCATTTGCCAAGTGTTGCTCCAAATACTTATTTTGTCCAGGTCTTCTTGAAGGGCATGACAATCATCTAGGTTTCTTATCTTCCCTATTAACTTAGCATCATCAGCAAACATGTTCATGTAATTCTGTAATCCCTCTGGTAGATCGTTTATGTAGACAATGAACATTACCGGTGCAAGAACTGAACCCTGTGGTACTCCACTCGTGACATTCCTCCAATCCGATACCTTGCCTCTGATTACGGCCCTCATTTTTCTGTCAGTTAGGAAATTTTTCATCCATGTTAGTAGCTTACCCGTCACCCCTCCAATATGTTCCAGTTTCCAGAACAACCTCTTATGGGGAACTCTGTCGAAAGCCTTTTTTAGGTCCAGATAGATGCAGTCAACCCAACCATCTCTTTCCTGTAAAATCTCTGTTGCTCGATCATAAAAACTGAGTAAGTTCGTTACACAGGATCTTCCAGATCGAAAACCATACTGTCGGTCTGATATTATATCATTTCTCTCCAGGTGTTCTACCCATTTAGTTTTAATTATTTTTTCCAATATTTTGACTATTACACTTGTCAATGATACAGGTCTATAATTAAGGGGGTCTTCCCTGCTTCCACTTTTGTAGATTGGAACTATGTTAGCCTTTTTCCACACATCAGCTACAACTCCTGTAAACAGGGATGCCTGAAAAATCAGCTGAAGTGGAATGCTGAGCTCAGGTGCACACTCTCTCAGAACCCATGGTGAAACTCCATCTGGACCAACTGCCTTGTTCTTACTTAGCTCCTTGAGCATTTTTTCCACTTCGTCTCTAGTCACCTCTATGTGCTCTATGTTGTTCTCTGGAATTCTTATTGTGTCTGGTTCCCTAAAGATTTCATTTTGTACAAACACACTTTGGAACTTTTCGTTTAGTGTTTCACACATTTCCTTTTCATTTTCCGTGAATCTATTTCCCATTATCAACCTCTGAATATTATCCTTTACCTGCAATTTGTTGTTTATGAATTTGTAGAATAGACCTGGTTCTGTTTTACATTTGTCTGCAATCCCTTTTTCAAAATTTCTTTCTGCCTCTCTCCTCACTGCTGTGTAGTTGTTTCTGCATCTTTGTATCGTTTGTATGTTTGGGGGTTGGCCTCTTCCTGTATTGATTCCATTTTTGTGTCTTTTGGTCTCTGGCCCTCTCGCAATTCCTATTGAACCAATCCTGTTTCCTAGTTCTGCATCTCTGTTTTGGTATAAATTTGTTTGTGCCTTTATCATATATTTCACAAAACTTGACATACATCTCATTCACTTCCTTGCCTAGCAACAAGTCTGTCCAATTATACTCACTAAAAAAATTTCTAAGGTTGCCATAATGTCCTCTCTTGAAGTCAGGTTTTTCAACTGCCTCATCCTCCTTATTTTCTTCCAGATTATAACGCATTGCATACTTTATTCCCAAAAAGACATGGTCACTTTTACCCAAGGGAGGAAGGTACTGAATGTCAAATACTTCTTCCTCCTTCCTGGTAAATATCAAATCTAGCATGGAGGGAACGTCCCCTTCCCTCATCCTCGTAGCTTGTTTAACATGTTGATACAAGAATGTTTCCAGGATGAGGTCTACAAATTTACAGGTCCAAAAATCTTCTGTTTTAGCTTCATATGCTTCCCAGTCTATGGATTTCAAGTTGAAGTCACCAACTATCAACAGTCGTGACCTATCGTTATCCGCTCTCGCTATAATCTCTCTCATTATTGTTATAAGACCTTCTCGTTTACTATCTAGCTCCTCCTTTGACCATGTGCTGCTTGGTGGTGGACTATATGCATTTATGACCATTAGTTTATCATCTTCATGGCAGATCTCTAGTGCTATTATGTCAACCTCTTGTGGATTGGCAGTCATTATTTCCTTCACCTTTATGTGTTCTTTCACCAGCACAGCAACGCCACCGCCTTTCCTAATTTTTCTGTCCCTTCTCCAAATTGAGTAGCCCCTTGGAATATGACCTCATTTAAAATATCATCTTCAAGTTTTGTCTCCGTGAGTGCAACAATGTCTGGTGTCTGCATCTGTATTACATCACTTAACTCCAATATCTTCGATCTTACTCCATCTATGTTGGTGTATGCAATCTTCAGGAACTTGTTCCCCCTCTCCTTATTCTTCACTCCCCCTCTCTCTATTGATTGTGTTGGTTTGCCTTTATGTACCACTTTACTGGTCTGCCTACCCCTAACACTTTGTAGAAAAAAGATTTGATTTCTTCTTCATTCCTGCTCTCATTTAAACGTTTTGCCTCAGCGAGGTTCAGTTTCAGCTTCTCTCTGTCTTCTCTTGAAAGATCTCGTCTTAATGACCACATTTTCCCATCCTCATCACTTTGTAACTTTCTAGCATTCCTTAGTACTTCTTCCATCTGCTTGGCACCGTTTAGGGTGATCCTCAAAGGTCGATCTTTCCCTTTTACATATCTGCCTATTCTCCTGTAGTCGCACACATTCTCTTTGGTTGTAAGACCTTCCACGAGGCCAACAATTTTATCTACTACTTTTGCTTCTTCTACAGCTCTTTCTGACCTAGATGTTATCTCCTTTTCTTTGCAGCCAAAAATTATCAGGGACTTACTCCGATCAACTGTGTTTTGCACCAACCTCGGGTTAGATGCCAATTCCTTTCTCACTTCCAGCCTAATGTTTGTTTTATCTTGGTTGCTGCATTTTTGGGCTTCCTTTACTGCTGCTTCCATTTTTTCCTTCTCCTTGGCCACTTGTGCATAAGTGAGTTGCATATCTTTCTTATCATATGGTTGTGTGTCGGTGAATGCGCTCTTGGTTGATCCGGTTTCCCTTGCTTCCTATTTCAGGGTTCATGTGTCTCAGGTTGTGCACAGTGTCATAAAGTCTAGCCAATCTAGGGTCTACCCTCGTGCTCGTAATGCTAGGAAGTATACCGCTCTTTCTTCTCTCATTGGCAATATGTTTTGGGAAGATATTCAGGAGCGTGGGTTTTGGAGGTCGGACAGGGTCATGGCAGCCTGGTATCTTGTGAATGGCCCTGGCCCACTGCGGCCTTGTGTAGCTTTGGCATGCGTGTTGTGGCCGTCTGTCTCTTCCTTGCGTTGAGACCTGCAGTGCTGCCACCTCCTGGGTAAGTCCCTGTTTTTCCTTCTTTTAGAGTAGTTAGCTTCAGTGAGCCAACGGGGCTCCACACAGAAAACCAGCATTGAATGTAATAAAACGCCAGTTTCTGGGTGAGCTCTGGAGGCTCCCTGACCCCCTCTATCCCTCCAGTCAGCAGTTTTCATCATTCAAGAACTGAATGGTGGGTAGCCATGCTCACCCAAGCCAGCTCTCTCCCTCTGTGGGGGTTCGGGGGTGGGGGAGTTCTTTTGCTCTTTTGAAGACTTAGTTCACATTTTTAACGACACTGGTCTGTTTTGTTTCGCCTACCTTTCTGGGTACTTTCCCTGGTCAATGGCAAGTATGAGTACTTTTATGTAAAGGGTAAAAGGCAATTGCTTCCTATGCCTCTCTGAGGGGGCCAGATTCTGGCTCGTGGTCCCTGGCAGGCATAAGAACTCTGTGACTGATGGCCCCAACTAATATAGCACTATATCAGTTCAGATAGCTTCAGGGAGCACATTTTTTTTCTACTGTTACATTTTTCTTCATTTTTGTTACCATGAACTTCATCAATTCCAGAATGTTATACTCTTTTTCCCTACTAAGCCCTTCATCACATCTTTTTTTTGCATGTGTAATAAATTTTTCCTTCATGTGTTAACAGATCCTGACGGAACATATCAGCCAACAAGTGATGTATTGCAAACATCCTGAACCAGAATCACATTACCGGTTAGAAAATCCAAGTACGTAGAGCAAATAGGTTCGGTAGAAAGATTAGAAAATACATGTTCTGCTTGTTAATTATTAATTTTTCCCCAAATAATAGGATGTAACAGGTACTGTGACCTCATGTCAATGAGGCCATTTGTTGAGGCACTCTAAATTAACTATCCAAAGTAGATACTCTGCTATAGTGTCCTTGTACTGAACTAAACATTATGATTTATTTTGTATTTAAAGCTATTAAATTTGTAATAATATATTTTTTCAGTTTTTTGTAAGTTGTATGTTTGCATTAAATGGTGTTTTTCTTGCAGTGATCTTAAAAGTTTGTGCAACATTAATAAGGCAGAGCAAACCATCTGACAGTTTAATGGAGGTGAAGAAGCTTTTTCTGTCAGATATGACACTACTTTGTAACAACAACCGTGACAATCGTAGGACTGTTCTACAGATGTCAGTGTGGCAGGTAAATCAAGCAGTATTATAGTGCACTTTGATCCTATTTATCTCTGATTCGTATTCAATGAAGCCTTGTTCACTTTTGATTCTCCCCTTTCCTGGAGGGGTGACTCCATGTTAAATCCTCTCGTGACTAGACCACAGGGACAGTGATTCTTGGAACCACCTCAAGGTTACCCTAAGATGACAGTACAGTACTGATATAATGAATAAAATTATGTACTGTAGCATCTCATTATTAAGATTTTTGTATTTCTTTATTGAACCCCAGAAGTACAGCTATGATCTGGCCCCCAAAGCAAAACTAAATATAGTAATTTTTTGTGTTTTGTAAAATGATAGATTTGCATGCAAAAATTTAGGAAAATTAAAGCACAAATACCTAAGTCTTTTTGTGTTTTGTGCATTGGAAGATTGCTGAGTGAAAGGATCATCTGGTCTGTGGACTGGTGATGTAATATTGCTGCCAGGCCAAGTAAAAGAGAAAGTTGTGTGGAGTGTAATTACCTAAGTGTAGTTACAAGATGAAAGCTACACTCGTGGTGTCTCGTCTTCCCAGCACTGTCATATAATGCTTTGAAACTACTGACGATTTTGGCTTCCGCCACCACCTCACTTAACTTGTTCCAAATGTCTACCACTCTGCAAAATTGTTAGATGGTTTTTGTGTTTGCTATTTCAATTTAGTTTCACACTGTCTCTATCTAGTTACACGTACAGTTATTTACAAAAACCGTGATTGAGCACTGTATATAGGCCTGCAGTGTAATATGCATGCATATATTGCATGTGAATCTGTTTATAGCACAGCTCAAAGGAAGTATTTTGCAATTCATTCATTTACAGCTCTTGTCTGTGGTAATGCTGGCCAGAAATGGATTCAAATTCAGGTGGGAACCAACAGATTGTGGTTTGATGATAATCATACTACTTGTGATGTAAAATAACCTCATTGATAATAAGCAGTTAATAGTGATAGCAGAATCTATATGTATTATAACCAGATGACATCATTTGTATAAAACCTAGATGATGATAACCACATTTCCCTGGAGAATTAGCATTAAAAGAAAAACAAAATGCAGATTTTGTATACACAGACTTTATGCCAAGGCATTTGATAAATTCGACCATGGTGTTATTGCACACAAAATGCTTACAAAACGAATTACTGTATGAGCTCACTTTTTCAAATTTTATGGGAAGGACCCCTGCAGATAAGCCAGGTAAGTGGATAAGCAGAATTTTTACTGGAGAAGTCCAAAAGTGAGTATATATGCAATTTTTGTACCACAACTAACATAATTAGAATTTCCACACACTATATATATATATATATATATATATATTATATATATATATATATATATATATATATATATATATGTATATGTATATGTATATGGTTAGGGGAGGAATTTCACATACCAGTACTGTACTTAAAGTACAGTAGTGACAACAAATATTTCATCTTACATTGTTGGGGTTCATTTGCATGATTAATGAAGGGCTTCAGAATGTTTATTTACCTAACACAAACACTTAAAATTACTGTACATGAACCTTGTGTTCCCTTATACAGTATCACAGACTGTTGGGTAGAGTGGATAATTGATTATATAAATTAAGTAAATAAACTGTATATTTAATTATTTAGTATTAATTTCTAGAGGACTATCTATCTCATTAGGTCCCCAATTATATTATGCTGGCCAGATAACTGTAAACACTGGGAAAAATCTGAGGTTACTTAACGTAATGCCTGAGTTGGATCAGGATATTGTTGCACACTAACGACCCCATTCAAAGCTGAAGAAACTGCTGACTTGGAGAGTGTGCAAAGATCTTTTACCTCTAGAATCTACTCAATAAAACATCTAAATTATTGGACCACCTAAAAATTTTAAATCTATATTTTCTAAAGTGCAGGTGGGAGAGATACATAATAATTTAATCTTGGAAATATTAGGATTGGCTTCAATGTTGCACACAGAAATAACACCACACAAGACTAGAAGGCATGGCAGGATATGCACGGTAACCCCATTGAAAAGCAGAGGTGCAGTAGGCATGCTGAGAGAGAGCTTGATCAACATCAAAAGTTGAAGACTTTTCAACACTCCTTCCCTACACATATGGTCATAACTGGCTGACCTCTTGCAGTGTTCAAAAGAGAACTTGACAAGCACCTTCAAAGGATACCTGATCAACCAGGCAATGACTCTTACGTCAGGCTGCGAGCAGCCTCATAACAGTTTTGGTTGATCAGACCAGCAACGATGGGGCCTGTCAGAGATCGGGCCACAGGGATGTTGATCCTCGGAATCAACAACAGGTAGGTAGGTAGGATGGAGCATTAGCCCATAAAATAAGATCATTAGGAATAATGGGTAAAGTGGGGTGTTGGATTTTTCAACTTTGTCAATTCAAAGAGTAACAGTCAGTTAAATAAGAGCAAGTTCCAAGTGCAGTGAAAAGCTCTGCATCCCAGGGCAGAGTCCTTGTACTACTGCTCTCTGTCACTTATCTTGGATATAGACAAAATACTTGTCACAGCTTCGTGTCATCCTATGCAGATGCAAAAAAATCAGCAAGAAAATTCCTCTCTAGAAGACACTGAAAAACTACAAGCCAATATTAATAAAGTCTTCGATTGGGCAACAGAAAATACATGATGTTTAATACTGATAAGTTCCAGTGCTTAGATATGGTGGAAACAAGAAACTTAGAAGAAACACAGGGTACAGATCACAATCAAACTTAAGAAGGAAAGCAACATGTAAAAGATCTGGGAATTATGATGTCTGACGACCTGACATTTAGTGAACATAACCAGGCAAATAAAGCATCAGCCAGGAAAATGATAGGATGGATTATGAGAATATTCAAATTCAGGGATCCCACAGCATTGCTAATACTATTTAAATCACTGGTGCTGTTCTGTCTGAGTATTGCTTAGTGCTCACTTTCACTTTCAGAGCATAAGATATTTCTGAAGTAGAGGGAATACAGAGAACATATAAAGCATGTATTTTTAAAAAAAGGCAGAAAGTTCTCAGCAGAAAACTACCATCTGATCAGCTTGACATCACACATCTGCAAGCTCATGGAGAGAATTTGCAGGGAGGAAATCATTTATCTTCATTTAGTGAACAATCTTGTACAGTTGACACAACATGGGTTTGTTAAAAAATAGATCCTGCCCTACAAACCTGCTCATATTTTTGGAAATAGTCACAGCTACTCAGACAAAGGCCCTCCAATGGATGTAGTATATACAGATTTTGCTAAAGCTTTGATAAGGTACCACATGAAAGACTGGCAAGGAAGTTACAGGCCTATAGAATAAATGGTAAAATACTAAAATAGATAAAACAATGGTTGAAACAAAGAAAACAAAGGGTCATGCTAAATGGGAACGAAGTTTTGATTTGAGAAATGTGGTAAGTAGGGTACCTCAGGTTTTTATTTTGGGGCCAACCCTTTTTGCCATATTCATTAATGACATAGATGAGAATATTACAAACCAAAGGATCAAATTTGCAGAGGACACAAAAATTTATGGTAAAATGGTTTATGATAATGATATTGAAGCCTTACAAAGAAATCTATATGAACTCCACAAATAGTCAGAAGACTGGTAAATGCTTTTTAATATCGCCAAATGCAAGGCCTTGCATGTGGGGCCTAACAACCCACCTTACCTTGTGGTGGGCTTTCTAACTTCAGAATTGCTTTTAAATACATGGATGGGGATATACTAAAGAAATTGTTCATGACTTTTGTTAGGCCAAAGCTAGAATATGCAGCTGTTGTTTGGTGCCCATATCTTAAGAAGCACATCAACAAACTGGAAAAGGTGCAAAGACATGCTACTAAGTGGCTCCCAGAACTGAAGGGTAAGAGCTACGAGGAAAGGTTAGAAGCATTAAATATGCCAAAACTAGAAGACAGAAGAAAAAGAGGTGATATGATCACTACATACAAAATAGTAACAGGAATTGATAAAATCGACAGGAAAGATTTCCTGAGACCTGGAACTTCAAGAACAAGAGGTCATAGATATAAACTGGCTAAACACAGATGCCGAAGAAATATAAGAAAATTCACTTTCGCAAACAGAGTGGTAGACGGTTGGAACAAGTTGGGGGAGAAGGTGGTGGAGGCCAAGACCGTCAGTAGTTTCAAAGCGTTATATTTTAGATATTTTACAGCAAATGATGTAAACATCATTTTACTATTTACTATATTTTTGACTATATTTACGCAGATATTTTACAGCAAATGATGTAAACAATGTATTATCACATAATCACAATATCTCTGTAATCAACTTAAATGTTAGATCCCTAGGTAAACACTTCGATGATGTTAGTGCCTTAATTGAAACTATTGACAACAAATTCACTTTTATTGTACTTACTGAAACATGGTTGAAAGAGGATACTACTCAACTCTTTAACATGCCTAACTACTTGGCAATTCACAACTGTCGTCAAACTCAGAGAGGTGGTGGTACTGCTCTTTACTACCATCATGAACTAACATGCTTAAAAGTAATTAGAACTAGAGACTGCTGTGGGGAGTATATCTTCGCCAGTTTCAGAGTAAAGGGTACCGAGTCTATCCTGTCTGTGGGAGCAGTCTATAGGATTCCTAACACTGATGTGCCCGAATTCAATTCAAACCTTAGAAATCTAATACTCGATAACAGACTTAACAAAAACCATCTAATTATCGCAGGGGACTTTAATATTGACCTCTGCGAGCCTGAACACCCTACTACTGTTAGCTTCCTCAACTGTATGAATTCCTGCTTCCTCATACCCTTAATCACTAGACCTACCAGAATCACTGATAGTACTGCCACGACTCTAGATCACATCTGGACCAACATAACCTCTCCGCTTACTTCAGGTATAATCACCGACAGTACTACAGACCATTACCCCACATTTCTCTTAACTAACATTAACAAACCACCTCTAGAGTCAAGGGAGATAAGTTTTAGGCTGCACAATGAATCTGCTATAGGCAATTTTATAACTGCTGCTGATAATGTCAACTGGGAGTCAGAGTTAGGTAACATAGGGGACATCAACCTAGCAGTACAATCTTTTCTTCAAAAACTCTAAGCCTTTATAACACCCACTGTCCTATGCTTACAAAACAAGTCACTACCAAAAGGCTTAACAATCCCTGGCTTACAAAGGGAATACTTAAATCCATTAATAAAAAACATGACCTTGAGAAGAAGTATAGGCTAGGAACTGTCTCTAAAGAATTCTCAAAGAATTACTCTTTACTGCTATCTAAGATAATTAGACGAGCCAAAACTAAATACTACGAAGATAAATTTACCCAAATAAAGAGCAACATTAAAAAACTTGGAGCACAATTTCACAAATCTTGGGATCAAAGAAGATTTTAAACAACAAACCAACACTCCTGTCAAATAACGATGGTCAGCTTTCAGCATCTGATTCTGCTATTGAGTTCAATAGGTTCTTCTCTTCCATTGGGTCATCCCTTGCAAATGATATTCCTTCTTCCAGTACTGAGGTTAAGGACTACCTTACAGGTAACTATCCACAGTCTCTGTACCTAAAGCCTACTAATTCCACTGATGTCAATGAGATAATCCTTTCCCTTAAAACCAAGTCTAGTGCCCTTGAGGAGATTCCGACATTAATTTACAAAAAAGCCTCCAGATCCTTAGCCCCTGCAATTACATTGCTCTTCAACAAGTCACTTGAACTCCAAACCTTCCCAGATATTCTAAAAAAAGCGAGAGTAACCCCTGTCCACAAATGTGGTGATCTCACTGATGTTAACAACTACAGACCTATTTCAATCCTGCCTAACTTATCAAAAATTTTTGAAAAACTAATCTACAAGCAGCTTTACTCTTATCTAGCCAAGCACAATATACTTAGCTCTTGCCAATATGGCTTCAGACCTAAAAAAAGCACTAACGATGCACTTATTAGTATGATTAACTTAATTCATGCAGCTCTTGATAAAAATGAGTTCCCTGTTGGGTTATTTGTGGACCTGCGTAAGGCTTTTGACACTGTGAACCACCAAAACCTTCTTCTTAAATTACATCATTATGGAGTCAGAGGACTCTCCCTGCAATACCTCAAATCTTACCTTACTGACAGACTCCAGTATGTTTCTGTGAACAATTCAATTTCTCCTACCCTACCCATCAACATTGGTGTTCCTCAGGGCAGTATACTTGGCCCTCTCCTCTTTCTCATCTACATTAATGACCTTCCAAATGCCTCCCAACACCTTAGACCAATTCTATTTGCTGACGACACAACCTTCATTTACTCCAGTCCTGACCCCCTTGCTCTAAATGCCACAGTAAATACCGAGCTTAATAAAGTCCATCTTTGGCTAACTGCCAACAAACTCACCCTTAACATTGACAAAACTTTCTATATTCTGTTTGGCAATAAATCCTCTAACCAAATAAATCTCAAGATTAACAATACCCAAATTTGTAACAAATTAGATGGCAAATTCCTTGGCGTTCTCATTGATCACAAGCTTAATTTCCAGGGACACATTCTAAATATATCAAAAAAAGTTTCAAAAACTGTTGGCATTCTTTCTAAGATCAGATATTATGTACCCCGCCCTGCCCTGGTGACTCTCTATTACTCCCTCATCTATCCATATCTCAACTATGGTATTTGTGCTTGGGGTTCTACTACCCAAAATCATTTACGTCCTCTAATTACTCAACACAAAGCTGCTATTAGGACAATATCCAACTCTGGCCCCAGACATCACTCGGTACCCCTACTCAAATCTCTCAATATGTTAGATATTAAGTCACTGCACATTCTCTCATGTGTATTATACATATATAAAACGCTGAACTGTAATGCCAATCCTGACCTCAAAAGCTTCATTGAAAGCTGTAACAGAACCCATGAGCACCACACCAGAAATAAATACAGTTTTGATATTCCAAGAGTACGACTTAACCAAACTAGAAATGCTCTACAAATCAAGGGACCCAGAATGTGGAATGACCTTCCCAACCATGTTAAAGACTGTACCTCTCTCAACCAGTTTAAGATTAAAACTAAACACTACCTGATAAACTCCCTGTAACCTACCTTACCCCTCTATTGTCAACCCATGTCTTATTTTTTTTTTTTTATTCAACGCTGTTTGTCTACATATTGTATTTGTGCTGCTTTTCAGTCATGTTCCCCCCTTTTTTTTGTACCTTTATTTGTATCTGTTCTCAAAACATTTTATTCTTTTTGTTCAATTAGTATTAAGTTTTAGATATTAATGTTTTCTTGCCCGAAACGCATTGCGTAATAGTGGCTTTAGGCATTGTATGTACTAGCTCTATCTATAAATCGATCCACTTATGTAAAATCTCTATGTATGTACCTTTCCTGAATAAACATATTTATTTATTATTTTATTTATATGACAAAGAGTGCTGGGAAGACGGGACACCACGAGCATAGCTCTCATCCTGTAACTACACTTAGGTAATTACACTTAGGTAATTACACTTAGGTAATTACATTGCAATGATTTTATGGGCTCAACGTCCCTGCGGCCCGGTCCTCAACCAGGCCTCCTACCAAACCCCACGCCACAACGACCAAATCAATGCTATTACATTACAACAGATTGTTGAAGAAAAGGACCTAGGAGTCAAAATCCAGCACTCACTAAAAGTTGCACAACAGGTGGGAGCAGCAGTCAGAAAAGCTAACGGAACGCGTGGAATAATCAAGTGTACCTTTGGCTTTAAGAAAAAGAAGGTAGTGATTCAACTGTATCTCTGGTGAGGAGACAAAATTATCATTTGGATTATTGTATCCAAGCATGGTGACCTCATCTTCAGAAGGTCATAGCTGCTCTAGATAAAGTGCAACACCAGGCAACAAAAGTCATTCCAAAGCAAGTTATTTCTCGTATCAGGAATGGTCGAGGGCCACATGCCTAACAACACTGCATACCAGGCATGACAGGGAGGATCTCATTGAAACTTTTAAAATTCTGAACAAGTTGGTGGATGTTGATCCTGGCAATTTCTTCAAAAGGTCAAATGTAACACAAACAAGGAGCAACGGTTTCAATCTCAACAAACCTCAATGATAGACTGAGAACAGGAGATGCTTTTTCACCCACAGGGTTATAAACCCCTGGAACCTCGTATCCACTGAAGCCGCAAATGCCAAAAAACTGCTAGGTCTTAAAATACACCTGGAAATGAATATCAAGGCAAATGGGAGTGACCTTCAACAAGCCGTCGGCTTCCTGTCCTTGTCAAGGCCACTAGTGTTTGTGGCTTTCAGGTAAATCAGGGAAACATCTATCACTAAGACAACAGTTAATTAACACAGTTAGGAAAGGACTAACACAGGGAAAAGGTTAACTCAGGATATGATTAGCACAGGGAAGGATTATCACAGTAAACACAGGAAGGGATTAACATAAGAAAGGATTAACACACTTTGAAAAGAAACAACACACACATGCAGACAGGATCTTCAAAACATTTACAGGCTTCAACTAACAATAAATCCTGTTAGAATGAGAAATCTATTTCAAAATCTTAACAAGCTAAACTACAACAAGCTGCAAAAAGTGGACGGAGAGATACCATAAGCTGCAGTAACCACTTTGAGCCTGCACGAGCTGTATCAAAAATACAATGCATATTCTCCTTTCTGTCAAAAATGAGCAGCAATAGGTAAGACAAGCTGAAGAGCAGACACAGACATAGACAAAGTATATTTTGATAGATAAGCAATTCATTTAGATGGGGAAATAGGAGTCCCTGAGTGCCACAATACTATCTAGTTTTACCCCTTTAATATTCCATATAGCGAGCAGAGATCATATGAAAGACAGCAGCTTTGTGTGTATCACTGTAGCTCAACCATGACACATGCATACACACATGTGAGACATATGCAGCAGTTTAACTGAAGAATCATGCTGTGAGGATCTTAGGGATTATAGGTCAGAATTTATTGGTCGCAAAAGAAAAGACATTATCTCGAGTCCCCACCTTCTGATCAATGGACAGTGTTACCGTATCTGCTCCACTTAGGGGAATCCATCACCACAATCTCCATTTTTTATTTTACAAACAACACTTAGTCTAAATAACTAGGGTGGTAAATCTTCGTGATAGCCGTAAATGCCTGTCAAATAATATCCACTCGATATGTGGAATGCCTTTTCAGGTGATTTTCTAGAATGCTAAATACTGTATATTTATCTTGTGTAATATTTATAATTTCAGGAATGGTTGATTGCTTTAGCTTACATCCATCCTAGATCAACGGAGGAACAGAAGATTAGTGACATGGTTTACTCGCTCTTTCGAATGCTTCTTCATCATGCAATTAAATTTGAGTATGGTGGTTGGAGGGTGTGGGTTGATACTTTGGCCATTGTTCATTCCAAGGTGAGAAATAAAATATTATTAATTACCCTTTATTATTTAAAAAAAACTTATATAATTATATCTTTTATGCAATACAGATTCTGTATATTTTTTTTTAAATATTGTTAAATGAAATAGATATAGTCATCTTTATTTTTTAACAGGTTTCCTATGAGGAATTCAAGCTTCAGTTTGCTCAGATGTATGAACAATATGAACGGCATCGGTCTGACAACATCACTGATCCAGCAATCCGGCAGCAGCGTCCCATCTCAACAATCTCTGGGTGGGACCAAGCAGCAAGTAAACAATATTATGTCAACACAGAGATGTACCGGAATGGATCCGGCTCTGAGGTTGGTTTGTTACAATGAAAACCTTAATGTTCTATTTCTACAATTTATACTTGCTGGCTCTAAGTAGAAAGCTTGTATGTTGGGAAGCCTGTTTTTACACAGAGCACATCATTATTTGAATGCATGGGATACAAGCATTTACAGTAAATGGAAAGTCATTTAGTGGAAATTCAAAAATTTGAAATATATTCATTTTCAGAACTAATGAACATGGCCTTCATTAGGCAAGGTGGGTTTGTGTAGGTCTGTTTGGCTATTTTTGGTAAAAAATACAGATAAAATAACTCTCAGATCATAAAAATGAGCTGTATTTTGTGTATAATTGACATGCTGTATACATTCCTGATTTAAAGAAGACAAGACATATTTATTTCAGGGGAGATTTATTTACTTGTTCAAAATTATCAAATGCATTAAATGATAATTTTTCCTTTTTTCAGATTGAGGTAGAAAAAACACCAGCCATTGAAAATGGAAAGATGTCTGTGACACCGGAACCTGTTCACGATCTCCCTCAAGATACTGAAATGGAGTCAGTACCAAGGGCTAATCAAGAAAGAAGAAGTGATGTTGAAAATCATGATGAGCAATACAAAGACCCAAGTGAAGGAAGAGAAACAATAGATGATAGTATACTAGGGTATGAATTGCGAGGGACAAGACAACCAGAGATAGAACAGTCTCTTGAAGTTATGAGGAAAGATGATGGTGTAGATTTGTCTTCTCATCTTCCTGAAATAACGACAAATATTGTTTCTGAACATTCAACGGAAATCATTGAATTTTCTGCTAAAGCTGAGGAGGACAAAGATAGTATAGACAATGAAGAAGTTACCAAAAGTATAGAAGTAATAAATAATAGCAGTGTGGAGGTTGAAGTTGTGGATAACAAGTCGTTAGATAATAAGACTATAGAGAGTGTGAAGAAAAATAGAAATGGAAAGAATTAAAAGAGTAGAAAGTGATAAACAAGAAAAGGAAACAGGAGGGAGTAAAAATTGAAGATGGGCTAAAGAAAATGAGGTGACAACCCAAAGAAAGGGGAGGGCAGTAAGAATGAGGATGATAAATCAGATGAAGAAGAAGAGAAGAAAGATGAGGACAAGAAAGAAGCATCTGATGAAGAAAGTTCAGTTTTAAATACTTTTCTTCTCTAGAAGTTACACAGAAGCTGGAGCCTGAAGAGAAAACAGATTTGAAAGTTGAGAATAGTGAAGCCTTGGGAGACAGTGATAAGGTAATTGGTACAGAAAAAGAAGAAATCAGAGTAGACAGCTCAGTAGAAGCTGATGTAATAGTTGAAAAGCATGAAGAAAAGAGTGAAGAGACAAAAGAAAGTGTTCATGACATAGAGGAAATTGATGAGATAAATGTGTGTGGTGATGAAATAAATGTGAGGTAGGAAAGATTGACACTGAATTGAGCAGGTCCAGGGTTTGGCGATGCTTCCATCCCTGCACCACCACCACAAGAGATGATTGCAACCATCTCTGGTAGTCTCCATGAGAAGGACAAATGTGAGAAAGAGAGAGAAGCAAAGGGAGGTGAGGAAGATGAAATACCAGTTATTGATGTGATAAAAATATATCATTAAAATGGAAGATGCCAGTGATGTACAGAGTGACATGCAGCTAATGTTAGTGAGGTTCAAAGTGTTTCTGTATTTGAAGTTAAAGATCAAGAATCAGGGACTAAAGTGGAGACGAACATAGTAATAGACAATTTAGAAACTGAAAATATAAACAGTAGCTTAGAAGATCCTTATTAGGTATAAGTGATGATACTGTGTAAAAGAAATGCCAGTGTCTAATGTGTCGGTGTCGGACATTAGTACGTTGGAAGTATCTGTTTCTGATGATGTAGTTACCAAACCTGTTCAAGCTGTGATAATGTACAAACAACTGCTTCTTCTGCCTCTTCCCCACCAGCTTCTAGTCCTGTTAGTAGTGCTGTTCAAACTCCTAAAAAAGACTCATTGACTAAAAGTACTAGTCAGATTTTCCTGAAGATACACTAAGCTGACCAGCATAGAAGTACAAGTGTCAAACAAAGAAGTACAAGACTGCACTATGCCGGATGTACAATCATCTACTAAGACAGAGGTTCAAAGTGTTACAAGTAAAGAAGAATCTTGTTCGTTAACTCACGAGACTAGAGAATCCCCACAAAGAGCAGACCCAATTTCTTCTAGTATCGAAGTTGAAGTCACCTCTAAAGATATGTCAAATTCTCAGGTACGGAGCAGGTGACAGAGAAGCAGGAGCACAACCAATTCTCCCAAAATATTGCATTGGTGGCTGCTATAGTTGTCCAGAAGTTGAAGCAGAGTCATTGTCATACCTGAGGAATTTCCAATTCAAGTTCCAAAGACCAGCCTAAAGACCAAGAGTCACAACTGAGGAAGTTGGGGATGAAGACCTAAGTAAAGAAGAAATGGTTGACAGCACAGAGATGAAGGTGAAGGTGCTCTATCTTGTGAACAGTTGGACAAAGAAGAAGAGAAGGTTATGGATATAGAAGAGACAGTCAAAATCAGTGATGTAGTAGATTAACCAAGGACCAAGTAGATTAGGGTTGAAGAGACATGAATATCTTGCTGGTCAGAGTAGCGTTGAGAGGGAGAAGGATAGACAAAGTGAGTTTATAGTGGTGTGTAGTTATAGCAGTATATATACTAGAAATATACTTCAGCTCTACACAATGTCTTATTTGGCCTTGTCTGCAGAACCTGTTTTTATATCTGCAGGGGAGGTGCTTGTCTTATCAGATCACCAGTCTAACCATCTAAGCTTGAGTCACTAGCCTTACATTGCAAAGTTTCTTCTCTTTCTGTCCTCTAATTGCTATGTCTATGGCTCATGCTCTCAGGAACGCACAAATTGTGTAACCCACTTCAAAAATAGTCAAGCAATATGATTTGCACTGCAGCTGCTTCTTGTAGTTACTTTGGTGTCTGATTGTCAACCCACAATTTAGAGTGTTCATCTGTCTGTTTAATTTCCCACTGGAATTTTGATGGAATGGATGAATGTATGGGATGAAATTTGCCTTGTGCCAGGAAATGGAACATGGTAGATATTAACCTTACATTTTTTCTAGCACAGCATAAAAAAAAAAACTCATCTTCAATCTTTCAAGGACCATCTGCAGAATGTTATCATGAACTCTGATTTGTTTTCCTCTTCCATGGTTATGCACTTTAAAAGGCAATTTTTATTTGTCCATTGATCTACATATAAAAATGTACGTGAATCCAGTTTTGTAAATGTAGTTCCAGTGAAGCAAATGTCCAATGAAAACAAAAAGAAAATGTGAATCTATTATGAACCCTAATATCTTCCACACACAACAATGAATCTTCAGTTTCTAACAAATGCATTTTTTCATTTATTTATTATCATTATGCATCTTTTGGATAATGCTTTCCATCACTGTAAAACTTTAACTGGATCACCATTCATCATAAATTTACAGGCATTGACTAAAAAATGCCCAAAATGAGTGTTCTTAATACAGTATATGCATGATTTTCCTTCACACTTCTTTTCCGATTTATAACTTGGGAAATGTTGTAAACAAAGCTCTCACTTGTGGGGTCGGGGGTTCGAGTCTTCTAGTGTCCAAGTGAATGAAATGTTTATATCCACAGTGGTGTGGCTGACAATTTATGATGTAAACAAAATATAGTTAACCCTTACACTGCTCTCTGCATCATGCGACGCGTCAGTAAAGGACTGCTCCGAGTGTCTGCTGACAAGTCTCTCCCACCCGAGTTGTTTACAATTATCAGCTGTGGCATGGTAACTCCTCCTGTCAATAACTGTCTCTGGCGATGGCTTGCCATCCTGGGAAAAGATCCCTTGCATCTCAATATCCATAGTCAACTGATATTGCCAGCCTCAAAATTGCACTTAAAAAACACAAGTAAAAATTGACACTAAAATAGGCATGATTTTGGATGAAATAAGTGATGAGAAATATTTATTAGCATTCAGATAGTTAAATGAAGTAAAATAAAATGTAAGAAATTAGAAAATAAGCAGAATAAAAAATGAGTTGTAGAGATTAATGTCTTGATGCTGAAATTCAAGTCTTCCACCCTCTGAGCCTGTATACCACAAGTAGACCTCAGTAAGGTGAAGTCTTCTGCTTGGTTTTCTGCAACTTTAGAACGGCAATTTATCCCTATTAAAGGATTTTTTTAGCACATCTAGGTAATATTATGAACTGAATGATGTCACACATGCCTACACGAGCTGCCAGCATAAATCATGATGCTGTATGTTTCTAGCAATTCTCAATTTCATAAAACTGGGACTCATGCTAAGATGGAGATGCATGTAAAAAGTTACATTAGTATTCTGTAAGGATATAGATGTGTACAACTTTTGTATTATTATACCCTGTCCTTAAGAAAAAGGATCAATCAATTCCTAAGCAGATACATTAAGCTGATCTCAAGTAATACTTACATGAAATTGGCTAAACAAAATTACACTTACTTGTGAGTGGATCTTGAGAGAAAATACCAAGCAGCTTGAGCGCCTGCAGACGAATTAGCTGGCTCTCTGATGCCAAAAGTTTGAAGACTGTGCGGACACCATGTTTAGCATCAAATGCCGGGACCATGGAGGATGGGTGTTCCGACATGAGGGACATTAGCATCTGTAGCACATCATGGAGGTTCTCATCCTAGTGGGTTGTACAAATTATTTACATTAATTAGTGTTGATCTACAGTAATATCCCAAATTTCTGATATAATTTCCAATAATTCCTGCTGTAAGGAACATGAAGCTTGTACTTAACCCTTAGGCAGTAGACCCTGTCAATTGTTTATTCACAGGGTCATGAGGTTATCATATGAAGATTTAAACAATTACTAACTGGGTTTTACTTGTTATCTTCAGGTTATCTCGAGACGATTTCGGGGCTTAGCGTCCCTATGGCCTGGTCCTTGACCAGGCCTCCTTTTTGTTACACACCACCAGGAAGCAGGCCGTAGCAGCTGTTTAACTCCCAGGTACCTATTTACTGTTAGGTAACAGGACCATCAGGGAAAAAGAAACTCTGCCCATTTGTTTCCACCTCCACCGAGGAGGCGGTGTATGATGCAAATACTGATATAATAGGTCTATGTAGATGTAATGACGTTTACTTCAACCCATGAAAAAAATCCTGCTACCATTCCATGGTACAAATGTGGTTATTGCAATGAATGTTACTAGGGGGATGCAGTCATTGTCACATGACAATTTAAACAATTACTACTCTGGGTTTTACATGTATGATGCAAATACAGTATGGGTATAATAGCTCTCTGTGGATGTAAATAAAGAAAAACAAGGTGATTAAACAATCAGTGAAACATCCGAGGATAAAATGGGAAGCATCAGCAAAGTCAAGCAAAGGTGTTGACAAGTGCCAGATGCAGTCTTGGAGAGCACCTCCACCCAATTAAAAGATAATTATTCACTTATTTCATGTTTTCCTTACCTTTTGCATACAAATTAATAATTCTATAATGTAAAATTATTTTTTGGAATTTTTATATTTTTTTTGTGCACAGGCATGTATGACCATTTCTCCACAGCCATTGCCTAAAGGTCAAGCTTATTGAGGTCACCCTAGGCCAACTACTGACCTTTCCCAAAGTGCAATCCATAACAATTGGCCGATTCTACCTTCCCAACATTACAGTGACCAAAGACGGTTGCAAATCCTGGAAGCCACATTTAGAGAAAAAATACCCACATCAAATATACAGAACAATTACTTTACTTCCCAACACTCTGACCCAGACCTCACCAAACATTACCGAATAATGACGTCTCTACTGAGGTCTTCACGTCAACCAGAATTTTCCTCAATGCCTTATCCAACGTTTGGTTGGCCCTACCTTATCCTGCGGCTAAATTGTGATGATTTCAGGACTCAATGTCCCCACGGCCCAGTCTCTGGCCAGGCCTCCTGGTTGCTGGACTGGTTAACAAGGCTGTTGGATGTGGCTGCTCACAGCGTGATGTATGAATCACAGCCTGGTTGATCAATTATCCTTTGGAGGTGTTTATCAAATTCTCTTTTTGAGCACTGTGAGGGGGTCGGCCTGTTAAGCTCCTTATGCATAGTGATAGGGTGTAGAACAGTCTCGGGCCTCTGATGTTGATAGAACTCTCATCCATTTACTACGCATAAGTAATTATACTTTCTCTCACTCCTTTCAGGCTTGTATATGGGTTTCCCCTATGTCAAACTACTGACCTTGCCCAGGATGCAACACCACAACAGTTCCCTAGCTACCTTATTTACTGTTAGGTGAACAGAGGCATCAGG
>WNGS01163519.1:6336087-6355467 GCA_020271785.1 Procambarus virginalis | reverse complement strand
GAGAATATAATGAAATATGTTGAATCATCTAAACATGCGTAAGAGATCTATGAGAAGAGAAGATAGAAACCAAAGGATTGAAGGCACAGTTACTTCACTGGATCCACTTTACTTCATTTGAGCAATAATTTCTTAAGAAATCAGTTACTGAACTTCACTGGACCCACTTTCATGCAGTCCTTTAGCTGCTGCTCCTAATTGTTCAAGCTGTTCAAGATTTTCATTTCACGAGCCATGTTCCGTCCCCGATGATTCTCCAAACCTGTCCTCTTACAAATAATGTTGCTTTTTGCTCGTTTGCGCACTAAAAATTGCCGTACTAGAAAATGGAAGCGGCTCACGAAAGTGCCATACTATCCGTTTTCTGGCTTAGTCTGTTAGGTTAGGAGAGGACACTTTAAATTAAGTTTTCATGACATTTTGAAACCTTAGGAGAACTTGCTGCTCTCCTAACCTACCAGAGGTCCCTTAACTTGCTGTTTTTCCATTTCATTTGGAAAATAACAAGCGAAAAGCGATGTTATTCGTAAGAGGACGGGTTGGATTCTCAACTTGGCTTGCTTATCAATCACACTCCTTAGATATTTAAACTGCTCAACAAGCATGCCTCCATTCACATTAATGTACCATAGAGTTTTCTTCTGTCTCTACCACCAACATTACTCGCTCTGTCACATTCATATTTCATATTTCTTGCTCGCTCTTGCATCAACCAAAATTTTCAACTAATCTACATAAATTACTATTCTCTTCTAGAGGGGCTGCTTCATCTTTATACAAATTATTTTACATAATTTGCTCCTATTTTATAAAAGGTTCACACTGCAAAGTTCCGCAGTATCTTGCCATGCCTCGGTGTACCTTAGAACCCTATCCATATATATGCAACACTGAACAGTCATGGTGACAACAGTTGTGTAATACAAAATTATTATCACACCAGTCACTTACTGCATTGTTAACTCTTCAATTCTAAATTCAGCTGAAAAAATCCTCGGTAACAATTGTGGGACCTTTGACAATCTGCTGGCTTCCTGTCCCCACTGAGGCCACTAGGCCCTAGTGGTGGCCTGAGGGCCTTATGGCCCTCAGGTAAATGCACTCATTATATATATATAAACTAGTCAGCATTTGTATAGAATTCTACCAGTGGCATACTCTTTGTTCTCCAAAATTTCTTTCTCTGAACTTTGTCATATACTTACTCGAAGTTCATAATGGTAATAAACACCTTGTCGTCTACATCATTGGCTCACAACTGAGGGACCCGGGTTCTGTCCCCACTTAAAATAAAAATGATTGGGCATGTTTCCTTTCATATGATGTGTCTATTCACCTATCAGTTAAATGGGTACTTGTTGTGAGTTGCATCTGGGGAAATGTCAGTAATTGGCCAAGGGGAACCTTGATAAGCCTAAGTACAGGCTTTCTTTACCTGACAATGAGGATTATGAATTATTACTCTTTAGATTTAGTCAAATTACTCACAAAATAGCAACTCAGCAAATTTCATTACAAACGAGTATTAATATTGCCCCATATCATTATTTAGTAGCAGCTGATAGTTCCTACATTTCAGTGGATATCATGAGACGTGTTAAAGATGCCTAGAATTGAAATGATTGTACCCTTCAACTTGGGTACAGTAATGGTTACTTTTTCACCTGCTTCAGTACCATGTAACAGTACTGTAATTATATACCTAAATGTAATTACTGTACTTAAATGTAGTTACAGGATGAGAGCTATGCTCGTGGTGTCCTGTCTTCTCAGTACTTTTTGTTATATAATGTTTTGAAACTATTGATGATTTTGGCCTCCACCACCATCTCACTTTACTTGTTCCAGCCATCTATGACTGTTTGCAAAAGTGAATTTTCTGATGTGTTTTCAGCAGCTTTATTTTCTTAGTATGAACCTGTGTCCACGTGGTCTTGAAGTTGCAGTTTTAAACAATTCTTCTGTCAGTTTTGTCGAGGCCTGTTACTATTTTGTACATAGTTATCATATCACCTTTTCTTCTATCTTCTAGTTTTGGTATATTTATCGGCTCTAACCTCTCCTCAAAACTCTTATTTTTCAATAATGGAAGCCATTTAGTTGCATGTCTTTGCACCTTTTCCAGTTTATTGATATGCTTCTTGAGTTATGTTCACTATATCACTGCTGCATATTGCAACTTTGGTCTCAGAAAGGTCATGAATAATGGTTGTGTGTGAATTGTTGGCAGATTTGTGTGGTGGTGTTGAGGCTTCATTTTCTGTGAATCATCCAGTTGTCTGTAAAGCTTTACTGACTTTCTGGAGGTTTTTTTGGTGAGGGTTGCTGATTGTCATTCGCTTCCTGTGCCTCTGTGGGGAGAGGGGGAGTGGGGGACAGGCTCTGGCTCTGATCCATGATAAGCCAAACACAACTAATGCCACTAATGTGACCTTTTAGCATAGAGCAATCTTAGCAAGATAGCTTCAGAAAACCACCAGGGCTCCTCCAAGGGGAGCCAGTCAGCCGAGCGGACAGCACGCTGGACTTGTGATCCTGTGGTCCTGGGTTTGATCCCAGGCGCCGGCGAGAAACATTGGGCAGAGTTTCTTTCACCCTATGCCCCTGTTACCTAGCAGTAAAATAGGTACCTGGGTGTTAGTCAGCTGTCACGGGCTGCTTCTTGGGGGTGGAGGCCTGGTCGAGGACCGGGCCGTGGGGACACTAAATAGCCCCGAAATCATCTCAAGATAACCTCAAGATAACCTCCAGAAAGAGGCATTCCATGACATTCAATTCCAGGTTTGAACTATTTATCAAATATCTTTGCTTTTTCTCAACATTTATACTTTCATTCGTTTACAGAGGCAATCCTCAACCTTTCCACACATTTTGTTAGTGTAAGCTGGTGCTATGTGCTTCACATTTCTGATAGAACTTCAGTGCAGATTGTGGAATTATTATAAAAGCAGTTAAAGAACTCAATTTGGAGTTTTTTGTACTGTATACTTGATGGTTGAAATGTATGTGGTATATACATGAGAAGCCACCTGTAGAAAAGTAGATAAAATGGAGAGAACAACGCATCCGATAAACTATTTGAGTGACTGATACTGTGGTCACAAACTGTCGAGGAATGAATTTATTTTATGGAACTCTTGTAAGTGGGGCAACTTTCTCTGATGTATGATAATATTGTACCCTGTCTTTAAAAATTCCATGGTTTATGAGTTTAGATGTTGTCATAGTTAAGTTGATCTCAGGTACATCTGTTCTATTTTAAATTGAGTTCAGTAGTTCCAGAATAATCTTATTGCTAATGTATGTGGCTAAGATTGGATTAGCTTGAATGGTAATATGGTATGCTGTGACTTTAGGTTTGAATTAAAGTTGCTTTATTAAGTTTATTATAAGCATATTGGCTATATAAAACATATTTTGATGCTTTATATAGCATATTATTAGTACGATTTTGTTTACTTATGGACATTCTTTAACTATTTTCCTGTTCCAAGGCAAAGTACTTCTAACAGAATTATATACTAACATAATACAGTAATGTGTGTTCACATGAAAATTGAATGAACTTAGTATTACAGTTTGATATGAATTTGAATAGTTTTGAATTATGCATCATTGCATGGCAGACGTTTATGCATATATCTGTATATTTTAACATTATTTGTAATTTTGACATGTTCTGAAGAAAATATTTCTTGATTTCACCAATGCTGTTCATAGTTTACAATGCAATGACTTAGTTATATTGTGGAAATGGCTTTTATGAGCACTTAATTTCATAACCATATAAGGTCAGTTTTGGATTAACAGGCATGCAGCTATTATAATGAAACACCAATAAACTCTGAATACTGTACATTGAATTTGTTCTTGCGCAAAGCAGAGACAATTTACGATCAGTGAGTGATTATTGCATTTATTATACAAGCTCCATAACACAACACTAGTGTGCTTTGCATGGTACCTTCCCCTCCATTCATGAATGTCAGAACTCTGAATGTGATTATAAGAGTGTTCAGTAATTTACTAATATTAATTGTTAGAAGGAAAAATTGTTGGTAGCTTGTTTTCTCTGGGCCTTTCGTTGCTATTTGTAGTCTTGTCTTTTACAATAATTTCAGCTATAATGAGATTTACTCAACTTTTCATATGTTTAAAGAACTATAATACACTGTGATATAGATATTGGCACATAATGCTGTTGGATTCTTTCATTGCACCAAACACTTATTTTACCTAGGTCAATTTGAAGGGCATACCAATAGTCTACATCTCCTATCTTCCCTAGTAGTTTAGCATCATCAGCAAACATATTCATATAATTCTCTCTTCTGTCTGGTTGATCATTTATGTAGACGATGAACATAAATGATGCAAAAAACTGAACCTTGTGGTACTTCGCTAGTAACACTCCTCCAGTCAAATACATTGCCAGTAATTATCGCTCTCATCTTTCTGTCTGTTAGAAACTTTTTCATCCATGACAGTGGTCTCCCTGTCACCCCTTCAGCATGTTCCAGTTTCCAAAACAACCTCTTGTGTGGGACTCTGTCAAAAGATTTTTTAGGTCCAGATATAGTCAACCCAACTCTTTCCTGTACAATCTCTGAGGCTCTCTCATAAAAGCTAAATAGATTTGTTACACAGGATCTTCCTCTTCGAAAACCATACTGTCTGCCTGTTATTATGTTCTTCCTCTCCAGGTATTCTACCCATTTGGTTTTAACTATTTTTCTGGGGTGAGCCCCTTTGGCTCCCCGGAGCTATCCAGGCTGATATGTATATCATTAGACTTTGGCATCAGTCAGTGTGAATGGAGTTCTAGGCCTACCAGGGACCATGAGCCAGAATCTGGTCCCCCTCAAAGAGGCACGAGCAGCAATAGCCTTTAGAAATGCACATTCGATTTGGAGCATTCTATATCTGCCATGACTGGGCCAGGCACCCAGAAAGATAAGTGCCTCAAAACAAACCTCTATTCTGGTTAAAACGAAGAAATTAGACTAACGAGTGGACAGAACTCCCCAATTGAAAAACGAATAAACAAGCATGACATCACATGTGCTGCGCCGCGCTACATGTCTGCACAGCTCCCTCCTCCCCGGGAGGGGGAGGGTGATCCCCAGACCTACCGCGCCGGCGATCCACCCTCCAGTTCTCGGCTGATGTGATTGTGGCTCAGTCTTGTGGCTCCAGCTCCAGATTCTATCTGTGTTCTGCTGTGCCTTGTGTCCAGTACTGCTCTTACGGTGGCATGCGAGCTGGGAGTATTATTCACAGGTACTCGGGCTGCATGTGCTTAGGGTTCCCTTCCCTGAGTACCGTGTAAGTACCGCCATTGAGGCTTGGGGTTATTTTCCACAAGTCACTTTGGGGTCTACTTCTGTTGGTCTATCTTTTGCTGCTCAGTGATTGACTGTCCCGAGTGTATTGGGGTTTCCTACCTTGTTTACCTTGGGGTAAGTGGTAGTTTTTGCACTGGTAGGGGTGCAGGGTACTGCGCAGCTAGTTTTCACCTCTTACAGCGGCCGTCTTTATTCCTCCTGGGTACGTTTTCCTCTTGCGGGGTTTTTCTTTTCATTTTTGTTTCTGCCTGGTGGGGGGGGGGGTTTGCCTTTGTGTCTCTTGCCCCCCAGTTATATTAGGCTCTTGACCTATGTTCGGTGGTACCCCTTGCTTGGCCTCCGTGAGTAGACACGTCCAGGGGGTTCAGTTTTAGAAGTTTGTTTGGTAGACTTGTGTGCTGGTTAGTAGTACCCTACCTGGGCTTACCCTTAGTGATACCAGTCTAAGGGCCCTGGGAAACCCCATGGGGGTGCATGGGGTCCAATGGATGCGACCCCTGGGTCCCATCTCGCCTTTTACGAGTTTGAGGGTTGCTCTGTCCCCTTGTCTCAGGGTGACGCTTATTGTTTACAGGTACCAGTTCTGGAGCTGGCACCGCCTTCGAAACCATGTGCATTTGGTCGGAGCGGTGATCGCTCTGTGCGTAGGTCGGGTTCTTCTAAAGAACTTTGGCCCTTTCACGGTTCACCCCATTGTCGGGGTGATGGGTGGGGGTGGGCGGGGGGAGGCTTGCTCTATTCGCTCACACCTGGTCTTGCGATTTGTGGGCTTTTTCGGGTCATTTCCCATGGCCAGTGGTGGCATTTGGTGGCCCCTCCTCCAGGGGGGTTCGGGGCTGATGGGGCAGGCCTCTTCTCCTACACTGTCGGGTCATCTCGGAGAGGGTGCGCTTGGGCGTGGTCGTCACGACGACGTCTCTCAGGTGTGTTTCCTGCCTGTTTCCAGTTCCGGAACGGGACTGTGCGGACCTGCGGTTCATTCTGGACTTGTCCCATCTGAACCCCTGGGTTTCTTGCCCCTCCTTTCAGATGACCACTCTGTCTCAGGTCCCGCTTCTGTTGGAGCCGAACGCATGGATAGTGTCCCTGGACTTCAAGGATGTGTATTTGCATGTCCCGATTCATCTGGAGTTCAGGGACTGGCTCGGTTTTGTTGTGGAGTGTCTCGGTTGCCATTTCATTGTCTCCCATTCAGGTTGAACCTGGCTCCTCACGTGTTCACGCTCCTCACCCGGGTTGTAGTGGCCCGTCTGCATCTTTTAGGTGTTAAGGTGTTGGCCTACCTCGACGACTTGCTGGTCTGGGCTCCCAGTCGGTCTGCGTGTCTGCTCGCCAGGGATTTGATTCTTTCCCAGCTAACCAGGTCCGGGTACCTGGTGAACTGGCGGAAGTGCCATCTGGTCCCTTCCCAGGTTCGGACTCGGCTGGTCTTGTGTGGGACTCTCGGACTGCTTTCTTGTCTCTCCCTCCGGGGTCTCTTCTTCAGCTGCGGTCCTGCATGTGTTTGTTTCGGGGGGCTCCTGGGTCACGCGGCGATTGCTAGAGAGTCTGTGCGAGAGCCTGAACTTTTCGATGTTGGTTTACTCGCTGGGTCGGGTTTTGCTTCGTCGGCTGTTCTGGTTCCTTCAGGGACGTCCCTTCCGCCTCTCTCGCAATCACTGGGTTCGACCCCCGGGGCCTTGCGTCGGCTGCTGCGTCGCCGGCTTCCTCTTCGGGTTTTTTTGGGGTTCAGTACCTTGGCACCTACCTAAACCCTCTCTCGATGTATTCATGGATGCGTCATCTCTCGGCTGGGGTTTTGTGACCAGTGCCCACCAGGCCAGCCAGGGCGGTGGGGTCCGTCCTTCCATTGGGCCCACAGCACGATCTGGGAGTTCGCGCGGTTGGTTCACTTCGGAGGGTTCGGGTCGCCCACGGATTGACAATTCGGTTCCATTCGGACTGCTTCCTAGTGATTCTTTGTCTGAATCGAGGGGGTTCGATGCGGTCCTGGCTCTTTGGGTCTGGTCGCTTCGGATGACTCGTCTGCTGAGTTCTCAGGGTTTGGCTCTCCTGGCCATTAACGTCCGGGTGATGTCTAATGTCCTAGTAGATGGCCTGTCCCGGTTCATTCCTCTGTCCATGGAATGGATGGTTGACGCCGACTCATTCAGTTGGCTCTGCCAGATGTTCAGGCGCCCTGAGGTGGACCTCTTCGCATCGGCATGGTCGAGGCGTCTTCCAGTATATGTGGCGCCTTTTCCCAACTATGAAGCCGTCGGGGTCGATGCCTTCTGGCGGGATTGGTTGAGGTGAGGGGTTCATGTACCTCTTACCCCCGGTTCAGCTGTTGCTCCAGGTCCTTGCTCGCTTGGAGACATACCAGGGGAAAGTCCCATGGTGGCCGGCCCAGCTTTGGTTTCAGGCGCTGCTTGCTTGGTGCCTGAATCTGGAGGTTTTCCCGCAGCTCTGCCTCGTCAGAAGATCGGTCCGGTCCGTTACGAGACTGGTTCGATCTTCTTCTCGAGTCTTCGCCCGAAGACTCGAGGAGAAGATCAAAGATCCTCCCTCCTGGGGAGGGGGGAGTGAATGTCTGCTGGTGAGGGGGGCTCACATGTCTGCTGGAGAGGGGGGAGCGCACGAGTTGTGCATGTGTGACGTCATTCTCGTTTGCTCATTTTTCAATTAGGGAGTTCTGTTCACTTGTTAGTCTATTTTCGTCGTTTTAACCAGAATAGGGGTTGTTTTGAGGCGCTTACTTTTCTGGATGCCTGGCCCAATCGATGGCAGACATAGAATGCTCCTAATCCCATGTGCATTTCTATAGGCCATTGCTCCTCATGCCTCTTTGAGGGGGCCAGGTTCTGGCTCATGGTCCCCAGTAGGCCTAGAGCTCCATTCATACTGACTGATGCCAAAGTCTAATGATATACATATCAGCCTGGATAGTTGGATAGCTCCAGGGAGCCTCCGGGTCTCGCCTAGAAAATGGCGTTTCATTACATTCAATGCTGTTTTTTTATTTTTTTTTTACTACCACACTTGTTAATGATACAGGTCTATAATTTAAAGGACCTTCTCTGCTACCATTTTTATAGATTGGAACTATGTTTGCCTTTTGCCAAATATCTAATAAGATTCCTGTTGACAAAGATGTCTGGAATATCAGTTGAAGTGGAATGCTCAGCTCAGTTGCACATTTTCTCAGCACACAAGGTGAAACTCCATCTGGTCCAACAAACTATATTTCTTCCTAGCTCCTTGAATAAATTTTCCGCTTTGTCTCGAGACATCTCTATGTGCTCTATGGTGTTTTCTGGAATTGACATTGTCTGGTTCTCTGGAAACCTCATTTTGCACAAACACACCTTGGAGCTGTTCATTTGGTGTTTTGCACATTTCTTTTTCATACTCTGTGAACATGTTCCAACATTCTTAATCTCTGGGTTTTATCCTTTACATGCAGCTTGCTTTTATTGAATCTATAGAAAAGACCTGGATCTGTTTTACATTTGTCTGCTACCCCTTTCACAAAGTTCCTTTCAATGTATGTATAATTACCTAAGTACAGTAATTACCTATGTGTAACTTACAGGATGAGAGCCACCCTCATGGTGTCTGTCTTCCCAGCACTCTTTATCATATAATGCTTTGAAACTACTGATGGTTTTGGCCACCTCCACTTTCTCACTTGACTTGTTCCAACCATCTATGACTTCTTGCAAAAGAGAACTTTCTAATATTTTGGGGGGCACCTTTGTTTCCTTAGATTGAATCTGTTACTTTTTTGTTCTTGAAGTTGCTGGTTTCAGGAATTCCTCTTTGTCAATTCGATCGATTCCTATTATTATATTGTAAGTGATGATAATATTACCTCTTTTTCTTCTATCTTCTGACATTGGCACATACAGTATAACACCTCAAGCCTCTCCTCGTAACTCTTGTTTTTTTAGTTCCAGAAGCCATTTTGTAGCATGCATTTGCATCTTCTTCCAGTTTATTGATGTGCTTCTTGAGATATGGGCACCATACAACTGCTGCATATTTCAATTTTGGTCTTACAAAAGTCGTGAACGGTTTCTTCAGCATTTCACCATCCATGTGATTAAAAGTGATTCTGAAGTTGGAAAATGACACACATGCTCCTTGCAAAATGTTGTGTGTTACTCTGGTGACAGTCTACTATTCAAAACCACCCCTAGCTCTCTTTCTTTGTTAGAGTTCTTTTATTCCTTTCCACATAATTTGTAAGTTGTTTGTCGTTTATTTTCTCCAATTCCACATTCCATAACATGGCATTTATACACATTGAATTCCATTTGCCACATGACACTCCAAGCACATATTTTATGTAGATAAATTTAAAGGGCATGACAATCATCTACATCTTCTATCTTCCCCTATTAACTTAGCATCATCAACAAACATGTTCATATAATTCTGTAATCCTTCCGGTAGATAGTTTATGTAGATGATGAACATTGCTAGTGCAAGAACTAAACCCTGTACAGTAGTACTCCACTAGTAACATTTCTCCAGATACATTGCTTCTGATTAATGCCCTCGTCTTTCTCTGCGAATATTTTTCATCCATGTCAGAAGTCTCCCTGTCACCCCTCCAGCATGTTCCAATTTCCAAAACAACCTCTTGTGTGGGACTCTGTCAAAAGGCTTTATTAGGTTCAGATAGCCACAGTTACCCAACTATCTCTCTCCCATAGAATCTCAGTGACTCTACAGTATCATAAAAATGAAGTAGATTTGTTAAACAGGATCTTCCTATTCTAAAACCATGCTGTCTATCTGTTGTTATGACATCGCTCTCCAGGTGCAGGCGATGAGTCACAATAACATGGCTGAAGAATGTTGACCAGACCACACACTAGAAGGTGAAGGGACGACGACGTTTCGGTCTGTCCCTTCACCTTCTAGTATGTGGTCTGGTCAACATCACTCTCCAGGTGTCCTTCACATTTGGTTTTAAACCATTTTTCTAGTGTTTTGACTACCAGGTTTGATAATTATTACTTAATGATACGGGTTTATAATTGGGGTCTTTCTTGCTGCCAATTTTGTAGATTGAAACTGTTAGCCTTTTTCCATATATCTGCTAAGATTCCTGTACACATAGATGTTTGACAAAGCAATTGAAGTGAAATGCTAAGTTCAGTGTGCATTCTATCAGAACCCAAGGTTCTGAAACTTGAGATAGTTGGGTTGACTTAGCTCCATCTGGGCCAACTGGGTTGTTTCCACTTAGCTACTTGAGCATTTTTTCCCACTTAGCTCCTTGAGCATTTTTTCAACTTTGTGTCTAGACACCTATGTGCTCTATGTTGTTCTCTGGAATTCTTATTGTGGCTGGTTCTCTAAAAATTTAATTTTACACAAACACACTTGGGAACTGTTTGTCTAATGTTTCCCACATTTCTTTTTCATTTTTCATGAATCTGTTTCCCGTTTTCAACTTCTGAATTTTATCCTTTTCCTGCAATTTGCCTATAATGAATTTATAGAATAGGCTTAACTCTTTTACATTTGTCCACTGTCCGTTTCCATAAATTTATTTCTGCTTCTCACTGTTGTGTAATTATTTCCTGCTTCTGTGTATTGCTGGCATGTTTGAGGGTTTGGCCTCTTCCAATATTGATTCCATTTTTGTGTCTTTGGTCTCGAACCCTCTCACAGTTTATGTTGAACCAGTCCCGTTTCCTAGCTCTGCATCTCTGCTTTAGTAAAAAATTTTTGTCATTATCATATGACTTGACATACATCTTACATACGTATGACATACGTATGATTTGACATACATCTTATACTTCCTTATCTAACAGTAAGTCTTTCCAATCAAATTCATTACAGAACTTTCTAAGTTCCCCATAGTGTCCTCGCCTGAAATCTGTTTTTTTTCAACCACAGTACTTCATTTTCTTTATACTCTTCTAGATTATAACACATTGCATACTTTATATCCAAAAGGACACAGTCATTTTTGTCCAAGGGGGTTAAAGTACTGAATATCAAACCCATCTTCCTGTTTAGATAGTACCTATTGTAACGATCGTCAGTAGTCAGAATTTGTACGTTTTTAGCTTTTAGATAGTAGTATACTGACTAGTAAGGAATTCTTTTAAAACAAATGAAGCTAAAGCGCAAACTTAAATATTACTACACAAAGTATAGCACACACATGTACTTTATTAGGCCTCAGATATTGTGTATTAGGCCTAGGAAGGTTAGAATAGGTTAGTGTAGTTTGTCAAAGCAACACAAGTAAAAAATTGTTTTCTGATTTGTCCAGTTCAGTAGTTCATATTTCTTCGTTCTAATTTCATTATATGCCGGTACAATATACATACTTTTCTTCCTCATCGTTACTTCAAGTACTACCAAAACAGGAGGATGGGCTGGAATATCAAATATCTCTTCCTCTTTTCTTAATGAATATCAAATTCTTCATTGAAGGAACATCCTCCCCTCTCATCCTCATAGCATGTTTAATGTATAAATACATGAATGTCTTCAGGATGAGGTTTACGAAACTGCCAGTCTAAAAGTCCTCTTGTTCTTTCTTCGTAGGTCTCCCAGTCTATGGATTTCAGTTTGAAGTCACAGAGTACCAACAGTCATGATCTATCTATATCTGCTCTTACTATAATCTCTCTCATGATTGTTATGAGGCCCTCTCATGTGTTGTCCACTTCCTTCTTTGTCCATTTGTTGCAAGCCGGTGGACTGTAGCTATTTATGATTATCAGTTTATCATCCTGATTACAAATCTCCAGTGGTATTAATGTCAACTTCTCATGCATCGGCATTCATTATTTAATTGACTTTTTAGGTGTTCCTTCACCAGCACAGTAATGCCTCCACCTTTCCTAATTTTTCTGTCCCGTCTCCAAACTGACTAGCTCTTTGGGAATACAACCTAACTTGAAATATTATCCTCGGGTTTTGTCTCCGTAGTGCAACAATGTCTGGCGTCTTCAGCTGTATTACAGGTATATCATTTAGCTCCAATATTTTTTTTTTGATCTCCATCTATGTTAGTACTGTACATACATTTCCAGGAATATGTTCCCTCTTCCCTTGTTCTTTACTCTCTCTCCCTAATGATTTGTAGGTACAGTAAAAGAATAGATATTTTATTCGTTCCTGCACTTATTTAGACCTTTTACTTCAATATAGTGTCATAGTGTGCTTGTGCTTGTTCAATTTATATACATTATAACTAATTTGTAGGAAACATATCATTTGACTTGAAGCTCTCAAATATTTGTGCATAAATTAATATATATACTGTGTANAAGATGTAGAATCAGAAACTACTCAGATTCCACCCTTTTTGTACAAAGGGTGACCAGGGTCTCTACTGAGACTGAAATAATATTGCATGGAACATATAAACTGGTAATGAGTGTGAAATTGAATGGAGCCAGGTATCATTGTGTATATTCAGTACTGGGCTGTTCATTTTGTAATGTTCTACTTGCTTGCTTGTTTGCTTTTGTGTATACAAATCAAGTTGCTGAAGCCAAAATTACAGTTCAGTACTGTGTTGCTTTTAACATGACTGAAATAGTCAATACTATTGTACTTCTACTAGACACCCAGTGGGTAATTTCTGGTATAATGCATCATACACTCTTGTCTATCATAAAAATATATGGGGGGGGGGAGGGGGAAAGGGTTGAAGGACATGAATCAATGCTATACAAATTGTGTTTACAGTCACAATCTGTTATGATACTTGAACAACAAATCCTACTGATTGATGTACAGGTACAGTATATATTAGTTGGACACTTAGTGTTATATGTAGCAGTGTATTATACAAGATATCTGGGTATCTAACAAGACAAACATTTTATTAAGTTGATGTTAACTATGAAAAGATTGTTTTTGAGTTTCAGATTTAACTTCTCATTTAACATTATGCACAAGATTGCATAACACACACACCATTGGTAACATTTATGGAAGTATTATCAAACTTCTTTCTGAAGCTCTTAAGTTTCGTTTTGAAAAGTGTCAGTGTGTTCAGGAAATATTCTTCATTCAATAAATGATTTTACCATGCAGACATATTAAAGATCCCAGTAGTACAGTCGGGTTTGTTCTCAAAGCACAATAACAAATTCTGGGCACGAATCCTGGCGGGACAGAAATGGTTGGGTAAATTTCCTTTCACCTAATGCATATGTTCACCTTAGTAGCAAGTAGGTACTCCGGAGCTAATCATCTTGTCGTGAAGTTGCATTTTGGGCGGGATCAGTAATTTGACATTGGAGAGGGGGGGGGGGAGCACCTCAGTATAATCCTAATGTGTATGAATACACTCGGGTTTCCTGTTCCCTGACACAATGAATTATATAATTATAATTATATGAACTATTTTCTTTTCAGTTCCACTTTGGTAGGGTTTATCTGTGAGATGGTTGAAAGCTGCAACACAGTCCAGCAACATATGGTCAGAATCGAGGTTTTTAGTGATCTCGCACCTTCTGCACCGTGCCTCAAGACATCATGTTACCATGGATGTTTTAACTGCCTTCCTCAAGTTAACAAAGTTCCTCGTCACATGTCCAAATGCTAACTCGGATTTACTTTTGAAGCAGGTTTGTATTGTGATGAAATCAACTAATTATTAGTAAAGAATTCCTTGACTTTGCACTGGTATTACTAATAAACTAGCCTCCTTCGAGAATTTATAAGTTAAATTAGCCTTCTTTTCAGTTTTGGTACATGATACAATATGATGTAGAGAACAGTAAACAATAGTAATAAGAAATATATAAAAGTAAACTGCAAATCAATATAACTAAAATCAACATCAGAGATTTGTTAAAGATAAATGTATCATCCTGTATTTTAGCTGCTGGACCACATTCTGTTCAATCCATCGCTATGGATTTACTCCCCGGTGGCAGTTCAGATGCGACTCTACACCTATCTAGCCACAGAATTCTTGTCCGATGCACAGATTTATGGCTCGGTCCGCAGAGTTTCCACAGTGTTGCAGACTATGCACACACTAAGTACTACTATTGGGTAGTTAATCCCAGGGACAGGAGTGGTATTAATCCAAAAGGTCTTGGTAAGTTTGACAAAATGTTTTTACTTGCATGTAGTCTGGCCATTTAATGTTGATATTCAAGTTAATAAAAATGTACTTTGTTATAATGGTACAATATGTAGTAGATCACCTAATCTTGCTGCATCATTGTTGATCAAATTGGCAGTGTCAAAATTTCTCCGTTAGAACATTCAATAGTTTTTAATTTTGGATTGGCCGTGTATATTTGTTCTGGTTGATCCTATTTTTCAGGTTCTCATTGCAAACTCTCACTTACTCATTGTTGTTTGCACTCGCATGATAGATAAATTCTTTTAGTGCTGAAATTTGGTATTTTCAATAGTTTTTGGTTCTGTTAATGTATTTACTGTACTGTATCACGATATTTATTTTGTCTACTACTTGTTTTCCAGATATTTATAAAGGATTTTTTGCATCAGTTTTAATCATCAAAACCTAATGCATAATCATAATTAAGATCTTAATAATAATGAGCTGTTTTGACCAATACATTCTCATGCTATATTGTCTAGCACACTTGCTTTGCAATCTAAGAGATTAGAGTTTTTTATCTCGGGTATGGTGAAACACATGACAGTTATCTGTTGCTATATCCTCATATATCTATCGGCAGTTGGGGACCTGAATGTGAATCAATTTACATTTTTTTTTTTTAATATTCCTGCACAGGCAAAAACCTCTGGCTGTCCGACCAAGTGTTTCTCATTTCAGTCTTACTTAGGCAGTGGATAAGTGTTTATGACTTGTTGAGTGAGTGAGGGAGATAGTGTGTAATTACTTAAGTAATTACTTAAGTGTAGTTAGAGGATGAGAGCTACGCCCGTGGTGTCCTGACTACCCAGCACTCTTTGTCATATAAAGCTTTGAAACTACTGACGGTTTTAGCCTCTACCACCTTCTCACTTAACTTGTTCCAGCCGTCTACCACTCTGTTTGCGAAAGGGAATTTTCTTATATTTCTTCAGCATCTTTGTTTAGTTAGTTTAAATCTATGACCTCTTGTTCATGAAGTTCCAGGTCTCAGGAAATCTTCCCTATCAATTTTATTAATTCCTGTTACTATTTTTGTGATCATACTGTGGTGATCATATCGCCTCTTTTTCTTCTGTCTTCTAGTTTTGGCATATTTAATGCCTGTAACCTCTCCTTGTAGCTCTTGCGCTTCAGTTCTGGGAGCCACTTAGTAGCATGTCTTTGCACCTTTTCCAGTTTGTTGATGTGGTTCTTAAGATATGGGCACCACACAACTGCTGCATATTCTAGCTTTGGTCTAACAAAAGTTGTGAACAATTTCTTTAGTATTTTGCCATCCATGTACAGTATTTAAAAGCAATTCTGAAGTTAGAAAGCGTAGCAAAGGCTCCTCGCACAACGTTCTTTGTGGTCCTCGGTTTTCTATCTAGAACCACCCCTAGATCTCTTTCTTTATCAGAATTCTTTAAAGATTTCTCACATAATTTATAGGTTGTGTGGGGTCAATGTTCTCCTATTCCACATTCCATAACAGGACATTTATTCACATTAAATTCCATTTGCCAAGTGGTGCTCCATTCGCTTATTTTGTCAAGTCTTCTTGAAGGGCATGACAACCATCTAAGTTTCTTATCATCCCTATTATCTTAGCATCATCAGCAAACATGTTGCCACACAGTCCCTGTGGTGTAGTGGAAAAGTGCTTGCCTAGCATTTTGCGAGCGCTTTGTCCTGGGTTCGTATGCTGGCTAGGGAGGATTTACTGGGCATAAATCCTTAACTTTAGAATGCTTCCAACCACGGGAGTTTTCTATAAGCCATTGCTCCTCGTGCCTCTCTGAGGGGGGCAGGTTCTGGCTCGTGGTCTCCGGTAGGCATTAGAACGCCATTCGAAGGACTATTGCCATGGTCTAATATATGCATACAGTATTAGCCCAGTAAGCGCCAGGGAGACTCCGGGACTCGCCCAGAAAATGGCGTTTCATTACATTCAATGCTGGTTTTATTATATTATTATTTTTTTTTTGTGCTGTGGCATTGATAGTATATGTATAGTATGAATGTTGACCTGTCGTATACAGTACCTAAATTTCTATAGATTTTTCCTAATATGTTTGTTTTTAATTTGACAGATGGTCCACGCCCTAGTGATAAGGACATTGTTAGTCTTCGAGCATACATGCTGCTCTTCCTCAAGCAGCTAATCATGATTGGTAATGGAGTCAAAGAAGATGAGCTCCAGGCTATTCTCAACTTTCTTTCTACCATGCATGAGGTTTGTAATAGCTCTTTCCACATGTTTTTTTTTGTTTTATGTCAAATGCTAATAATAATGTAATTTCACTCTTCCACTTGCTGTTCTGAGCTTCATTCTTTAAACTGAACTCTAACCAAACTAAAGAACTCCAACCAAATGTAATGTTTGTTTTATTCACTTTATTCTGTGGTCATGGATAACTGAAAGGGTTTTATTACCTCTGATATGTGCATTGCTTGTCATTCATGCTTTGGAAAAAGAATAATTATGTATCATCTTCAGGGTCATGTAGTACAGTGGTAGTAATAGAATTTTAGTAACAAACAATTGGCATGTTTCCTTTCACCTGATGCCTCTGTTCACCTAGCAGTAAATAAGGTAGCTAGGCAACTGTTGTGGTGTTGCATCCTGGGCAAGGTCAGTAGTTTGACATAGGGGAAACCCATATACAAGCCTGAAAGGAGTGAGAGAAAGTATAATTACTTATGCGTAGTAAATGGATGAGAGTTCTATCAACATCAGAGGCCCGAGACTGTTCTACACCCTATCACTGTGCATAAGGAGCTTAACAGGCCGACCCCCTCACAGTGCTCAAAAAGAGAATTTGATAAATACCTCCAAAGGATAATTGATCAACCAGGCTGTGATTCATACATCATGCTGTGAGCAGCCACGTCCAACAGCCTTGTTAACCAGTCCAGCAACCAGGAGGCTTGGTCAGAGACTGGGCCGTGGGGACATTGAGTCCTGAAATCATCACAATTTAGCCGCAGGATAAGGTAGGGCCAATCAAACATTGGGTAAGGCATTGAGTAAAATTCTGGTTGACATGAAGACCTCAGGAGAGACATTATTCGGTAATGTTTGGTGAGGTCTGGGTCAGAGCGTTGGGAAGTAAAGTAATTGTTCTGTATATTTGATGTGGGTATTTTTTCTCTAAATGTGGCTTCCAGGATTTGCAACCGTCTTTGGTCACTGTAATGTTGGGAAGGTAGAATCGGCCAATTGTTATGGATTGCACTTTGGGAAAGGTCAGTAGTTGGCCTAGGGGGACCTCAATAAGCTTGACCTTTAGGCAGTGGCTGTGGAGAAATGGTCATACATGCCTGTGCACAAAAAAAATATAAAAATTCCAAAAAATAATTTTTCATTATAGAATTATTAATTTGTATGCAAAAGGTAAGGAAAACATGAAATAAGTGAATAATTATCTTTTAATTGGGTGGAGGTGCTCTGCAAGACTGCATCTGGCACTTGTCAACACCTTTTGCTTGACTTTGCTGATGCTTCCCATTTTATCCTCGGATGTTTCACTGATTGTTTAATCACTTGTTTTTCTTTATTTACATCCACAGAGAGCTATTATACCCAGACTGTATTTGCATCATACATGTAAAACCCAGAGTAGTAATTGTTTAAATTGTCATATGACAATGACTGCATCCCCCTAGTAACATTCATTGCAATAACCACATTTGTACCATGGAATGGTAGCAGGATTTTTTTCATGGGTTGAAGTAAACTTCATTACATCTACATAGACCTATTATATCAGTATTTGCATCATACACCGCCTCCCCGGTGGAGGTGGAAACAAATGGGCAGAGTTTCTTTCTCCCTGATGCTCCTGTTACCTAACAGTAAATAGGTACCTGTGAGTTAGACAGCTGCTACGGCCTGCTTCCTGGTGGTGTGTAACAAAAAGGAGGCCTGGTCAAGGACCAGGCCATAGGGACGCTAAGCCCCGAAATCGTCTCGAGATAACCTGTAGATAACAAGTAAAACCCAGTTAGTAATTGTTTAAATCTTCATATGATAACCTCATGACCCTGTGAATAAACAATTGACAGGGTCCACTGCCTAAGGGTTAAGTACAAGCTTCATGTTCCTTACAGCAGGAATTATTGGAAATTATATCAGAAATTTGGGATATTACTGTAGATCAACACTAATTAATGTAAATAATTTGTACAACCCACTAGGATGAGAACCTCCATGATGTGCTACAGATGCTAATGTCCCTCATGTCGGAACACCCATCCTCCATGGTCCCGGCATTTGATGCTAAACATGGTGTCCGCACAGTCTTCAAACTTTTGGCATCAGAGAGCCAGCTAATTCGTCTGCAGGCGCTCAAGCTGCTTGGTTATTTTCTCTCAAGATCCACTCACAAGTAAGTGTAATTTTGTTTAACCAATTTCATGTAAGTATTACTTGAGATCAGCTTAATGTATCTGCTTAGGAATTGATTGATCCTTTTTCTTAAGGACAGGGTATAATAATACAAAAGTTGTACACATCTATATCCTTACAGAATACTATGTAACTTTTTACATGCATCTCCATCTTAACATGAGTCCCAGTTTTATGAAATTGAGAATTGCTAGAAACATACAGCATCATGATTTATGCTGGCAGCTGGTGTAGGCATGTGTGACATCATTCAGTTCATAATATTACCTAGATGTGCTAAAAAAATCCTTTAATAGGGATAAATTGCCGTTCTAAAGTTGCAGAAAACCAAGCAGAAGACTTCACCTTACTGAGGTCTACTTGTGGTATACAGGCTCAGAGGGTGGAAGACTTGAATTTCAGCATCAAGACATTAATCTCTACAACTCATTTTTTATTCTGCTTATTTTCTAATTTCTTACATTTTATTTTACTTCATTTAACTATCTGAATGCTAATAAATATTTCTCATCACTTATTTCATCCAAAATCATGCC
>WNGS01163519.1:6306709-6323251 GCA_020271785.1 Procambarus virginalis | reverse complement strand
ATGTTAATTCCGCTATTTTAATAGCATTAGTGGGTTCCAGTATTATTTGATTGAGCATACATGAATATATAAGCTCTTAAACACTACATATTACAATTGTTTTACTAGTTACTTATTTGTTAAGAATAATTATATATATATATATATATATATATATATATATATATATATATATATATATATATATATATATATATATATATATGGGTGTGTGTGTATATCACGAAATAAACACGTGATTAAAAATGTGACAGTGTTAGACCACGGAGGAAAATTGAAACAGGATTTCCTTAAGTACTTTCGTGTATTAATACATCTTCACAAGGAGTCTCCTCCTTCTGAAAGACAGAAAGACTCCTTCTGAAGATGTATTAATACACGAAAGTACTTAAGGAAATTCCTGTTTCAATTTTCCTCCGTGGTCTGACACTGTCATATATATATATATATATATATATATATATATATATATATATATATATATATATATATATATATATATATATATATATACTTGCATAAACCACAAGTCAATTCTATTAGGAACAATCTTCCTGGTGAAAGGGCTCGAACCTTAAACCCCTGGAGCACAGGGCTCGAAACTCTTTGAGGATTTTTTAGCACCACGTAGCTAGCTTTTTGACACACTGTACTCCCCTTCATATAGTCTAGGGTAGCTACACAAATGCAGATGTATCTAATTAATAAAACAAAACTCTTTGAAACTTTGACGGTTTTGACTTCCACCGCTTTGTGGAGTGTTTATATACTCACCTAATTGTGCTAGTGAGAGTGTAAAGTGAACACACACATACACACACACACACACCCCAGGAAGCAGCCCGTAACAGCTGTCTAACTCCCAGGTACCTATTTACTGCTACGCGAACAGGAGCATCAGGGTGAAAGAAACTCAGCCGATTTGTTTCTGCATCCGCCGGGAATCGGACCTGGTCATTAGGACTACGATCCCCCAAGGAGGGGTCTCAGCCGTGAGGCCCTCTTGGGGAGCCCACACACACACTGTGTGTGTTTACAAATTGTAAACATATAATTCACATTTTAATAATGGTTTATTTGAGCATGTAATTGAGTGGGAGTAGATTGAGTTTCACTGTATACTTTTTTTTTTTAGGGACGGGAGAGCGGGAGAGGTAGAAGGTGAAGGGGTAGAAGCGAAGGAAAACTTGTGTAAGTATAGAATGTAGTGCGAGTTATGTTAGCAGGCGTGTACCTTGGTAATCCCAGTATAAAAATAATCTTGGTACCCAGGCGAGTAATCAGATGATACCTTGCTGACAAGATATGTGTGTTTTCAGCTAAGCTTGATGGCTTTAGCAAGAGCTAGAAATGTATATGGTTAGTCACACAGAACAAATGGGGGGGGGGGGGGGAACCTTTGTCATGCCCCTCGCCTTCCTGTCCTCATCGATGCCACTAGAGATAGTGGCCCTCAGGTAAATTTAGGTATTTTAAAATACATGGATATCCATTGATCCCGGGTAGGATGGATTGAGTAATGTGGGTTAGGTTGGGGAGGGGGTGGCCGGGGTGGATTAGAGTGTGATAAGCTCGGGGTGTGGTCGGAAGTGGTTGGTACTGAGGTTGAATTCACAGGTGCCTGGAAGTGACAGGGTCGTGGCACTTTCACCTGGAGTTGGTACGTGAGTGGCCCAAGAAACACGTCCCTAACCTGTATATCAAAGGTAACCATCTAGCTCTCACAACCCTACAAGACTAACTGTAAACACAGCCTTGTGTGTGAACGCTCCCTATAACAAAGACAACAATGGCTTATGAAATAGCCAATAACTGACTTTACTCTCACTGCGTAAACCTACTCGGCAGCTGGTTAATAACAATAGCCCCTGGTGCTTGGTCAACGCCCCAACAGCCACCCGAGGCCATCACACCTGTGGCGCCCTGTGGAAGGGTGGGTGAGCGGAGTGGTGGATGGGAGAGACACCCACCATCTCGTGACGACATGTTTGTTTACATTCGCTCAGCTGATCGACTGCCAACCAGACGGCCCACGCACGCCTGGCTCCACCCACGTCACGCTCACTGTTTGGTAATACCTTTTATGACTTGTGTAACATGCGGCCGCGTGCACACCTGAACGCTACGAACATTGTACTAAAGTTTCCCATTATTTGGTAATCTTAAACTCTCCGAAACGCTGAAAAATAATATAAGCGTTTTCTCTCAAATCGTCTAAGAGAGGGAATGACCTAACATGGACCTAACACTAACACCACAACACCAGCAAGTATTCTAGTGTTGTTGTTGTTGATTTAAGGGCGACGACAATCGCAGGATCGTATACGTCAAAGTACTTCAGTGTATCACCATGAAAAGTCATAGAGAGAGAGAGAGCGGAAGGTCGGCGGTTAAGAGCACACACTTTATTACATAATAACTGTTATCTACTGACAGTGATGGCTCAAGCCGTCCAATTGCATGCAAATCACGCGCCCTTGATGTAATATCAATATCCATCGTCTAAGAGGAGAACTCTGACAGAGGACTTCTGACAAGGGACAGGGTACTGACAGGTAGAGGGTACTGACAGACTACAGTGAGTACTGTCTTGGTCTTGAGAGGTATCATAAACTTCATTTTCAACCTCTTATAAATATCGAGACAAGATTAGCCGCTTAGTAGGTAACCTTACCTTGAGGTTACCTTGAGGTGCTTCTGGGGCTTAGCGTCCCCGCGGCCCGGTCGTCGACCAGGCCTCCTTAAAAATAACTGTAGGTAATTTTTTATTATGACGTTATAATATGACGTTATGGCAAACGTCAATATAATATGACGATATGGCAAAAATATGACGTTAACCTATGACTTACCTATGTCCTAGTTCGAGAGTTAGTCTACCTGTACAAACAACTGACGTACACGGTTTCAGGATATCATTATGTCAAGGAAAATGAGGAAAACTATCTGAAATGTAAAGATATCAAAGAAGATAACACACAACACAACTCCTGTGGGGAGGTGGACAGTGTCCTCGCACCCGCTCGTCTGGAAAGCGACAACGACCGGGATCGAACCATAGACGGTGAACATGTAACATAACACACTTATACCGAACACGATCAAATAATGTATTCCTTCCTGAATGAAATACAGAAGACATTGCTGTGTGTGTGTGTGTGTGTGTGCTCACCTAATTGTGCTTGTGGGGGTTGAGTTCTGGCTCTTTGGTCCCGCCTCTCAACCGTCAATCAACAGGTGGATTGTGTGTGTGTGTGTGTGTGTGTGTGTGTGTGTGTGTGTGTGTGTGTGTGTGTGTGTGTGTGTGTTTGTGTGTTTGTATTCACCTATTTGTGCCTACAGGATCGATATTTAGCTTTAGAGATCTCTAAAGAGATCTAGCCCAAACACACAAATGGAATCGTTGTAAAAACACGATAAATAATAATAATAATTTATTCATAAAAAAAAATATACAAGAACATATTACAGGACTTTAACATTTGTAGGTACAGAAGCACCTACAGATGTTAAATAAACCCCACTAACATGCGAAGTATTTCCTGCATAACTTAACATTCATTAGTTAATTGTTTATGTTATTTGTAAACAGTAATAATTTTAACGTAATAATTAGTCATTCAAGCGTAATTTCAGTTTCTGATTTTTATTAAAAGAAAATAAGGAAAAGTCTGAGGATATGTAAGTCTTGATCATAAGCAACACCATCTTAGGTAAAAAAAATACCAAATAAAAACTAAGTATAATTAAATCTAATAATTGATATTTAAGCATAAATATAAAATAACGAAGTCTTGTTTAATAATTGGGCCTAGTTGATGTTAAATTGGGTTACGTTAAGTTAATTATATATTAAATTATATATTAATAACAAATATTATTGTTATTTTATTATATAATTATATTTTTATAGAAATGCTAACAAATGAGAAAAAATCGAGCGTTTGATAGGCCCCTTCAGACTTCTAGGCCTAAGTTGTAGCTCGTTTACCTCATGTCAACTCGGAATTTGCCTGCAATAGCAAATCAGGGCATAAAATAGCCGCAGTCTGAGTGGCAACACTGCTGGAATGCAACATTCAGAATATCACTGACTTTTGCAGCATATGGCGAATCTAACTTAATCCAAATAAATGCAAAGTCATGGATTGTGGGAAAGGTAATAAAGCTTTCTCTTTCAAAACATAATGTAGCCCAACAACACACCAAGAACAATGACCGTGGTACAATTATCCTCAGGGGCCTTAAACTTGCAAAATTGCAATTCCAATTTCAAAATCCTTAAGAAACTAATACTCATTAAGAGATTTGTGACTAATAGGTACGTAATATATATAATCGAAAATCTATGTAGAGCCTTCGAGTACAGTGCGTTCTCTATATTTGTCACTTCTTAAGAAATACAATTGTTTTGCCTATCTGGAAATGTACAAATCCAATCAACCCACCCAACTTATAGAGGCCGATGCATGGAAAACGTCAATATTGCGATGCTTTCATTTTCCTAATACGTTGCATTTTTAACGTATCGGTCGATTGCGTAAAAAATATGACGTATTAGGTGAGAGGACGGGCTGGAGTCAAGGTCAATATGGAGGAAGGTTCAAATCAAAGTACAAACTAAAAAACAGAAAAGGTTTCCTTTACATAAGTTGCAAAAATAACAAGGTCACCAACAATGCTGCAACATTGGCCCCAAGAACGCACATGGGGAAAACAATGATGCAACCCCCCCCTACCCCCCACTCCCCATGAGTTGAAACAACTTCAATAGATCATGCAAGGGTCCACAAACGACGTGACACAATACCACCAGAGTACGGCAGTGTAAAATTACATCGTGATAGTCGGTGTTTTTCCAGACATTATCTTGGTGGTACCTTGAAGGAGCGTTCAACACAAGAGCCCTAACCTTCCCCAGTGAAACACACTCTTCATTACCTTCACTCACCAATTACACGTTATAACAAACTTGTACCCAATGTGTTTACAAGGTTAAATGATATCAAATAACTATTTATTTGAATAAATTTGAAGTTGTTATAAACTGGAAATTATCAGATTAACCAGTTTGAAATATACTTTTTCATAACCCACCTGTTTTCTTTTTAATGTATATACTGTCTTTGTCAGTATACATGTGCTCGCTCGCTCGCTCGCTCGCTCTCTCTCTCTCTCTCTCTCTCTCTCTCTCTCTCTCTCTCTCTATATATATATATATATATATATATATATATATATATATATACTGTATATATATAATGTTGTACCTAGTAGCCAGAACGCAGTACTCGGCCTACTATGCAAAAGCCGATTTGGCTAATAAGCAAAGTTTTCCTGAATTTATATATTTTTCTATTTTTTTCTTATGAAATGATAAGAGCTATCCATTTCAATGTGTATGAGTTCATTTTTTTTTAATTTCAGTTAAAACTAAGGTAGATATATGTCTAACCAAACCAACCCTACCTAACCTAACCTAACCTATCTTAATCTAACCTAATCTAACTTAACTTCGTCAATCATTTTGTTTTTTTAAAATATTTAATAATAATAATTAAAATATACCAATTGGAAACAATTAGTTGCAAATAAAGAAAATCACGGCTATTCGGAAAATTGGGACTTGCATAATAGGCCGAGAAGTGAGTTTCTGCCTACTAGGTACGGCACATTTATATATATATATTATATATATATATATATATAATTATATATATATATATATAAATGTGCACTTAAGTTCCCGAAGGAGGTGGGCGAGGAACTCATTGGGAAGACTAGAGACCCAGAGCGGCCAGTTTCATGTTTCCAGCGCCTGAGTGTCGCTGTTCTGAGGGGAAATGCGTGCTGTATCTTGGGTACGCACCCGACCCCCCTGAAGAGCTGGACGAGGTCTTCGAACACTGATTGGTATATTNACCCGCCAAACCCCCTGTTTATGAATGAAAAACGGTTTACACACGACTCACAACTGCTGACGTTCGAACATATCCGGAACAAGTGCTTCACTGACGAATTTTGTTCGAACCACATCGCTATAAATGCTTCACCCACGTACTACAAATACAAATAATCGCCAACAGAACTTAACACCTAACCTACCCTATGCCTATATATACACAATATGCTAATATATTATAATATTAATTTATACTTGAGAAAATTCCCGTTTTGAATGAACAGCATGTTAAAATTTATGAATGCGTCTGTGGGGTTGACCGCTGAATGTAATGGACTTGAGTCGAGGATGGGTTGTGGGAGTCATGTGTAAACTGTTTTTCATTCATAATATCTGGGGGTTTGGCGGGTGCATGGAATCACTTTCACTACATCTTCCACCAACGGTACGTATGTAACTACGGTTCAAAACTATCTCAAACCCGTAATTACTTAACATAAACCAGCAATAAGAATCTTGACGAACTCCTACCCTAAGCATGTATTGTCCTTCTTTAAACTGTTAAACATTCTTGAATAAAACAACTCGGCCAGTTTAGAAAGCAGGGAAACCACTATAGCTGAATACTTAAATTTATTGTAGGAATTACTGTCACAAATGGATGGCTTGTTGACAATCTAAAATTTTGTTGAAGCCATATATCACTGTTGCATAAAGGACTCCTGGTTCAACCTTGACGACAAATGTTGCCCGAAACTCTATGCTTACTAGTGGTTTTAAGTATTGTATGTACTAGCTCTATCTATAAATCAATCAGAATGTTTGTAACTGCATCTATGTATGTACTTTTCCTAAATAAAATATTAATTATTATTATTATTATTACAAGCGGACGTCTGCATGGACACCTGCTTCGCCTGAGAGCCGCCGGATCACGTTCTGTTTTCGCGATTTGGATTTGATACTGCCGTTTGGCATCCCTATTCACCGGTCCGGTTGTACGACGCCTGGCGCACATATCACTTTGGATCACGGGATTGTTGGTAGATTTTTTTTGATGTGTTCTGGCTGGTTCTCCCGGCGGGGTGACGGTGTCCGGTGCCGGCTTAGCCGAGAGGTGCCGGGGTTGGCAGGTTTTGATGGGCTCCTGATGTGCTCTCAGCTGTGGTGGGCCGCCGGCTTCTGCTCTGCCAGGGGGCACTGGATAACTTTTGCGTTTTAGCTGGGGGCCAAGTTTTGGTTTTGCTACCCAGTGTTCTTTGTGTGGGGCGAGGCTGGTGCTTATCACCCTGAGGGACTCCTGGGGCTCCCCAATCATCTGCCTGTCTGCGTTTCTTTGCCGCGAGGCATATTAGTTTCCAGTGATTGGCGTCACTTGTTTCGCGATTTGGCTTGGCGTTTAATCTTTTCTGGCTTCGCGATTAACCCTTAGCGGGTACGCCGGGGCGCATCCGATCCCACGATCGTCGTCGCCCATAAATCAACAGCAACAACAACTTTTGCATAAATTGTGTTTTGAAAGTTTTATTCTGGTTATTATTTATTATACGCTGAATAATTTGAATTCATATTAAGGGCTCATAATTTGTTATTTGACGTGTGCCTTTATTTCATTGACATGCAATGTTTTATTAAGTCATGTTGTTTTTAGTCTTTGCAAGTCTTATTCCAGTGATAATCGTTTCAACGTTATTCCACGGCACTGTGCCCACTGGGATCGTCTAAATTGAATGCTAGGTTATGCAACTGAATGGCTTCATTCAAATTATTGTCTAGAGATTTTTAAGTTTTTGTCTAAAATGTATTAGTTTTCACCTGTTGCACACCTTTTGCAGCCCCCAGTCAGATTTGTAAGGATTTGCATAAACTTGTTGCAACTAAAACGTCTATTCTAATCAAATCTGACTATAAATAATGTATTGACAGCTGGATCAAACCCATGATGCTGGTTCGTTTAACTGTCCTGCTCTAAAGGTTTTCTGATAACCTATCCTGTCTATATAGAGATCCTGCCACCTGGTGGTTGCTGGGGATATTGACCGGGCATGCCTTTAGAAAAGTAGGGCTTTCATTTAGATAATGAGCCTTTTCGATCATTATGTGTCCCATGCATCGGTATGAATAAAATAGGCTCGTTTAAGATTGTCCCACGTTTGGTATATTAACTTGACTTGACTGTGCAAGTGTCCATGGGAACAGCATAACCTTCAACATTCGAAGTCATATATATCTGTAACAAATCAAATGGGAAAAAATGGCATGTGGCGATTGTAGCAGTGTAAGGGTTAAAACACCTATATATTAATAATTTCATCTCCGATACTGCATGCAATAAATAAGCACGTCACAGGCTGTTAACATAAAAAGTTGTAGATACTGTCATGCCTTATAATGTATTGTGCATAAACGGCAAAATAAGGAAGAAAATAAGTGCAGCTTGGACAAACTTATGCGTTTACAGAAATCGGGGGTTAGCTTACAAGGCTTACCCTCTTGTGGTTCTCTGGTAGTTGGAGGTAACTTTCATTGTCGAACCGGAACTGACTCTGCAAGAGAGAGAGAGAGAGACCATCACCCATGCTGTTGGCCTAAACAGGTAGAAAGGACACCACAACCAGAGAGAAAGGACAAGATTCGAAAATCAGAATCCTATATTTAAAAGAAAAAGGATGAAAGTTAAAGCATGTTAAAACCCATCACAGTAAATCAGATTAGTTGTTTATTAATTCATTAAATTAATGCCTAGTTAATACGGCGTAAGAGAATGCAATAAGATGGTTTTTCATCCATCTGCCGATAACGTCACTAAAGGGAATGATTATGCAAATTAGTTACAGCAAAAATAAGGGAAAGAATGGTGTTAGTAAATAGTCAAAATTACCCATCAAATCAGAGAATAAGCCGCCATAAAGTGCCTGAAATAAATAACCCAACCCACACACATGAAATATAAGTGGCGACCTTCCTGGACCCCTATCCAGCGATCAGTTACGACCTGAGAAGAGTCCAGGACAGACCGAAAAGTTGTCATTTCCATTTAATTTCCTGAGGGTTAGCCTATGTACTGCAAAATTAATGTAAATAAAACACAAGTTACTGTGACGCATTGCAGTATTTCGTATATAACAATTCCTATCATCCAAAGCAAATTGATGTTCTAATTAATGGATGCAACAATAATTTTTCTTTGCATTCTCATTGTCGGAGACAGTAAGCCTGTCTTTCATATATATATATATATATATATATATATATATATATATATATATATATATATATATATATATATATATATATATGTTATTAAATATGACCGAAAAGTAAGATTAATAATTCTAACACGAATTTTCTCAATATTTCTTATGTTTCTTTACACTGTTGATGGTAATTAAAAAATCAATTCTCCAAAATTCATTTTTATTTTTAGTCTGACGCGACACTTGAACGCGTTGCGTAATAACTTATTACATTTTCAAAGACTTTAGTTTACACACACACAACTATAACCTGCAAACACTAAACAGAGTTCTACTTATGCTATGATTTAAACAGCTTTCATTTTATACCCGCATTTTGGGTGAGGTGATATGTTACAATGGTTTTGGATGAGATGAACAAAACTTTCAACACAAGACAGAACACGAAACAATGGGTATTAATTAGGTAAATTAAAGGGAAGAATGGAAGTAACTGCAGAGGGCCTATTGGCCCATATTTCTTGATGCTTCTATATTGGTTCGGAGTCTTGAAGTGGGTAGAATACAGTTGTGCATTAATTGGCTGTTGATTGCTGGGGTTGACTTCTTAATATATATATATATATACTAGGTACGATATATATATATATATATATATATATATATATATATATATATATATATATATACTAGGTACGATATATATATATATATATATATATATATATATATATATATATATATATATATATATATATATATATGCGGACAAGCCTGAATGGTCCCCAGGACTATATGCAACTGAAAACTCACACCCCAGAAGTGACTCGAACCCATACTGCCAGGAGCAATGCAACTGGTATGTACAGGGACGCCTTAATCCGCTTGACCATCACGACCGGACAAAAGGAAGCGATAGCCGATGCTATTTGAACCACTTCCCCGCCGGCACTCGGATGGTAATCTTGGGCATAGCATTTTATCAAATCACATCATTCTTTGGAGCACACGTGAGGAACACAAATGCGGACAAGCCTGAATGGTCCCCAGGACTATATGCAACTGAAAACTCACACCCCAGAAGTGACTCGAACCCATACTGCCAGGAGCAACGCAACTGGTATGTACAGGGACGCCTTAATCCGCTTGACCATCACGACCGGACAAAAGGAAGTGATAGCCGAAGCTATTTGAACCACTTTCCCGCCGGCACTCGGATGGTAATCTTGGGCATAGCATTTTATCAACTGGTGTGAGTTGCGCACACTGTTATCTCACTGCGTGTTACGCCATAGTGTGAGCTGAAGTAATAATTAAATACAAACTCCGAGTTTTGTTTTATTTCAACGGTTTAATTTTCTAATTTAAAATGAAATTAAAAAATTGTGAAAAACCTATTTCCATATCTGTTGAAACATGTGATGAAGATGCCTTTAATTTTCCTAATGTGCGTTACATTCACCTATTAGTTTTAATGAATCAGTAACGCGATTTTTATGTCCAAGCCTACTGAAATATCAAAAAACAAATCAAATAATAAATTAACCTACTGTAAAGAAAACGCTTCATTATATTACCATTCCTGTGCGGATAGTAAGTCACAATAATGCAGCTGAAAATTAGACACCCAGCCCACAAATCTGAAACTAAAATAAAATTAAATTAGTACTGGATGTCAACACTAAAATGTGTTTAAGTAAAGCCATATTTGCCGTGGTTACTCTGGAATACGTGGGCGTCACTGTCCTATGATCGTGAACACCTCGCTAGCCTTCAACTCTGCCAGCTCCACAACAAAATAATAAATGCACCGCTGAGAATTTATTAAGCTATTGTTTTCACAGCCGTGACGCACTGAACCCGATTTTCACCCGGCCAGGGGACACACACACACACACACACACACACACACACACACACACACACACACACACACACACACACACACACACACATACACACACACACACAAACACACACACACACACACACCTTTCACCAAATCCACCAAACGCGTCATATTGTTCTAAAAACTGTCTTGAGGCTTAGCCGTTACTAAAATGCCGCCAAGAATGACATAACCTCACCACGAGGCGGAACAATGCACACCGACCACATTCCGTTTTCCTAAATAAAATACGCCAATCATGAACAAATAATAATTGCACTAAATTTATTGTCAATGATTAACTATCTTTGCAAGAGACAACTAATTGAGGAATCCAATTGTAAGCTAAATGTTACTTAATTTATGCCAGTAATGTACGTTTGGATTATATTACGGTACATCTGTTTAGTGCAGCCACTCTTGTAATGATTTAAGTTGTTACAAATAAAATTTCTATTGTTAATAACTAGAATTCTATATTAACACAAGTGTCCAGAACGACTGGGTGAGCAGTAGCCTACCTAATGCTCCCACACAGCTGTTCATATTAGAGCCTAGCAACAACATACTTTGCTCGGTGAAATGCAGTAACAAGTGCAGCAATTCTTAATTGTAATTTACAATGAAAGTTGAAGTGGAGAGAACAATCACGACCGGGTTAAATAATGTTAATTATAAACAGAAAACACACCTTTAATTGAACTACAGTACAGTATATATATATATATATATATATATATATATATATATATATATATATATATATATATATATATATTTATATTTATTTGGGTACCATCTGTGGTGCAAGTGTGGGAACCCATAGCCTCGGAGAAGAAAATAAAGACTATTCACAGAAGACCTTGTGGATTCTCACTGAACACTTTAATGCTTTCTTCTCCTACCAACCACATTCTTTTGTATATAGATACATGTATTTTTGTTGTATTTAAACTTTGTTACAAAAAGGAGTTACATATATGGTACATAGATGATTATGATAGGTTGTCGAGTTCCTCCAGCTCCTCAGATGGCGGGCAGGAACCCTGAATACATTGCATTTCCCCTCTGTATCGCCACGCTGAGGCGCTGGAAAAGGAAGCTGGCAGCTCTAAGGTCTCTTGCTGTTTCAATTAGCCTAGAACTCAGTTCCTTAAACAATCTGGTGGCACTCTTACCCCCAGGCGCCGAGTGTCTCAGAAGTAATGGGGACAAAATTGTAGTGGTGATCCAGTTCTCTGTACTTACGGGATTTGGCTGATTCCCCGAGTGGCAGCGCCACCCAATTGTGCAACACTTAAGTCAATGTAGGTGTTAGCCAGGATTGATACACATGTGTAGTCCCATACAAACTGCTTGCCGTTCTTCCAGGGGTTCACTGTAATAGCAACTGGGCAACCAATAAGAGCATCAGAGTTACGGGGCGTTAGGTAATGGGGCTCTCTTTCAGCTGGGCATTCAGCTGTGGTGAGGCTCCTATTGATGATGTCGTTAACTTCACTGTGCCTCGCGTGCCATCACCCTGTGCTTTGGCATGGTGGCCGTACCTGTCGGCCACCACCTCGCAACAAATACACCTATATTTGGTGTGGATTGGAGCAGCAAGGGAAAGAGCCACAGAAATTCGGAGGGTGTGATCACACCCTCCGTGGTCACACCCCACGGAGCCAAAAGTGTGCCAGTTGCCGACACTGGGGTTGTTAACAAGAAATCCCCTGCATGTGGAGCTGCTACTGCTGCGAGGCGAGCAATGTCGTGTTGTGTTGTTGCAGCACCCAGACACTCTGCAGCAACTTGGTCTACAATGTATATAGAAGTATATATATATATATATATATATATATATATATATATATATATATATATATATATATATATATGGCTTGCGTGTTCATGCAGCTTTCTCATATATATATATATATATATATATATATATATATATATATATATATATATATATATAATTATTTATTTATTTATTTTGTTCGTGAAACATTGAATTAAAAAAATCTGACATTCCCATCAAGTCACTTCCATTGTTCGATATTATGTTTGTTTCTTTAACTACTTAGGTGAAGGCCGTTATATAAACCCACACCTTTCTACTCTACTCCTTGAAAGTGTGTTGAATCACATAGTTTTATTCTATGTATACGCGCGAGCGCGCATGGGCGCACGCACCCACACCCCCACACACACATACATTGTTGATTGACGGTTGAGAGGCGGGACCAAAGAGCCAGAACTCAACCCCCGTAAGCATAATTAGGTGAGTACAATTCGGCAAGTACACAGAATGGAATATTTAACACTGGTGGAACACGCACAAGGCGACACAGGTGGAAACTGAGTAACCAAATGAGCCACAGAGACATTAGAAAGAACTTTTTCAGTCAGAGCAGTTAGTAAATGGAATGCACTAGGAAGTGATGTGGTGGAGGTTGACTCCATACACAGTTTCAAATGTATATATGATAGAGCCCAATAGGCTCAGGAATTTGTACACCAGTTGAGTGATGGTTGAGAGGCGGGACCAAAGAGCCAAAGCTCAACCCCAGCAAGCACAGCTAGGTGAGCACACACACACACACACACACACACACACACACACACACACACACACACACACACACACACACACACACACACACACAGACGGTTGGAACAAGTTAAGTGAGAAGGTGGTGGAGGCCAAGACAGTCAGTAGTTTCAAAGCGTTATATGACAAAGAGTGCTGGGAAGACGGGACACCACGAGCGTAGCTCTCATCCTGTAACTACACTTAGGTAATTACACTTAGGTAATTACACACACACACATACACACACGCTACCAGGGGCGCTGGTAGTTGGGTAGACAGCGCGAGGGACTCGTAATCCTGTGGCCCGAGTTCGATTCCCGGCGCTGGCGAGGAACATGGGCAGAGTTTCTTTCACCCTGATTCACCTGTTACCTAGCAGTAAATAGGTACCTGGGAGTTAGACAGCTGTTACGGGCTGCTTCCTGGAATGGGGGGGGGGGTATGTGTACTCACCTATTTGTGTTTGCGGGGGTTGAGCTCTGGCTCTTTGGTCCCGCCTCTCAACTGTCGGTCAACTAATGTACAGATTCCTGAGCCTACTGGGCTCTATCATATCTACATTTGAAACTGTGTATGGAGTCAGCCTCCACCACACCACTGCCCAATGCATTCCACCTGTTAACTACTGTGACACTGGAAAAGTTCTTTCTAACTGTGCAGGTGGTGACCTGCACCATCTTCTGCGGTGAATGTCTCGCCAGCTGCCGGCGTATATAAACAAACACCAAACAATGGATATCTGAGCGTTTTCCCGAATTGTCGTAAAAAGCCAAAAATCTGATCAAGATTTTGTAGCTGGCTATTCTATATTTTCACCCTTCCGTTACTGAACAAACATCTGCACCAAACTGGTGTTATTTGTACAGCTTCCTTGACACCGTCTGCAGACGGAGAAAGTCAGGAGAATTTGTTTCCTAAACCTCACAGGAATTAACATTATTTACTGCAGCGTTTCCTACTTTTTTTTTGTTTAAGTTTTGCCCCGAGGGGCGAGTTTGTTGGGCAGCATCACCCATCCTGTGAGTGGACACACCGCCATAGTGACAGTATTGGGCAGCGCCACCCATCCTGTGAGTGGACACACCGCCATAGTGACAGTATTGGGCAGCGCCACTCATCCTGTGAGTGGACACACCGCCATAGTGACAGTATTGGGCAGCGCCACTCATCCTGTGAGTGGACACACCGCCATAAGTGACAGTATTGGGCAGCGTCACTCATCCTGTGAGTGAACACACCGCCATAGTGACAGTATTGGGCAGCGTCACTCATCCTGTGAGTGGACACACCGCCATAGTAACAGTATTGGGCAGCGCCACTCATCCTGTGAGTGAACACACCGCCATAGTGACAGTATTGGGCAGCGCCACTCATCCTGTGAGTGAACACACCGCCATAGTGACAGTATTGGGCAGCGCCACTCATCCTGTGAGTGAACACACCGCCATAGTGACAGTATTGGGCAGCGTCACTCATCCTGTGAGTGGACACACCGCCATAGTGACAGTATTGGGCAGCATCACCCATCCTGTGAGTGGACACACCACCATAGCAACATGTACAACACTCCCCAATAGGAAGAAAACCCGCTGGGTTGCTCATCCTGTCGTTTTCTAAATGTTTGGGTATTATAAATCTGGAAGACATTCTTAAAATACACGTCCTATGATAATGGTTTCAAGCACCATTAAATCACATAAACGGGATATATCCATACATTGTATGAAGCCACTCGCACAATGAATCATTTAGAAGCGCCAGGATATGTACTATACTATGAAACTCAGATAGGACTTGTGCAATTCAGAAACTATTGTAACTAAATGCGCAGGAGATTAAAAAGTTTCTGAAATTTGTGTAATAGTGTCTATCTCTCAACAAAACTACCAAACTTAAATATATGGGAAATATATACATCTCATAGAAAACCATACTTAAAATAAGTTATAATTTCATGACCTATAATAGTCCTATAAAATATTTTTAGTAGCTACTTTCTATACTTTATAATATATACTCATATCGTTAATTCCATATAATTAATATAATTGTTAATACTATTATTACTGTATATATGTATTTGGGGATTGATATACCGTTTTCGTTATTGTAATTACATTATTACTGCCGACACTTTTGTCTATATAATATTGTGTCGACTATTGCCCTCACTTGGACAGCTCACCAATATTCTGTGGGCGGGAGGAGACGTGTAGCTCCAAGGCCACTACGTACCAATACAAGTGTTTCAACTAACCAGAAACAACGACAGTCCCGCTCCTGTGCCAGGGAAGTTCACTACGGGCTCACCATAGCCCGTGCTACTTGAAACTTTTTGTTCCCATTAGCTGAATCTATAACAACAACAACAACAACAACAACAGAAACAAGCAAACCGAAGCCGATGCCCAGAAGTCAGCGTTACTGTGCTTACTTTTGACTAATGCGTCGCATCTTATGGAATTGGAATTGTAGATTCCGTTAAAAATGCGACGTACTGAGAGAACGGGACTCTGGGGGAAGGGGGTGGGGGTGGGGTGGGGGTTACAGCTGCAGCTTTGGTAATTGTGTCAATGACTCCGTCAAACTCAGGCTACCGCTAATCTCACTTGTGTACACAGCTGACTACCTGGTGTAGTTAGGCAGGTGTATGTGTGTGGGGGGGATGGGAGTGTATTATTTACTATTTGTACCTGCAGGATCGAGCTCTTAGCTCTTAGACTCTACCATTTTTAAGCGTCTGATGTACTTACTCCCAACCTAATTTTCTCTGTCATATCTACTACATATATTTCTTTCTCTGTCACCCACTCACTCACACACGGGTCCTCGCGGCTGAGTTGACAGCGCTCAGGGACCGTAGTCCCTAAGGGCCCCATGTAGATTCCTGGGCGAGGAGGAGAGAAATGGGTAGAGTTTTTCTCCCGATGGGCCTGTTCACCTTGCAGTAAATAGATACCTAGGCGATAGACAG
>WNGS01163519.1:6243819-6259405 GCA_020271785.1 Procambarus virginalis | reverse complement strand
ACACACACACACACACCATAGGTAGTGTCCGAACACTGTCAACAGTGCACACATAACGCCTCGCGGTATCCAACATATGCTGGACATGCTGACCGAGCCATATATTCATGCCGGAATTTTATCTTCTTTATGATATAGGCTCACAGTGGCCGAGACTCGGGAACATAGGCCGTAAAGATGAGGAAGTCGTAGCAGTTTGGGTAACAGTAATAGAAATTCACCACAAACTTTGCATCTGTGTTTTACACGAGTCCGGAGCTTAGGCGTGCTGCTGTTGCTGTTTTGTTTCAAGTAATGGCCATTACCACACGCTAATTACCGGCAGCAAGATATTTTCACCGTTTATACATAGTATTGCGTTTTCGTGTAAAGCATTTTGGTTTAGTCTTACGTTTTCGATTTTTTTTGTATGTTTGAAGTTGTGTTATATACATCACCGTATTTAATATAGCTTAAAGTCATATATTATCAAATTTTTGTATCGTATATATTATCATTTACGTATGCTAACAAGCCTTTGGAGTAATGTTATTTTCTGCCGTTGATGTATAGTAATGATAATTGTTATTTCTAACTTGGTTGTTATAAACCATTTACACATTTACATGTGTAAATGACGAGTGATTCTGAACCCCGTCAGTTGCTGTCCTCTTCAAGTTGTAAAATTACCCCTAAGGCTACCGTTTACACACACACAATGTGGTGGAGTGGCCCTACTAATGAGACAGGAATGGAGTTTCGAGGAGATGGTTATCCCAGGCTGCGAAGGGTTCAGAGACTACATTACAGGCACTATAACGATGGGAGGACCAAGAGCAGTAGTAGCAATGATATATGATTCTCCACCAAACGAAAGAAGACCCAGGCAAAAGTATGACAACAATAACATGGCAGTTAACACTATAATTGAGAGAGCAGCCTCTGCTGCCTGTAGAATTTGAACCCATTTGCTCATCATGGGGGACTTCAATCATGGAAGTATAGACTGGGAGAACAAAGGAACCGCATAGAGGAGAGGAAACATGGAGAACTAAATTATTGGAGGTGGCGACATAAAACTTTATAAGCCAGCATGTCTTTACTCTGAATGACTCCGGCATAAGGAATATCGGTTTCGAGGCCCCAGTAGGAATGAGCGATCACAGTGTTCTGACATTTGAGTATTTGGTCGAAGAAGGGTTAATGAACTCAGGGAAGGGAACTGGAAACAAAAGGCTGGCATTCAAAAGGGAAACTATGAAGAGATAAGAAAATTCCTAATAGATATTACATGGGAAACAGAGCTCAGGGAAAGACGGCCCAAGACATGATGGACTACATTACGCAAAAGTGTAAGGAGGCAGCAGACAAGTTAGCCCCGGTCCAAAAGGAAAAGAACGAAATGCAGATGAGAAACCCATGGTTTAATCAGAGATGTAGGCTAGCTAAGCAACGAAGTACAAGGGCGTGTAGAAATTCCATAAATATCAGGACACTTGAGAGCAGAGAAAGATACCAGAGAGCCAGGAATGAATACGTCAGGTTGAGAAGAGAGGCAGAAGGGCAATACGAAAATGACATCGCAAGCAAGGCAAAGCAAAACTCAACTTAAATTACTGCACAGCCACATCAGGAGAAAAACAACAGTAAAGGAATAGGTAATGAAACTGAGGATAGGGGCAGACAGATTTACAACAAACGACAAGGAAGCGTGCGTGGAACTGAATACTAAATTCCAGGAGGTCTTCACATTAGAGCAAGGAGAAGTTCCAGATATAAGAAAGGGAACTAACTTCTCGTCTAGTTAACCAGGCACCACTAGAAGAGTTTGGGATTACCAGTGGGGATGTAAGGAAGCTCTTGCTAGAGTTGGATGTGGCAAAGGCTATAGGCCCAGATGGAATCTTCCCTTGGATCCTAAAGGAAGGAGCAGAAGCACTGTGCCTGCCACTCTCCATAGTGTATAACAAATCGCTGGTAACAGGGGAACTGCCAAAAAATTGGAAGATGGCTAATGTCCCAATATACAAGAAGGGGGGATAAACAGAAGGCACTGAACTACAGGCCAGTGTCCCTAACTTGCATACCATGCAAGATAATGGAGAAGATTGTGCGAAAAAAGGTAGTGGAACATCTGGAGCGAAAGAACTTTGTAACACAACATCAACATGGGTTCAGGGATGGCAAGTCCTGCCTCACAGGATTAATTGAATTCTACGACCAGGCAACAAAAATCAGGCAAGAAAGAGAGGGGTGGGCAGACTGCATATTTTTGGATTGCCAGAAAGCCTTTGACACAGTACAACACAAGCGGCAAGTGCAAAAACAGGAGATGCAGGCAGGAGTAAAAGGGAAGGTACTCCATTAGATAAGGGAGTACCTAAGCAACAGAAGACAGCGAGCCACTGTGAGGGGTGAGGTCTCAGATTGGCGAGACGTCACCAGTGGAGTCCCGCAGGGTTCAATCCTTGGACCTATACTGTTTCTGATATATGTTGATCTCCCTGAGGGTATAGAATCGTTCCTCTCATTGTTTGCTGCTGATGCAAAAATTATGTGGAGGATTAATATGGAGGAAAATAATATGAGGTTACAAGATGACCAAGACAAACTGAATGAATGGTCCAACAAATGGCTACTAAAGTTCAACCTTAGTAGATGTAAGATAATGAAACTAGGCGGTGGAAAAAGGAGCCCAGACACAAGATACAGAATGGGAGATGAAGCACTTCATGAAACGGACAGAGAGAAAGATCTAGGAGTTGATATCACACCAAACCTGTCTCCTGAAGCCCACATAAAAAGAATAACATCTGCGGCGTATGCGAGGCTGGTTAACACTAGAACCGCCTTCAGGAACCTGTGTAGGGAATCATTCAGAACCTTGTATACCACATATTTATTTATTGTTGCCGCCGGAGTCTGCTAGTTTATTGTGCACCCCATACTCATCCTGTGAGCGGTAGCGCAAAAGCATTAGAGGGCACGAAAGGTCTTTATCAGACCTCATCTTACATTATTACATAAACAATTTCATCTATCCTTCACGCCTTATAGTTACAATGTCATCTAATTACTGAGTAAGTGCTATTTTAAGAGCTATATATTTACAGTAAGTCATCATACATTAATGGTAGGTCTTATCGCTAATACATAATAGTTTGACCAATGAAGATATTACAGAGTCATAGGGGAGCTTCTGTTTATTATTAGTCCTCACAATACTTGTTTCTGAATCTCATATGTCGTTTATCTACTGGAAGCGAAATATGGATACTGTGTAAGGATTTCAGGTAATTTATCCATGGTAATAAGATAGGTTGCCATATCATACAGCGTGAGTTTAGATTTATCTCTAAATGGCTCAATTTTGCTACAATCCAAGATATAGTGTTCGAGTGTGTGTCCCCTGTCTTTGTCCACACACTTTACACTTTACTTCATCTAGATCCCTATACAAGCCGAACTGCCAGAGATACTTGTAGCCAAGTCTTATACGAGCTGTGACAACATCTGTTAGTCTACTGACGTTGTTACTTGCCCCATACACATGTTTTACTTCACACATTTCATTGTGATGAACAATGGCCTGCTAGTTTCAGTTTGCACAGTTCTACTTTCTTCAAATTCATCCAGGAGTTCTCGTCTAATGACACTTTTAAAGGACCTATTTGATAACTCAACCCCCACAAACACAACTAGGTGAATACACGTACACACACGATAGGCAAAACTGAACAGTCGGTGCATTAGACAACCGACGTTTAGAAAGGCGGGGTCCAAGAGCTAGCTGCTTCATCATGAAGGCACAAATAGTTCAATACAAAGAGACAGAGACAGACACACACACAGTGACTGTAACAGCTTAGGGGAGAGTAATGAGCCACATATAATTTAGTGTAATATTCGTGCACCATTCGCCAGCCTGCGGGGCGGCCTCTTGCTCCTCGTTACCGGAAAAAGCAGCTTAAATAATAAACATCAAACTAGAAGCATTAATAGTTCGTGAGCAGGATAAAAATTATATTACAATGAAAATGGCTCAGAAGATACGAAGAAAATGGCACTCAGAGTGCAAAATGGTGGTGGTGAGTGTGGGGTACGGTGGGTATGGGCGCACGGTGCCCATACCCACCGGTGTAGGTGGTGTGGGCCGCCACACTCACAGTGCTGCAGGTGGTGTGGGCCGCCACACTCACAGTGCTGCAGGTGGTGTGGGTCGCCACACCCACAGTGCTGCAGGTGGTGTGGGCCGCCACACTCACAGTGCTGCAGGTGGTGTGGGCCGCCACACCCACAGTGCTGCAGGTGGTGGGGCCGCCACACCCACAGTGCTGCAGGTGGTGTGGGCCTCCACACCCACAGTGCTACAGGTGGTGTGGGCCGCCACACCCACAGTGCTGCAGGTGGTGTGGGCCGCCACACCCACAGTGCTGCAGGTGGTGTGGGCCGCCACACCCACAGTGCTGCAGGTGGTGTGGGCCCCCACACCCACAGTGCTGCAGGTGGTGTGGGCCGCCACACCCACAGTGCTGCAGGTGATGTGGGCCGCCACACCCACAGTGCTGCAGGTGGTGTGGGCCGCCACACCCACAGTGCTGCAGGTGGTGTGGGTCGCCACACCTAGGTGTTTCTTCTTCATAATACATGAACTACTTTTGTAATAATATAAATGGAAGCAATGTAAATACTCAATGTAAAATTTTATTATCAACCTTCTATATTATATACATAGTGCGAAAAAATCCGGAGTTGGAACCCTAAGGCAGTTGGTTGTTAACTTCAGCCTCATTCTGGCAGCTCCTGCGACGGCGCTGGAAGCAAGCGTATTGGCGTTTGCCTTTCCATTGGACAATTTTAGCAACAAGGAGAAAGGGGACCTGCTGCATGGGTAACAGCTTCTCCTCCATATAGATCTACCCTGGCTTTGCGCCCTGGAGAGGACACTCAAGCCTCGACAACTCGAGCGCAATTCCATAGCCTTCGAATACTGCAGGATGCCTACCATTACCATATACACCGGGGCGACCCGGGCACCGCCGGTCACCTCCATCCAGTGTGGTACACTTGAATATCTGATTATTATGAAAACATTATTACCTTGTTTATGGTTTAGTGAGGTGAATTGTGAAGTAGTTTAACAACATGGAAGATGAGGTTTAAAGACCATAAACATGATGTTGCTATGGTTACCGCTGAGATGATGATGAAAGATGCTGCGGCAGCATCATCGGGAGGGGACATGACTTAGGTGGTCTAGCCTGGTATTGTGGGGTGGTCTAGCCTGGTATTGTGGGGTGGTCTAGCCTGGTATTGTGGGGTGGTCTAGCCTGGTATTGTGGGGTGGTCTAACCTGGTAATGTGGGGTGGTCTAGGCTGGTATTGTGGGGTGGTCTAGCCTGGTATTGTGGGGTGGTCTAGCCTGGCATTGTAGGGTGGTCTAGCCTGGTATTGTGGGGTGGTCTAGCCTGGTATTGTAGGGGTGGTCTAGCCTGGTATTGTGGGGTGGTCTAGCCTGGTATTGTGGGATGGTCTAACCTGGTATTGTGGGGTGGTCTAGCCTGGTATTGTGGGGTGGTCTAGCCTGGTATTGTGGGGTGGTCTAGCCTGGTATTGTGGGTTGTCTAGCCTGGTATTGTGGGGTGGTCTAGCCTGGTATTGTGGGGTGGTCTAGCCTGGTATTGTAGGGTGGTCTAACCCAGGCATGTAAATCATGCGGCCCTGTGGTCCACACTCCTGCGGCCCACACAAAGGATACTATAATTCGGTCAGTTACCGGTCAAAATTGCAGTTTTTATCATTTATACTATCACCTTTTAATAGATTTCAAAGCACAAAAGAAACACGAATGCAGCTGTGAGGCAAACGAGTTTAGACTTTGTCAAAAGAATTTCATGAAATATTTTGTGATTTCTCCTCTTTTGAACCCCATTTTGCATGATTGCATGAACTTTCCATGAACCATTTTCCTGATTGTAACTTGCATAGCTATATGAATTGTGGGGTTCAATCCCTGAGCCTTTTATGTGCCTCTGTAACCATTTCCACTACCGCCCACAGGATGGGTAATGGGGTGCATAATAACTGAACTAAACTAACGCTTCCTTCTTCACCTGATACACTTCCTGCCAGTCTGGACGGTGTATTGTTTAGTGTGTGTGTGTGTGTGTGTGTGTGTGTGTGTGTGTGTGTGTGTGTGTGCCTCTGATTAGAGATGCAGGTTAGGATAATTTAGTTAATGATTCAGAGTTTACAAGATACAATGAACACAATAAGCGGCTCCTGGCCTCTGTGTATAGTACCCAGACTTAAGACATCTCTAGGGGAAAGGTGAGGGGGGAGGCTGATGGCGCAATTGGTACCGCATAGAAACATCTGTTGCTCGTTCGTGGCGGTAAGACGCCTTTCTTGCCCAACACTTAACTACCTTAAGTCACAACTCCAGTTACGTAAACGTAATTACGCTAAATTTCCTTTAGTTGACGAGCGAACACCTGTTGGTGTCGTAACCCCCCCCCCCCCTCTCTCTCTCTCTCTCTCTCTCTCTCTCTCTCTCTCTCTCTCTCTCTCTCTCTCTCTCTCTCTCTCTCTCTCTCTCTCTAAAAAGCTGGTTTGACAGTAATTTGCACCATTGCATACAACAGCGGGGGTTAATTATATACGGAGTTTGTCGCTGCTTGAGAGATGCTTACGAAAGTGCACTAGGAATTAATATTCTTCGTAGAGCTGTCAGTTGTTGTGATGAACGATGACAGAATGTTTTGTTGGGCGGTGTGTAATTATGTATTGTTGTTCCCGTTATCTTCCTTGCAGTTCTGATGTATGTATTGGAGGTAAACGTGCACACACGCACTCGCGCACGGCCACACGCGCTCGCACGCACGCACACAAGACACGCATGCGCTCGCAAGCACACAACACACGCACGCGCTTGCACGCAAACAAACATACACACACGTGTGTTGGGTCGTAGTCCTAAAGGCTCAGGTTCGATTTCCGGTGGAGGCATAAACAAATGGGGAGAGTTTCTCTCACCTGAGGCCTCGGTTCACCTAGCAGTAAAAAGGTACCTGGGAGTTAGACAGCTGTCACGGGCTGCTTCCTGGGGGGTGTGTATGTGTTAGAGAGAAATATGTAGTAGATACGATACAAAACAAGATAGGTTGGTAGTCAGTATATTAGTCAACCGTCGGTTAGAAAGGCGGGGTCCAAGAGCTAATAGTTCGATCCTGCACGCACAAATACACTCACTCCAGAAGTGGTAAAAAAAATGGCTGCTAGAATTTGACCCAAACAAATGTAAAGCTATGAGGATTGGAACAGACGTGCGAAGGCCAATGCAGCAGTATGTTACCTTGGAGTTTTTCCGAGGCTTAGCGTCCCCGCGGCCCGGTCGTCGACCCGGCCGTGACATAGGAAGAATCATAGAATCTTCGACATAGGAAGAAGGGCTAAATAGATTCCTCAATGATAAAAGGAGAAAGATCTGGGAGTGGACATAACCCCAGCTCTGATGCCAGGAGTCCCACATTAACAGAATAACAACAGCTGCATATGACATACTGGTCAACATCACTGTAGCCTTCAGGACAAAGGCGTTTCCGGGCCCTATATACAGCGAAGGTGAGACCCACTCGTGAATATGCATCCCCAGCATGGAACCTCTACCTGAAAAAAGGAAAGGAGAAACTAGAAAAGGTTAAAAGATATTGCAACAAGAATTGTTTCTGAGCTGAAGGCATTGTGCTGTGAGGAGAGACTGAGAGAACTGGACCTGACCCCACTGAATGACGGGTTGCAAAACAGAGGCAGGGGACACGATAATGACATACAAGATTCCAAGCTGGCTAATTTACCATTGTGACTGTGGTAGTAAATGGATGATTGCTTACCTGCGTGTGGTATCGAATCCGGGATCCTCGATTGTGAGTCGAGGACGTAGACCTACTATACCATGTGGATCCTGCCAGAATAAACATAAAAGTATGTCGCAGTAAACGGTGTCCATTATATATTTAATGTTAATCTTTGATATCTATAATTCTTCATTAACAATTCATGTAAGTTGAAGTGCTATAACCTAACAGCCTAATTTATACTCGCCTACATGATAATTGACTATTATATTAACATTTACATCAAAATTTTTATTTTGCGTTAAACTGTACTCACCTAGTTGTGTTTGCTCAACCACCTAGCAGGGGTTGAGCTTCGGCTTTTTGGTCCCGCCTCTCAGCTGTCAATCAACCAGTGTACAGATTCCTGAGTCTGTTGAGCTCTATCATATCTACATTTGAAACTGTGTATGGAGTTAGCCTCCACCACATCACAGCCTAATGCATTCCATTTGTTAACTACTGACACTAAAAAAGTTTTTCTAATGTCTCTATGGCCCACCTGGGTACTCAGTTTTCACCCGTGTCCCCTTGGGCGTGTGTGTGAGTAGGTAAATTGTTTTACATACTTTATTAATTCCTGAGAATCACATATGTTATGATCATGTTTCCAGTAACTTTTCTGTCTTCCAGCGACATGAGGTTTAGTTCCCATAGTCTCCCATTCGTATAGACGCTGCCCAAACCATATAGAAGCTGCCCAAATCCTATAGAAGCAGTCCATACCATATAGAAGCTGCCCAAACCGTATAGAAGCTGTCCAAACCATATAGAAGCTGCCCAAACCATATAGAAGCTGTCCAACCCATATAGAAGCTGCCCAAACCGTATAGAAGCTGTCCAAACCATATAGAAGCTGCCCAAACCATATAGACGCTGCCCAACCCGTATAGAAGCTGCCCAAACTATATAGAAGGTGGTAATACATGTTTGTGATGCGCGCTGCCCTGGGTGCACATGATGGATTTACTGAATGTTTCCTAAGAGTTCGGTTGGTGTTACGGCAGATTAAGAGACACGAGCATTAATGACAAGATTATTTAAAGACCAGTTAGATGGACCCGACAATAGCGTGGATGGTGTAGAATTGGTCCATTATGTCGTAATTGTTGTTCAGTCTTAAGGCTGATAATACCTCTTTACCTCAGTTAATTACCACCTTAACAGCTACATTTTTGTGGGAAAAAACGAATTTGTGTTTTTGTTGTGTGTCTTGTGTACATGTTTGTTAAGGTGGTTGTTAGGAGTGTGTTTGGCTCCTTGTGTAGTTAGATGATTGATTTGAGTCTTAAAGTAAATGATCATCTTGAGCTGGTTGGCAGAGCCGTGACCTCGTTTCTTCCTGGGTCGGTGTTCGATCCCCGATGGTTCAAGTGGTTGAACATCATGCATTCTTTCACTTTACACATTCATATCCTAGCTCATTGTCCTCATACCCCAGCTCCTTGTCCTCATATCCCAGTTCCTTGCCCTCATACCCCAGCTAATTGTACTCATATCCCAGCTCCTTGTACTCATATCCTAGCTCCTTGCACTCATCTCCCAGATGTTTGTTTTTATATCCCACCTCATTGTTTTCATATCCTAGCTCCTTGTCCTCATATTCCAGCTTATTGTACACAGCATTTCGAACCTACATGGTTCATTCTCCAGTGAAGGGACAGTGCTGGGCGTATTGGATTTATACCATTTGGGAAGTCACTTGCATAAATCAAATAGGTGAGGAAGGAATCGTAAAGGAAGAATAGGGGATAAATAGGGGACGTAAATAGGGACGAAGTATATACAAAGATTAATCAGGTGTAGTGGACGTGACATGTTGAGCAGTGTCTTCTATGTTGGCATCTTCACGTTCTGGTCTTGTTCTTACTCTCTGTTCTAACTGCATTGTCCCTTCACCTGAGAATAAACCATGTAAGTTCGAAACGTTGTGTAGATTTATAACAAGTGTTATACATTCTACAGTTAATTATTTCCTTTTCTTCACCTTGAACAAAGATGACATTCGGAGAACTCCTCTTCCAATTTAACCAAGATGCAAGAGCACTAGTCAGAGGGATAGAAACTCTAAACAAGAAAATAATAAATACAGAATGTGCAGTCATATCTAATGAAACTATATATATATATATATATATATATATATATATATATATATATATATATATATATATATATATATATCACTGAAAACTCACACCCCAGAAGTGACTCGAACCCATACTCCCAGGAGCAACGCAACTGGTATGTACAGGGACGCCTTAAACCACTTGACCATCACGACCGGACATAAGGAAGTGATAGCCGAGGCTATATGAACCACTTCCCCGCCGGCAGTCGGCTGGTAATCTAGTCCTGGGGACCATTCAGGCTTGTTTGCATTTGTGTTCCTCACGTGTTGCCCCAAAAAATGAGGTGATTTGATAAAATGCTATGCCCAAGATTACCATCCGAGTGCCGGCGGGGAAGTGGTTCATATAGCCTCGGCTATCACTTCCTTATGTCCGGTCGTGATGGTCAAGTGGTTTAAGGCGTCCCTGTACATACCAGTTGCGTTGCTCCTGGGAGTATGGGTTCGAGTCACTTCTGGGGTGTGAGTTTTCAGTTGTATCTAGTCCTGGGGACCATTCAGGCTTGTTTGCATATATATATATATATATATATATATATATATATATATATATATATATATATATAGTGTGTAATCTACATATATACTCACCTAGTTATGCTTGCGGGAGTTGAGCTTTGGCTCTTTGGTCCCGTCAATCAACTGGTGTACAGATTCCTGAGCCTATTGGGCTCTATCATATCTACATTAGAAACTGTGTATGGAGTCAGCCTCCACCACATCACTTCCTAGTGCATTCCATTTACTAACTACTCTGACACTGAAATAGTTCTTTCTAATGTCTCTGTGGCTCATTTGGCTGTGTGTGTGTGTGTGTGTGTGTGTGTGTGTGTGTGTGTGTGTGTGTGTGTGTGTGTGTGTGTGTGTGTGTGCGCAAAAATACAATGGGTTGCGAAAGCATAGATTTGGGTGAATAAATGATACATTTTCGCAAATCCACTAACACATAATGTTTTGGACTAGGTCGTATATTCTTAGGAATTGTTTTTACAATACTCTTTGTTTTCATATTGCACAGGTTCAAAATAGTGTTAAATAATAATTCTTCATGAATAGATTTCATGCGAAGATTTGCAAAAATCCTGAGTATGTTGTTATGTTCTTCACCAACTGGTCAAGAAATATGCCCAGCGAGAGGTATATCCTGCTTCTCTGTGTATAACCACTGAGAGTATAGTCTCTGTGTTCAGGGTTAAAGTATACTTGCTGGATGGTCAGTAAGCTCTTGTGGTGGCCTTAATAACCCCTCGGAGTGTGGGAGACCTTAAACCCAACACTAAACCACACAGCTGATGCTGTGGTATGTAAACAATGAAATAATGTTACTTAGATGTGTGATGTGGTAAAGTTGATCCCGATCCTGCCTCGTGACCTGCTTTTTTCCGGTTATCTTAAGGTTATCTTGAGATGATTTCGGGGCTTAGCGTCCCCGCGGCCCGGTTCTCGACCAGGCCTCCTTTTTGTCTCACAATCCCAGGAACCAGCCCGTAGCAGCTGTCTAACTCACAGGTACCTATTTACTGCTAGGTAACAGGAGCATCAGGGTGAAAGAAACTCTGCCCATTTGTTTCCGCCGGCGCCCGGGATCGAACCCGGGACCACAGGATCACGCGTTCAGTGTTCTGTCCGCTCAGCCACCGGTTCCCGTAAGGATATGTACTTAAGGATCATCTTAGCATACTGTGAGTCAGAGGATAAGTTAATACAAAAGAACAACAGCGCCAAATATATTCCGTGCAGGTGTGATGACTGAGAGGGGATGGCCCTGTTGCGAGGACCAGGTAATCTGGTCCCGCATTTTCATTGGTCAGATGGGACGGAAGGCGTGATACAGAGTGGCTGTTATCTCTGGGTCTAGTTGATGGCTGAGTGTACTGGGGTGCGAGCTGCCTGGTGATAATAGAGTGAGTGTTTTATGTGTAGTGCTTCTTCTGTGTCATGTTACCATTGATTAGTGTTGCCTCACCTATCTTAACGTGTGCCCGCAGGCAACAGTTTTCTGGGATGTTCCAATCAAGCGTTCCAGAATATTCTGACAGTCGTGGCAGGTGGACGCCATGCCCCCACTCTGTATATAATGCTACGGCAAGCTTTACCTCAACATTAGCGTCTGTTAGGCTCCAGGAACTGTGGTGTTAGAGAGCGTCAACACTGCATAGAACGGTAAAAGCTCAGGCTTCTACACTGTATAGGTCCTGAAATGATAGAACTTATAGGAACTATCTGGTCGACCGCAGCGGTCCGTCCATGTAGTGATGGACCGTCCGTAAACCTGTTTCCGTACTATTAATTTTATAAAATCCGGGAAAATATAGAAATAAAACAAGTTTTATTTCTATAGGCACGGAGTGCACTCAACACTCTCTATGTTGTATATCGCCAGTCTCCTCTACCTTCGTGTGAATAAACAACCCAGACAGAAAGTCGCCTAACTGTTCACTTGAAGGTTTCTTGATGTAATTATGTCAAGTTTGAGGAGGCTTTCAGGGTGCTCCAACGAAGTAATTTACGTATTGGTTGTGTTAACGTGTATAATTGCCTTGTTATATCCTACCTTGACAGTGTTATCATCAGAAGACTCGCCGGCGCTGAACTGCAAGCCCTTGTAGTTGTCATTGACGGCGTAGGCGTAGTTGTAGGGGGGGGGGGGCTTCTTGTAGGAAGGGGAGTGACCATAGGCCTGAGGGGGGGGTGGAGGATATTGTGCTACGCCCTCGCACCACGCCCACACGCCCACAAACACCACCGGAACCACCTGCAGTAGAACATGTCATTTATACACACACATCTTAGTGGCAGATGGTGTCAGAAGAACAGTTATTTTGTGAGGATTGACACCTGACGCTGCGTAAGTTCTGCTACAAGTATAGTGTATATTTTGAACACAAACTCTTTACGTGTATAGTGTGTGCAATACTGTGGACTTGCACTTATTATACATATGTAAATACCCAAGTGGTGTATTTATGTTGGGTGTGTGAGAGATGAGGCGTGTATACCTTTAGTAGCGTATGTGTGTACGTTGGTAGGAGCTATCTGGTGTGTGTGTGTGTGTGTGTGTACCTTTGTAGGAGCCATCTGGTGTGTGTGTGTGTGTGTGTGTGTGTGTGTGTGTGTGTGTGTGTGTGTGTGTGTTGAGGGAGGAGGCGGTAGTAGTGTCAGGAAGATAATCTCCAATACTGGACTGGTGGAGGATGTCGCCTCACTCATTTAAACACACTAGGACCCAGGCCAGGAGGCCGTCAACACACTCACACCCCATAATACACACTTCCTTCTTCACCTTATGCACTTGCTGCCAGCCTGAATATATATTGTGAACGCTAAGTATATTGACATTTCCGGTAAGGGGGTGTAAATTAGCTAATTGGACTAAAGTAACAGGGTCATTACAGTACAGGGAACAATAAGCGGATCGTACTCACCATGTTAAGGTTCCAGGGCTTGCTACAGTTCCAAGTAAAGTAACGGGGGAGCCTCGCGTAAGGGTCCTCATAGGGCGCATCTGTCCCAGGATACTCGCTCTTAGACGCCTCTCTCGTGCATCACACTCTTGACTCACATCAGGGCTAGGATTCATCAAGCATTTACGCATCCACATACGAAACCTGTACATCTTTCAACAATCATTGCGACTTTGTTATACAATTTACGAGCTTCGAAACTTCCCATCCAAAGGTTATATATTATTATAAACAACCTCGTAGTGCTGCAGACCTCATAAACTGTTTATTAAAAGCAAACAAAGTCAATATGATTGTAGAAAGATATACAGGTTTCGTAAGTAGATGCGTCAAGGCTTGATGAATCCTGACCCTGGAGATGGGTAAACGAAATAGTCCGAAGCCTCTTTCATTGGATATATTCGGTCTTGGTGAACGTGAACTGTCAATACAGTTATATGGGTCTGAGCAGGTTAACGGACAAAAAACACATCATTAAATTTAAATGCTTATGTATCCGTCGTAAGCTTATGTAAAAGCTTATATAATACGTCACTAAATGTGTTCTAAAAGTTGTGTGTTTATACCGATACGAACTCTATCACCTTCACGTGAATAGGGAGAGTTTTTGTTGATGTTTAGGCTTCAGCGTTTTTCTTATCACAAACCAAACGTGTGATCACCGTTTGCTGGGGGTCTCTATACCAAACAAAACCGTACAAACTGGTTCCCAAACCTAGCAAGAACCAGTTACAACGGGTGCCCAAACCTAACATGATGATGATGATACAACGGGTGCCCAAACCTAACATGATGATGATGATACAACGGGTGCCCAAACCTAACATGATGATGATGATACAACGGGTGCCCAAACCTAACATGATGATGATGATACAACGGGTGCCCAAACCTAACATGATGATGATACAACGGGTGCCCAAACCTAACATGATGATGATGATACAACGGGTGCCCAAACCTAACATGATGATGATGATACAACGGGTGCCCAAACCTAACAGGTCCTTGCTAGTAGTACTAGTGTTACTAGTACACGTGCCCAAACGGATTTCTTTAACACTGATCTACGTCCTCGATTCATAATCGAGGATCCCGGGTTCGATCCCCAAGCGGAACAGAAACGGTTGGGCACACTTTGCCTCTGTGTACTAGTAACTAGGTTTTCCGGAGTTAGGATATTATAAATATATTAGGCAAATATTATGAATTACATTACTAGGTAAAATATTTCACCTAGGGACACCTCGATTAGCCTCATATAAAACACCATTTTATATTTTTTCGTTAGGTCAGGTTAGAATAGGATACGTTGGATTGGGTTAAGTTTGGATAGGATAGGATGGGTTGGATTAGGGTTGTTTAGAGTGACGATGTAACCGTTTAGTTTAGAGAGGTACGAACATTTTTTTTTTTGAGATATATACAAGAGTTGTTGCATTCTTGTGCAGCCACTAGTACGCGTAGCGTTTCGGGCAGGTCCCTGGAATACGATCCCCTGCCGCGAAGAATTGTTTTTTCATCCAAGTACACATTTTTCTGTTGCATTAAACAGAGGCTACAGTTAAGGAATTGCGCCCAGTAAATCCTCCCCGGCCAGGTCTATCCTACTCCCAGGTCTATTTCTCAGGTCTATCCTACTCCCTGGTCTGAGTGTGTGTGGGACAGAAATGTTTAGTCGGTAAATAGTGTACAATTGTGTTATGTCGTGTGGTTGACGGAGACCACATCTGGGGCCTCTTACTCCTCGCAACGCAACGTGTAAACAGCAGACGGAACCATGACAGCTCTTGCTGCCCGTCTGTATTACAGAGACAGTAATATTGCTGATCATGGCAATAACGCTAACGATAGCAAGCTTCCATGTTTGTGGTGGGACGTCTGTTACTTTGATGCAAATTGGTGCAATTATTTATGAATTGCTGCCACAAAGAGAGTGTTTGTTGACAAGCATTTAAAATTCTGTTGCAATGTGATCCATGTTGCTGTGTTGCTGTGTCCATCCATATGAGCTGTGTTATGAGTGATGTGATCCAGGTTAGTTAGTCCCTGAATCTGTGTATGTAAATTTGACAAACTAATTACAACCGCGTTATAAAAAGCTGCACCAAATCAAC
>WNGS01163519.1:6228480-6235127 GCA_020271785.1 Procambarus virginalis | reverse complement strand
ATTTACACATCGCTGGAACATTGGTTATAGAACAGACAGACACAGACAAGCCAGGCGGCCATAGGTATGACTCGTCCGCTCTTCTAATACATCGCATTTTTGCCGTATCGACAAAACCATTCAAACTGCAATTCCCAAGTTTAAGATTTAAAGCATCGCAATATTGACGTTTTCCATGCATCGGCCTCGATAAGTTAAGATAAGTTTCCTGGAGCCGGATTCATCAAGTTACACAAACACTTACGACCCCCCCCCCCCTGTACATAGTACGAGCACCGAGGCACTTGAAGGCTGCTTAAACAAACAACAACAACATTTGATTGGGAAGATTCATGCTAGTTAACTGTTTAATAGGTGTAAACAAAGTCTCCAAAGACTGAGATAAAGTGTACGGGTTCACAAGTACTTATGTAAGTGCTTTGTTGAATCTTGGTCCAGAGGTCGTGCTTCCGGTTAAGGCAAGATTTTAGTTTCTTCAGAGTGGCAACTTAAGTGAACAGGCTGGCCAGTAACAGGTGTATCAAGGTCTGTCTGTGAGTGGGGGTGAGCCCCATACCCATCCTGTGAGTGGCATGGACCCCCATACCCATCCTGTGATTGGCACGGACCCCCATACCCATCCTGTGAGTGGCACGGACCCCCCATACCCATCCTGTGAATGGCACGGACCCCCCATACCCATCCTGTGAGTGGCACGGACCCCCATACCCATCCTGTGAGTGGCACGGACCCCCATACCCATCCTGTGAGTGGCACGGACCCCCATACCAATCCTGTGAGTGGCACGGACCCCCATACCCATCCTGTGAGTGGCACGGACCCCCATACCCATCCTGTGAGTGGCACGGACCCCCATACCCATCCTGTGAGTGGCACGGACCCCCATACCCATCCTGTGAGTGGCACGGACCCCCATACCCATCCTGTGAGTGGCACGGACCCCCATACCCATCCTGTGAGTGACACGGACCCCCATACCCATCCTGTGAGTGGCACGGACCCCCATACCCATCCTGTGAGTGGCACGGACCCCCGTACCCATCCTGTGAGTGGCACGGACCCCCCATACCCATCCTGTGAGTGGCACGGACCCCCATACCCATCCTGTGAGTGGCACGGACCCCCATACCCATCCTGTGAGTCGCATGGACCCCCATACCCATCCTGTGAGTGGCACGGACCCCCATACCCATCCTGTGAGTGGCACGGACCCCCATACCCATCCTGTGAGTGGCACGGACCCCCATACCCATCCTGTGAGTGGCACGGACCCCCATACCCATCCTGTGAGTGGCACGGACCCTCATACCCATCCTGTGAGTGGCACGGACCCCCATACCCATCCTGTGAGTGGCACGGACCCCCATACCCATCCTGTGAGTGGCACGGACCCCCCATACCCATCCTGTGAGTGGCACGGACCCCCATACCCATCCTGTGAGTGGCACGGACCCCCATACCCATCCTGTGAGTGGCACGGACCCCCATACCCATCCTGTGAGTGGCACGGACCCCCATACCCATCCTGTGAGTGGCACGGACCCCCATACCCATCCTGTGAGTGGCACGGACCCCCATACCCATCCTGTGAGTGGCACGGACCCCCATACCCATCCTGTGAGTGGCACGGACCCCCATACCCATCCTGTGAGTGGCACGGACCCCTCATACCCATCGTGTGAGTGGCACGGACCACCATACCCATCCTGTGAGTGGCACGGACCCCCATACCCATCCTGTGAGTCGCATGGACCCCCATACCCATCCTGTGAGTTCCACGGACCCCCATACCCATTCTGTGAATCGCACGGACCCCCATACCCATCCTGTGAGTGGCACGGACCCCCATACCCATCCTGTGAGTGGCACGGACCCCCATACCCATCCTGTGAGTGGCACGGACCCCCATACTCATCCTGTGAGTGGCACGGACCCCCATACCCATCCTGTGAGTGGCACGGACCCCCATACCCATCCTGTGAGTGGCACGGACCCTATACCCATCCTGTGAGTGGCACGGACCCCCATACCCATCCTGTGAGTGGCACGGACCCCCATACCCATCCTGTGAGTGGCACGGACCCCCATACCCATCCTGTGAGTGGCACGAACCCCCATACCCATCCTGTGAGTAACACGGACCCCCATACCCATCCTGTGAGTGGCACGGACCCCCATACCCATCCTGTGAGTGGCACGGACCCCCATACCCATCCTGTGAGTGGCACGGATCCCCATACCCATCCTGTGAGTGGCACGGACCCCCATACCCATCCTGTGATTGGCACGGACCCCTCATACCCATCGTGTGAGTGGCACGGACCACCATACCCATCCTGTGAGTGGCACGGACCCCCATACCCATCCTGTGAGTCGCATGGACCCCCATACCCATCCTGTGAGTTGCACGGACCCCCATACCCATTCTGTGAATCGCACGGACCCCCATACCCATCCTGTGAGTGGCACGGACCCCCATACCCATCCTGTGAGTGGCACGGACCCCCATACCCATCCTGTGAGTGGCACGGACCCCCATACTCATCCTGTGAGTGGCACGGACCCCCATACCCATCCTGTGAGTGGCACGGACCCCCATACCCATCCTGTGAGTGGCACGGACCCTATACCCATCCTGTGAGTGGCACGGACCCCCATACCCATCCTGTGAGTGGCACGGACCCCTATACCCATCCTGTGAGTGGCACGGACCCCCATACCCATCCTGTGAGTGGCACGAACCCCCATACCCATCCTGTGAGTAACACGGACCCCCATACCCATCCTGTGAGTGGCACGGACCCCCATACCCATCCTGTGAGTGGCACGGACCCCCATACCCATCCTGTGAGTGGCACGGATCCCCATACCCATCCTGTGAGTGGCACGGACCCCCATACCCATCCTGTGATTGGCACGGACCCCCATACCCATCCTGTGAGTGGCACGGATCCGATATATCGAGCTAAATATACCTCGACAAATATAACACGCTAAACACAGCAAAAGTAACACTCTGAAAGAAGTGAGTTGATATCCTCGGCAGCGTCTCCAGCCTCAGAAGAAATGTAAACATTTATCACTCAGAATGTTCGGTAATATGAACATTTTGATGTGTTTGTGATGTGTCTCTATACGTATAAACACGTTGTACTGATCGGGGGTGAGAATAGCTTGAGCTACCTCATCCCTTTGTGCGTATTTTACCTTATTAAACTTATTTCAATGTCCAGCCTCAGTGTTACTATCAGCGGCTCTCCATGAACCTGAGCTGATTCTCACAGCGGTGAACCGCAACTATTTAACACCATATTCCACTCCGCGGTCAATGTCGGCGATGACCGCTGGTGTGGCTATCCTCACAGACAGTTTTGAAGACGTATTATTAAATGCGAAATTACTTTAGGAAGTTCGTGTCTTAATCCTTCCTTCCGATGTGACATTGTTCATCACGTGTTAATTTATTCGTGATTTACACACACACACACACACACACACACACACACACACACACACACACACACACACACACACACACACACACACACACACACACCACACACCACACACACACCACACACACACCACACACACACCACACACACACCCACACACACCACACACACACACACACACAACACACACACACACACACACACACACACACACACACACACACACACACACACACACACACACATACACACACACACACACACACACACACACACACACACACACACACACACACACACACACACACAAGACCAAGTAGCCAAAAGCTTCTTGTTCCAGCGCCTCAGTGTCGCAATTCTGAGGGCAAATGCCTGCTGCATCTTGGGCACGAGTACAACCTTGGAGGAATTCGAAGAGGTGTTTAACTTGCAACAATCATCGAATCTGTCTGTGACATTTATTAATGAATCACATCTATATCTTGAGGTTATCGGGAGATGATTTCGGGGCTTAGCGTCCCCGCGGCCCGGTCCTCGACGAGGCCTCCATTTTGTTACACATCCCCAGGAAGCAGCCCGTAGCAGCTGTCTAATTTCCAGGTACCTATTTACTGCTCAGTAACAGGGGCATCAGGGTGAGAGAAACTTTGCCCATTTGTTTCCGCCCCCACCGGGGATCGAACCCGGAACCTCAGGACTGCGAATCCGAAACGCTGTCCACTCAACTGTCAGGCGCCCCTGTGACGCTATAGCCACATTAGCTATAGGCACTGTGTACAGTCCACAGTAGCTATAGGTACTGTGTACAGTCCACAGTAGCTATAGGTACTGTGTACAGTCCACAGTAGCTATAGGTACTGTGTACAGTCCACAGTAGCTATAGGTACTGTGTACAGTCCACAGTAGTTATAGGTACTGTGTACAGTCGACAGTAGTTATAGGTACTGTGTACAGTCGACAGTAGTTATAGGTACTGTGTACAGTCCACAGTAGTTATAGGTACTGTGTACAGTCCACAGTACCTATAGGTACATTGCACATTGTACTTGTGAATGTTTGTGTTGTTTGCTGGTAAATTGTGCGTGCGTGCGTGCGTGCGTGCGTGCGTGCTTGCGTGCGTGCGTGCGTGCGTGCGTGTGGCACCTGTTGTGTCCGGCGGGCGGTCATTGAGACGCCTAACAGTAATCAGAGTTTACCGCGGTCTACAATCAACATCACTGGTCTGGTTTCCAACTTCTTCCTCTTCCGTGTAGACTAAATTTAGTAAAGAAATGTATCTGAATTCCCTCCAGTTTTTTGTCGTCATTTAGCTCATTCTCAGAATGTGCCACTCCGTAAAAAATACATCCTCCTAACCTAACCTAACCAGAACCGTGCGAACCCCAACAACCCCCCCCCCCCTATCCTATCTTGGGCGACGCATAGGTTATCTTGAGATGATTTCGGGGCTTAGTGTCCCCGCGGCCCGGTCTTCGACCAGGCCTCTACCCCCAGGAAGAAGCCCGTGACAGCTGACTAGCTCCCAAGTATCTATTTACTGCTAGGTAACAGGGGAATCAGGGTGAAAGAAACTCTGCCCATTGTTTCTCGCCGGCGCGAGAACTTTCAAATCCAGCGATCCCATCACATTGGCTGTAATATTCAAATCACTTGTGCTGTCCCGTCTTGGGTACTGCTCAGTACTTATTCCCTCTTCAGAGCAGGAGAGATTGCTGAAATAGAGGGAGTTCAGAAAACATATACGGCATACATAGACGAGATAAAGCACCTAAATTATTGGGATCGTCTCAAAGATCTCCAAATGTACTCACTAGAAAGGAAACGAGAGATATTAAATAATATACACTTGGAAAATACTGGAGGGCCAGGTTATAAATCTACACAGTAAAATAACAACGTACTGGAGTGAACGATATGGAAGAAAATACAGAATAGAACCAGTGAAGAGCAGAGGTGCCATAGGCACAATCAGAGAACACTGTATAAACATCAGAGGTCCACGGTTGTTCAACGTCCTCCCAGCGAGCATAAGAAATATTGCTGGAACAACCGTGGACATCTTCAAGAGAAAACTAGACAGTTTTCTTCAAGGAGTGACGGACCAACCGGGTTGTGATGGGTATGTGGGCCTGCGGGCCGCTCCAAGCAACAGCCTGGTGGACCAAACTCTCACAAGTCAAGCCTGGCCTCGGGCCGGGCTTGGGGAGTAGAACAACTCCCAGCACCCCATCAAGCAGGTATCAAGCAGACCAATCCGTTAACAACGCGACGCATTAGTACAAATTCAGGCACTGTAATATTGACATTTTCTATGTATCGGCCTCGACAGTCTAGGTAGGTAGCTTGGGTTTGTGTTTCTGGTTAGGCAAAACAGTTGTACTTTTTTACGGAGTGGTGAATACACACGACGGGCTGGTTCATCACTCAGTCTGGTGCGGGTACAACCCAACGGGTACAACCCAACGGGTACAACCCAACGGGTACAACCCAACGGGTACAACCCAACGGGTACAACAAGGCCAGTAGGCGGGGCATGAAGACCTCACCTCCCTGTAGTCACTGATAGATAAACGCTGATACGTATTGGTGGCTAAGTACCGATAGACAAGTTCTGATAGACAAATATTGATAGATAAATATCGATAGACAAGTACTGATAGACAAGTTCTGATAGACAAGTACTGATAGACAAGTACTGATAGACAAGTACTGATAGACAAGTTCTGATAGACAAGTTTTGATAGACAAATTCCGATAGGCAAGTATTTATTCTGTGGCAGAACTTAAACAGTGGCCAAGCTCGGCCCCAGTTTGGGCTTGGGGAGCTGAACTCCCAGAATCCACTCCAGGTATACTCCAGGTATACTTCAGGTATACCTCAGGTATATTCTATGTATACTCCAGGCATACTTCAGGTATTCTTCAGGCATACTTCAGGTATTCTCCAGGTATACTCCAGGTAGTCTTCAGGTATACTCAAGTAATACTTCAGATATTCTCCAGGTATACTTCAGATATATTCTATTAACAAATATTCTAACGTGACAAAATAACCAAAACTTACCTTTTATTCACTTGTTGCATCGGAGGTTTGAACTCGGGCCTGCAGAGCCTGAAACTGTTGTCCTATCCACCAGGCCAACAGTCTCGTAATGTTTGAGACCCGAGTTAGTCTCTCCAATAACCCCGGGT
>WNGS01163519.1:6220980-6225980 GCA_020271785.1 Procambarus virginalis | reverse complement strand
AAGTATAGAGGACACATCAATGTTTTAATGCCTATCCGAAGTTGGAGGTTACACCCTGATATTTCATAAAGTCCATAACTAGGCGCCTACCCCGACCATGCCAATATTGCTCCCTTTACCCCGGACTATTCCCCCCTACAAATTTGAATGTAACTAGCCCTAACCATCTGACCTCCATCTTTGGACAGACAGAGAAGAACATTACTCCTATACTATAGATATATATATATATATATATATAACAAACGAGAGGCAAAGATGTTTTCACAGATTTAACTGCTAACGTCTGTGTTGACATAATAATTAATGTTTCCTAAGAGTGGTGCGGTTGTTGGGCACACAAGACCGTGTAAGGAAAAAAGGGAAAGGAAAAGGGGGTTAACAGACCACCAGAGGAAATGAAGTAAAAGTTGGCGTGAATAATGACTGCTCATGGTGGTGTGGGTGTCACGGAGAGTGGTGTTGGTGTGGTGGTGTGGGTGTCACTGAGAGTGTGTTTGGTGGTGAGTGGTGGTGTGGTGAAAACGGAGAGTTTGTTGGTGGTGTGGGTGTCACGGAGAGTGTGTGTGGTGGTGGTGTTGTGGGGACACGGAGATTTTGTGGTGGGTGTTGGTGACTGGAAGTGGTGTGGTGTGGTGTGGTGACACGGAGAGTGTGTGTGGTGTTGGTGACACGGAGAGTGTGTGTGTGGTGGTGGTGGTGTGGGTTTACACTTAGTGTGTGTGGTGGGTGGATGACACGAGATGTGTGTGGTGGTGGGTGGTGGTGTGGGTGACACGGATGTGTGTGGTGGTGTGGGTGACACGTGAGAGTGTGTGTGTGGTTGTTGTTGGTGACACGAGAGTGTGTGGGGTGGTGTTTGGTGACACGAGAAGTGTTGTGGTGGTGGTGGACTGTGGTGTGTGACACGGATTGTGTGGGTGTGGTGGGGTGACAACGATAGTGTGGTGGGGTTGGTGACACGGAAGTGTGGTGTGGTGGGTGGTGGTGTGTGTGACACTGCAGTGTGTGGGTGGTGGTGTGGGTGACAGGAGAGTGTGTGTGCTGTGGTGGTGGTGTGGGTGACACGAGAGAGTGTTTGGTGGTGTGGTTGTAACACTGGAGAGTGTGTGGTGTGGTTTGGGTTACACGGAGTGTGTGGTGTTGGTGTGGGGTGACACGAGAGTGTGTGTGGTGGTGGTGGTGGTGTTGGGTTGACACGGAGAGTGATGGTGTGTTGTGGGGTGACACGGAGTGTGTGGTGGTGGTGTTGGTGACACGATTGTGTGGTGGTGGTGGGGTTACGACGGATAGTGTGTGTGGTGGTGGTGGTGTGGGTGTCCACGGAGAGTGGTGTTGTGGTGGTGGTTGTGGTGTTGGTGACACGGAGATGTGTGTGGTGGTTGTTGGTGTGTTGAAACACGGAGAGTGTGTGGTGTGGGTGGTGTGGGTGACACGGATTGTGTTGTGGTGGTGTGTGTGACACGAGAGTGTGTGGTGGTTTGGTGTAGGTAGGAAAAAGGGTGGGGGTTGTGTGTGGTGTGGGTGTCCGGAGAAGTGTGTGGTGGTTTTGTGTGTGTCACGGAGTGTGTGGGTGGTGTGGGTGACACGGAGTGCGTGGTGGTGTGGGTGACAAGGAGTGTGTGGTGGTGTGGGTGAACGGAGTTGTTGTGGTGGTGGTGTTGGTGGACACGGAGAGTGATGTGGTGGTGGTGGTTGTTGTGTGGGTGACCGGAGGATTGTGGTGGGTGGTTGTGTGGGTGACACGATAGTGTGGTGGTGGTGTGGTGTGGGGACACGAGAGGTGCGTGGTGGTTTGTGGGGGGTGACACGATAGTTGGTGTGGTGGTGTTGTGGGTTGACCGAGAGTGCGTGGTGGTGGTGGTGGGTGACACGGGATGTGTGGTTGTGGTGTGGGTGACAGGAGAGTGTGTGGTTGGTGGTGTTGTGGTTACACGGAGAGTGCGTGGTTGGTGTGGTGGTGGTGACACGGAGAGTGTGGTGGTGGGTGTGGGTTACACGGAGTGTTGTTGGTGGTGGTGGTGGTTTGGGGTTGAACGGAGAGGTGGTGGATGTGGTTGTGTGGGTTGACACGGATAGTTGGTGTGGTGGGTGGTGTTGTTGGGTGACACGGATAGTGTGTGGTGGTTGTGTGGGTGACACGGTAGAGTGTGTGGTGTTGGTGGTTTGTGTGTGTGACACGGATAGTTTTTGGTTGTGGTGGTTGTTGTTTGGTTACCAACGTGAGTACTTTTTTGTGTGTTGTTGGTGTACACGATCGTTTTTTGGGGTTTTGTGTGTTTTACACGTATAGTAGTGTTTGTTTTTGTTGTGGTTTTTTGGTTGTTGTGTGTTGTGGAAGTGTTTGGTGGTGGGGTGTGTGTGGTTGACACGTGAGAAGTGGTTGTGTGGTGTGTTTGGGGGGCACTGAGATTTTGTGGTTGTGGTGTGTGTGACACTGAAAGTGTTGTTGGTGTTGTGTTTTTGGTTACTACTGGATTTTTTTTTTTGGTGGTATTTGACACGATAGCGTTTTTGTTTTTGTTTGTTTTTTTTTTACCTTACTCATTTTTTTTGGTTTTTTTGTTTTTGATTCCCCTTAGATTTTTTGGTGTTTTGTGTGGTGGTGTGGTGTGGGACACGGAAGAATTATGTTGTGGTGGATAAGAAATATTGCGGAACAACGTGGACATCTTCAAGAGAAACTAGACAGTTTTCTCAAGGAGTGCCGGAACAACCGGGTTGTGATGGGTATGTGGGCCTGCGGGCCGCTCCAAGCAACAGCCTGGTGGACCAAACTCTCACAAGTCGAGCCTGGCCTCGGGCCGGGCTTGGGGAGTAGAACAACTCCAAACCCATCAACCAGGTGTGGAGTTGACACAGAGAGTGTGTGTGATGGTGGTGGTGGTTTTTGTGTTACTGGTGTGACATCTAGTTCTGAGCCACTGGGCCTCTATAATAAATATATACGTTTGCACTGTGTATGATTCAGCCTCTACCACATACTTCTAATTGCGTTCCATTTGTTTGCTTCCTGACACGGAACAGATTTATTTTATATCCTTTTTGTGTTTTTTTTTTTTGGGTACTTCGTTTTCCACCCTGTTTGCGTTTTCGTTGTGGAACTCTTGTGGTTCGTGCTAGCTGTCATTGTTTTCCCTATCAATTCCATTGTATAATTTTTAGTGGTAACCATGTCTCCCCGTAATTCATACCTTTTAATTGGACCAGCGTATTGGCATACATCTGACTTTCTCTAACTTTGTTCTGTATTTGACTATATTGGCTCCACGCTGGAGCCGCATACTCAGGTTGGTCTGACATATGTGATGTGATATTATAGTTCAAACGATTCCTTCCTCAGTTTCAAAAAGGCAGTTCTTATGTTCGCATCCTGCATAGAGCTGAGAATAATCCCGTTTTGCTTGTCTTCGGCAAAAATTATGTTCGGCCAAAATCAACATCAAGTTCCTTCCTGATCTTAAGTATTTCATCTCCTATTTGTACATGTGTACGTACTCCTTTGCTCATAGCACCCAGTTTCATTACTTTGCATTTGGTTGAGTTAAACTTCTACCAACCAGGGTTACCCATTCTCAGTTTATTCAGATCTTCTTGTAGGTTCTTGATTTCTTCCTCCTAATTAATCCTCTCCATAATGTGTGCTTCAGTAAACATTGGGAGGAATGAGTCGTTCCTCTCTAGAAGATCATTTATGGGTATCATGATCAGATGGTCCTCGTACTGACTCCTGTAGGACTCCACTGCTGACATTAACATCTCTCACTGTGACAAGTTGTCGTCTGTTGCTTAGGTACTCCCTTATCACTGGAACACCATCCCTGTCTCTCCTGCCTGTTTCTCCAACTTATGGGGTACATGTTTCTGCGAGTCCAGAAATATTCAAGCTACCCACCCTTCTCTATCTTGTGCGAATTTGGTCCCCCTATCATAGAATTTTATCAAGTTTGTGAGACAAGATATATAATCACCATTCCCACAAGTGAAGGTTGTTATTACATTGAGCATGACAAAGAAATTAACAAAAACCTAAAATAACAGTATGAGAATGTTTATGACCCAATAATCAACATGAAGGTTCGGAGAGCTTCTTGTGAAGGATATAACCCGGCGCTAAGCATGGTAGAATTTGTCGTTGAGAATGAACATAAGGAGTGACCTTGCGAAACGCATCACTAGGCGTCAGACCCGATAAAAAGTGCACAAATTACCTTTGTGGAGAGTTAATTTTTCAACTTCCTGCTTCAATGAAGAAAAACATAAGAAATATCGAACAGATTCGTGCTAGAATCATAATCTAAAACTTTTGTTGTTTCACGAAATATGTTTAAAAGAAAGACTGCTTCCAAAATATAACTAAATATATGCTACCAAATATAATTATATATAATATATATTATCTATATAATATATATATATATGTGGTGTGTGTGGATGTGTGTGTGTGTGTTGTGTGTGTGTGTGTCGTATCCACCTGTTGTCAATCACCTTATTGTGTTTGCGGGGTGTTAGCTTACTGCTCTTTCGGCCCGCCTCTCAACTGTCAATCAACTGTTTACTAACTACTTTTTTTTCCCACACAACCACACACACACACCAGGAAGCAGCCCGTGACAGCTGACTAACTCCCAGGTACCTATTTACTGCTAGGTAACAGGGGCATTCAGGGTGAAAGAAACTTTGCCCATTTTGTTTCTGCCTCGTGCAGGAATCGAACCCGCGCCACAAGAATTACGAGTCCTGCCGCTATCCACCAGGCTACGAGGCCCCTGTTGGGTGTGTGGTGTGTGTGTGTGTTTTTTTGTGTGTGTGTGTGTGTGTTATGTGTGTGTGTTGTGTGTAATCACGAAAAATTAACACGTGCTAAAAATGATGAGTGTCCAGACCACAGAGGGAAGGATTGAAACAGGAATATCCTTAAGGACTTTCGGATTTAATAATAAATCTTCAATAAGGATGGATCTTACATCATATATATATATTATATAATATATTAGCTC
>WNGS01163519.1:6191918-6202550 GCA_020271785.1 Procambarus virginalis | reverse complement strand
TTTGCAAATCACTTGTGCTGCCCCGTCTTGAGTCCTGCCCAATGACTCATTCCCCCTTCAGAGCAGGAGAGATTGCTGAAATAGAGGTAATAGAGAGAACATATACGGCATACATAGAAGCGATAAAGCACCTAAATTATTGTGATAGTCTCAAAGCTCTCCAAATGTATTCACTAGAACGGGACGACGAGGGAGCTACCAAATAATATACACGTGGAAAATACTGGAGGGCCAGGTCCACATCTACACCGTAAAATAATAACATACTGGAATGAAAGGTATGGAAGACATGCAGGATTGATCCAGTGAAGAGCAGAGGGTCCATAGGCACAATCAGAGCAACAACTGCATAAACCATCAGAGGTCCACGGCTAGTCAACACCCTCCCAGCAAGAAAAAGAAATATTGCCGGAACACGCGTGGACATCTTCAAGAGAAACATAGATAGTTTTTTCTTCTAAGGAGTGCCGGACCAACTTGGCTGTGGTAGGGTATGTGGGCCTGCGGGCCGCTTCAAGCAACAGCATAGTGGACAAAACTCTAACAAGTCAACCCTGGCCTCGAGCCGGACTTGGGGAGGTAGAAGACCTCCCAGAGTCCTCATCAATGCAGGGTACCAACCCGTCCTCCTATAGGTACGTCGCATTTTGACGATACACGCTACCTAAGGCTTACAAGTTGTTCGTATTAGCAAACGGTAGCGTCTCGCCGAAAGTAACAATAATACCCGTTTCTGTTCGTGCACCCACTTTGATAGGTTAGGATAAGGCACAATAGTACGCCAGTTCTTGACGTTGTGAACGCTGGCGAGAACGGATTGCTTCATCAGTGTCTGGATTGAACCTCCCCTAATATGTCACATTTTTACCTGAATCGACCCATCTCTCAACAAATACTCCGCATTAGAAAAACTATTATTAGCCGCAAGTATTGGCGTTTTTGGCGCAGGGTAATTGGTATGAAGGTGGCATATGGTGACGGTTTGGCCAATTGGGAATTAGTGTCCAGGTTAGTTTGGGTCATAAACACGACTGGATGACGGAGCCTAAACTGGACAAACTGCAGTTATGGGCAGTTAGTTGAGGGCGTGATTCATGGCCGTTGTGTTTACTGTCCTTAAGTCACTTTCTCCTACCTCAGGAAAGTGAAAGTACGTCATTATTGTGCTTTTGGTCAGACTTAGAGAACATGAGGAGGAGTGAGGAGGAGATGGCCACCACTCCAGTGTTTGGGGTGGGGAGTGTGGAATGTTGGGGTGGGGAGGTGGTGGAATGTTTGGGGTGGGGAGGGGTGGGGAATGTTGGGGGTGGGGAGGTGGTCGAATGTTTGGGGTGGTGAGGTTTCGAATGTTTGGGGTGGGGAGGATCGGTTGGGTGGAGTCGATTCTGGGGTGGGGAGGGTGGTTGAGTGTTTGGGGTGGGGAGGTGGTTGAGTGTTTGGGGGTGGGGAGGTGGTGAGTGTTTGGGGTGGGAGGTGGTCGAGTGTTTGGGTGGGGAGGTGGTCGAGTGTTTGGGGTGGTGAGGGTGGTGGAATGTTTGGGGTGGGGGGAGGTGGTGGAATGTGTTTGGGGTGGAGAGGTGGTCGGTTGAGTGTTTGGGGGGGGAGGTGGTTGAGTGTTTGGGGTGGGGAGGTGGTTGAGTGTTGGGGTGGGGAGGTGGTTGAGTGTTTGGGGTGGTTATGATCCTGACAGCCTCGAACTAGCCACCTCTCATTTAAATCAATGGTGTTGATTCGCCTTTCTCTAGACTATGATTATAAAGTTTATTTTGCGTATATCTGAACTTGTCATCCAAAAATAATAATGCTTATAGCAGGTTTTGGTTGAATGCACAAAACTGGACTATTGTACAAAAAAATACATATTGTACTATTTATATTGTAGAGGAGAAAGAAGGTAAAAAATCATAGGCATATTATAAATTTATAATATAGCACGTATTTGTGTTAAATCAGGCTTAAGATGGTGTATATTAGGATTCCTTATTTAGGCCTAGGAGAGATTAGATAAGGTGGTATAGATAAAGTTGGAGTTGTAGGTATGGTGGTAGTAAAGGACACAACGGAGACATGTTTGGGACGTCAACAGTACAATATGTAGTGTACACTCCACCAATAGTTGTTATTAGTTACCTTATCCTACCTTATGGTGTTTCCGAGGATCAACGTTCCTGCGGCCCAGTCTCTATCCAGGTCTTCTGGTTGCTGGACTGGACAGCCTGGTTGATCCGGTATCCTTTGAGAGTGTTTATCAAGTTTTTTCTTGAACACTGTGAGGGATCTGCCAGTTATGTCCCTTATGTGTAGTGGAAGTGTGTTGAACAGTCTCGGGCCTCTGATGTTGATCGAGTTCTCTCTCAGAGTACCTGTTGCACCTCTGCTCTTCAACGGGGGTATTCTGCACATCCTGATATGTCTTCTGGTCTCATGTGGTGTTATTTCTGTGTGCAAGTTTGGTACCAGCCACTCTAATATTTTCCAGGTGTAAATTATTATGTATCTCTCCCACCTGCGCTCAAGAGAATAGAGCGCAGATGGGCCAGATTTAAGCATTTTAATCGGTCCCAAAATTTTAGATGTTTTGTTGAGTGGATTCTAGCAGTAAATTAACTTTGAACGGTCTCCAGGTCAGCAGTTTCTCCAGCTTTGAATGAGCCTGTTATTGTGCAACAGTATTCCACCCTAGAGAGCACTAGTTATCTTGAAAAAAAATCATCATTGGTTAGTTATCTCTTGCTTGAAAGGTTCTTGATACGCAACCAATCATTTTTCTTGTAGTTGTGACGGCTGCTTTATTGTGTTCTTTAAAGGTAAAGTCTTCCGACCTGAGTACCGCTGATCTTTTACATTGTTTGTCCTTCATATAATATGGTTTGACTGTGTTTTATATGTGGTTTCCGTTGTTAAATTTTCGTTTTTTTCCGTAGCCAGGGAGCTGGAACGTATCTTCATTAAACACCATACTATTTCCTGTGGTCTATTGTAAGACCTGATTTACCTCAGATTGGCGCTTTGTTGCTTTCCTCTGGGTTGTTTACATAACCATCCTAGTGACATCTGACAAGTATAATATGATGTCCGATATGACGATCATTTTTGGAGGAGGATTTATAATATTACTTTTAATATCATTTTGAGAGCTGCAGAGCTATTGAAAGTTGTGTTCTGTTTATGTTACATGATTCTTTAATATTTTGTAATGGGGTACCACCTCTGGTTGCGTTTGTAGGAGACCCTCGACCTTGAAGAAGACGATATGTAGCATCCAGGGGAAGGCTTTTGGGGCACCCGCGTATTGCCAGGTATTGCGAGGCTGAGAGGTATCTCCTGCCACGAGGTATTCCTCGTGGTGCAACTCTCCTCTCCAGTTACCACCTCACAAAAATGATACTAAATTGCCCGAACCTAACCCAACCGATGACCTACACATAGAAAACGCTATGATTTATAGTACATTATACATTTTGTCTGCTGGAGATTTTGACCTAAAAATACGGTACATGATCTGAGAGACGGGTTGCCAGCTGCCCTTACCCACTATAGTCTTCCCTGGAGCACAAAGCCGCCAAGGATTTAAAGAGGCTGTAAAGGTTCATCAGTAGATGCTTGTTGAACCCGGCCCTGGAGTCCCAATTACTGCTGAGTGAATAGTGGCTACCAGTTAAGGACTGGTGCCTAGTCATCTCTCCCTGGCTAGGACTCGAACTCAAACCAAATGTTTACCAGTTAACTAAACGGATGATGGTTGTTTCATATACTTGTATAGGGCTATTTTGTAAGCTACGTAGTGCTTTTGTGTAGACTGAGGGAGCCAGTCGGCCGAGCGGACAGCACGCTGGACTTGTGATCCTGTGGTCCCGGGATCGATCCCGGGCGCCGGCGAGAAACAATGGGTAGAGTTTCTTTCACCCTATGCCCCTATTACCTAGCAGTAAAATAGGTACCTGGGTGTTAGTCAGCTGTCACAGGCTGCTTCCTGGGGGTGGAGGCCTGGTCGAGGACCGGGCCGCGGGGACACTAAAGCCCCGAAATCATCTCAAGATAACCTCAAGATAACTGCCAGGAGACGCGCGGGGGTTTCGACACCTGGCTGGGGACCCGGCGCACAAAGTCAACGTGAAAGTTCATTAATCAAGTCTCTGTGTTTTCACTTTTTTGTGAGAGTGTGAAGGGTGTAGGAGGGGGGATGTGTGGCCCTCATCACACCTCCCTATGGTTTACAACGTCACTATTACCGTGCTTTATTCTTTACTAATACGTCGCCTTTTAAACGAATTAGTCAATTGCGTATAGCATGTTCGACGTATTAGATGAGCGGACGGGTTCTTGCCTGTTCTCTGTATTTGTTACTCCGTAAATAATTGCAACTGTTTTCATTAACCAGAAACGTATGAACCCAAGCAACCCTCCTAACCTCTCGAGGCCGATGCATAGAAAATGTCAACGTTATTGAGTTTTAGTTCTTTTTAAAACATCGCATTTTTATTGGATTGGACAATTCCGTTAAAAGTGCAGTGTGTTAGGTGAGGAGACGGGTTGGGTGTGACGCACTGGAACCGGTTACGGTATTGTACTACAACCAGTTAGTGTGTATTAGGGTATTGTACTAAGAGTTTTGGCTTACCAAAACTCTTACTCTTTATATCTTGATACTTTTTCTCCTGTCCACCTCCGTCACTCTCAGGACTTCATGACAAGATTGCGCCTGCAGCTCTCTAAGGTGCTTAGTCTTGATATGGAATCTCCTCTTTTCTTTTATGTTCCCTCTTGCCTTAGCCAGAAGGCGACTGAGGGCCTTCTTCATCTCCCGCTTCCTACTGAGGTTTTCCTCAACTTATAACATTGTGTTGACTCTTACTTCTCTTCTTTCAATGGAAAACACTTCTCTCAAACTTTCGGTATGGCTATGGGTTCCCCTCTCTCCACTGTTCTTGCCAATCTCTGTATGGAATACTTCGAAACCTTTTTTCTTCCCACTGCTGATACTTTTCCCTCTCTGGCTTTGCTATGTTTATGACATTTTTGCTCTATATACTCATTACTTCAATATTTTCCATCCTTTCCTCCCCTCTCTTAACAATCTGGCTCGTCCTATTAATTTGAATGTTGAATGGGAATTTAATTCCCGCCTTTCATTTCTAGACGTTCATGTTGACAGCTCTGTGTCTGGTTACTCTTTTTCTGTCTACCACAAACCAATGCCCAGCGGTATGTATGTTCACATCTTTTCCTACTATCCTGCTTCTGTTAAGAAAAGTGTTCTTGTGTCTTCCTCTGGACCGTACGCATCAGTGACATCCTCAGTTTCTTGATTCAGATATTACTTTTATTTACAAGCCTTTCTCTCGCCTTGGATACCCCTTACATTTGATTATCTGTGCCTATTCCCAAGCTAAATTAAATTTCTTGTATCCCAAACCTGTTTCCAACACTAGTAACACTGTGCTCTGCCTTCCCTTCATCTCAGAACTCAAAGATCTCACTAATACCCTTCGCCCTCTTGATGTAAAACTGGCCTTCGACAAACCAACACGTTTCATAGTAATCTGATTCACACGGCTCCTACTGCTTCCAATGCTGCTGGTGTTACTCTATTTCCTGCTCGTCTTGTCCTCTCCAATACTTTGGTGAAACTGGCTTAAGTTTCTGTCACTGTCTCTTTAAATGACAAACTTAAGGAACACAGAAGAAGTGGTAAGTCTGCAGACACAAACAGTGCTCTCTTCTGTCATGTTAGAGTGACTAAATCATCCTATAGATTGGTCTTCTAAAATAATCTTTCCTGCGTCTACTCTTCACAGACGCCGTCTGATGACTCGGCTCTGATACACAACCTGGCCAACATGAACCTTGGTCCTGGCGCTGTTGACTCTTCTCTTTCACAGTCCAGACTTATATGCTCCAACCTTCTTAACAAACGTGATCCGACTTAAGCCTACCCTTTTTTTTCCTTTATTCTTTCTTACCTTTCCTCTTACTGTCCTCTTATTCTTTCCTCATCCCATTCTTACCTTAATCCCATTCTTACCTTCATCTCATTCTTACCTTCATCTCATTCTTAACTTCATCTCATTCTTAAGTTTCATCTTACTATTACCTTTGTATCTTACCTGCTCCTCCCCTCTCATCTTATTCTCTTACCTTATCTATATGTCCGCGCCTCCCTCTCTTAGCGGGCTCACCATAGACCGTGCTACTGGGAAATTGCTGTTCTGAGTAGCTGAATCTAAGACAACAACAACAACAACGCCCTCTCTACTCTCTCAGGACTTGATAATGGTCCAGAACGGACCGAAACGTCGTCATTTCTTCATCTTGTGACGTGTGGTGTTTGGTCATCATATTGTACCGCAAGTGGTACTGTGTGACGTGTGGTGTTTGGTCACTATATTGTACCGCAAGTGGTACTGTGTGACGTGTGGTGTTTGGTCACTATATTGTACCGCAAGTGGTACTGTGTGACGTGTGGTGTTTGGTCACTATATTGTACCGCAAGTGGTACTGTGTGACGTGTGGTGTTTGGTCATCATATTGTACCGCAAGTGGTACTGTGTGACGTGTGGTGTTTGGTCACTATTGTACCGCAAGTGGTACTGTGTGACGTGTGGTGTTTAGTCACTATATTGTACCGTAAGTGGTACTGTGTGACGTGTGGTGTTGGTCACTATATTGTACCGCAAGTGGTACTGTGTGACGTGTGGTGTTTGGTCACTATATTGTACCGCAAGTGGTACTGTGTGACGTGTGGTGTTTGGTCACTATATTGTACGCAAGTGGTACTGTGTGACGTGTGGTGTTTGGTCACTATATTGTACCGCAAGTGGTACTGTGTGACGTGTGGTGTTTGGTCACTATATTGTACCGCAAGTGCTACTGTGTGAGTGCGTGCGCTCGGTGGCGGTGGGGTGCAGTGTGAGTGCGTGCGCTCGGTGGCGGTGGGGTGCAGTGTGAGTGCGTGCGCTCGGTGCTGGTGATTGCATAATTGTCGCCATGGCCGTCATTGTGTGAAGGCGGCATCATGGTGCAATATCCATCAGGGAAGAAACTGAATCATTGGGAAAGTTAGGGATAGTTGCAGCTATTTAGAGCTCTCCAGACAACCTGATGGTGGCTCCCTGGCTCTGTGGCCTTGTACTCGCCTAGTTGGGCTTGCGGGGGTTGAGCTCTGGCTCTTTGGTCCCGTCCGTGTGCATGCATGCTTACCCAATAAGTAAGCACTCACACACACCCACCAAACCAAACACTACGGACTTACACATGTGTGGGAGAGTGTTCGCCCACAGTAACTTGTGTAATTACCTAAGTCTAATTACCTAAGTGTAGTTACAGGATGAGAGCTACGTTCGTGGTGTCCCGTCTTCCCAGCACTCTTTGTCATATAACGCTTTGAAACTACTGACGGTCTTTGCCTCCACCACCTTCTCACCTAACTTGTTCCAACCGTCTACCACTCTGTTTGCGAAAGTGAATTTCCTATATTTCTTCGGCATCTGTGTTTAGCTAGTTTATATCTATGACCTCTTGTTCTCAAAGTTCCAGGTCGCAGGAAATCTTCCCTATCGATTTTATCAATTCCTGTTACTATTTTGTACGTAGTGATCATATCACCTCTTTTCTTCTATCTTCTAGTTTTGGCATATTTATTGCCTCTAACCTCTCCTCGTAGCTCTTGTCCTTCAGTTCTGGGAGCCACTTAGTAGCGTGTCTTTGCACATTTTCCATTTTGTTGATGTGCTTCTTAGATATGGGCACCACACAACCGCTGCATATTCTAGCTTTGGCCTAACAAAAGTCGTGAACAATTTCTTTAGTATATCGCCATCCATGTGTTTAAAAGCAATTCTGAAGTTAGAAAGCGTAGCATAGGCTCCTCACACAATATTCTTTATGTGGTCCTCAGGTGATAGTTTTCTGTCAAGAATCATCTCTAGATCTCTTTCTTTATCAGAATTCTTTAAAGATTTCTCACATAATGTATAGGTTGTGTGGGGTCTATGTTCTCCTATTCCACATTCCATAACATGGCATTTATTAACATTATATTCCATTTGCCAAGTGGTGCTCCATATACTTATTTTGTCCAGGTCATCTTGTGTGGTGGTCTGTGTACGTGGGTGTGACACCCTTGGTAACCTACAACTTGAGAGTTGTTATGATAAAGACTCTGAAGTGGTCAGGTTGATCCACAGATCTGTTGGGTCAACGGCTTGGCATGGGAACCCTAAACAATACATGTCCCTTTATCCAAATTATGGGCTTCCCTCCCCCCCCCCAAAAAAAAAAAAAAAAAATTCCTGAACTTTTCTACTTTTTATGTCCGCATTTTTTTGTTGCATGACTGAGCAATTCAGTTAATGTTTAAACATTTAAGTAAGTGTTTTTGTTGCATAATTCGTCGTGTTGCCACCAGATCTCCCGAATTATTTCATATTTGGTAAAAAAAAAATAATTTAGTCGATTTCATCTACTTTAAATATTAATTATGGAATACTTTTTTTTTAAAGCAACATTTCAGATATGGTGGCATATGTACTGGTGTACATATGCCACCATATATGTATACGAGATGTAGGGCGAGATGTAGGTTATCTTAGCAACACCTTTGTTTACCAGCCTCATGTCCGTTACGTAACAGAAGTAAACGTTTGACTATAAGTCGCATCGTACACAGGACGGTTCGCCATTGTTTTTTTTTAAACTTTCCCAATCTTACTCAACCTAGCTAGCTTAGCCTAACCTAGCCTAGCCTAACCTAGCCTAGCCTAACCTAGCCTAGCCTAGCCTAGCCTAGCCTAGCCTAGCCTAGCCTAGCCTAGCTAGCCTAACCTAGCCTAGCCTAGCTAACGATATGTACGGTTTTTAACAAACAGAAAACACGCTTTGTGGAAGAGAGCCAGTAAAGAGTAGAGTTGGCTTGCAAAGAGGACACGCTATGAAGAGGCCCACGGCTCTTGAGCCTCCTCCCACCACGTATATGAAATATTGCCGGCCCAAAAGTGGAGGTGTTTGTGAAACAATTGGAGAAGTTCGTGTAGTTAGTATCGCGCCAACTTGTCGTAGTGGATATATGGGCCTGCGGGCCGCTCCAAACAACGATCTTTTAGATCACGTTATCACTAAACAACCCCGGCTTGGAGAACTCTCGGAACCTAGTACAGGTAAGCTCCAGGTGGTGTAAATGCATGCCTTTGGGTTATATAATTGCCTTCGTTGCTTTATGGCTTCAAAGCCCCCCTGATATACGGGATCCTGTTTACATTTTTTCGCAAGACCTTTATTTGTGTTGAATATCTGCAACGACTGACTGGAAGAATGGCTCCAGATTCATGCCTGTCAGGCGCTTTGGGCGGCATGAAGTCTCTGGACGAGTTTCGTATCTGAAACACAACCATTGCATGACACATTACTGTTCCCATTACACGGGACTGACTTCTCAAAAATGCCTCGCCCAAATCACTTTAAATACGAAGGTCTCATGTTATGGTTTGTTGGGGAGAAAGTCTTGAGCAGTGAGGGTGAGACTTGGGTAAAAAGTCATAAGAACATAATGGAACCGCAGAAGGTCTATTGGCCCCATACGAGCCTAATATTGATTTCCCAACCAATACCATGGGCCTCTAACTTTTAAATCTCTCTTTAGTGAAACACAATGGTAAAGCTATTATGATAATACTATAATCCTTCTCGCTACCAACTGCTTCAGATATACTGAAATATATTGAAAATTTGTTGAACATGAGCAGCCCATGGTAAAGCTACCTAGCGAATTCTTTATTATAATATACTTTAGCAGATGCAAGTGAACAAGAGCAGAGTGGAAATAATACAAAAACTTGAGACAGGATTCCTGGGTGTCGTTGACCAGCTCACACTTCCCACGACGAGACCAGAGTCGTGAAGTATGAGGACACATCAATGTTTTAATGCCTATCCGAAGTTGGAGGTTACACCCTGATATTTCATAAAGTCCATAACTTAGGCGCCTACCCCGACCAGCCAATATTCGTCCTTTACCCCGGACTATTCCCCCTACAAATTTGAATGTAACTAGCCCTAACCATCTGACCTCCATCTTTGGACAGACAGAGAAGACATTTACTCCTATACTATAGATATATATATATAACAAACGAGAGGCAAAGATGTTTTCATAGATTTAACTGCTAACGTCTGTGTTGAACATAATAATTAGTGTTTCCTAAGAGTGGTGCGTTGTTGGGCACAGACCGTGTAATTAACAGACCACCAGAGGGAAAATGAAAGTAAAAGTTGGCGTGATAATGACTGCTCAATGGTGGTGTGGGTGTCACGGAGAGTGTGTGTGGTGGTGTGGGTGTCACGGAGAGTGTGTGTGGTGGTGGTGTGGGTGACACGGAGAGTGTGTGGTGGTGGTGTGGGTGACACGGAGAGTGTGTGGTGGTGGTGTGGGTGACACGGAGAGTGTGTGTGGTGGTGGTGGTGGTTGTGGGTGTCACGGAGAGTGTGTGGTGGTGTGGGTGACACGGAGAGTGGTGGTGTGGTGTTGTGTGGGTGACACGGAGAGTGGGTGGTGGTGGTGTGGGTGACACGGAGGTGTGTGGTGGTGGTGTGGGTGACACGGAGTGTGTGGTGGTGGTGTGGGTGACACGGAGAGTG
>WNGS01163519.1:6171010-6184399 GCA_020271785.1 Procambarus virginalis | reverse complement strand
GTATTGTGGGAAATTTACCCACCATATCTAATATCATCTAAGAAATTTATTTCTATATCATATCAATATCATATCAAATCATATCTATATCATATCTATATCAAATCTATTCATATCAGAATCATATCAGAATCACAATAGATCACTATAGCTGATCCTAATGATGATGCCACTATGATCACGTACGCCATAGGGCCCTATAGATGCCTACGTGACTTAGTGCATGTTCTTTCAAGGATCCAGAAGCTTCTAGAAGGATTTGTTAATTAAAATTTATTGGAACATGACGTAGTATCCGGTAGAGATAAAATCGAATCCTTATTAAGAGTCAGTGGTATTATCAAGTACTACTTATAATCTTAAATCCTATATCATATTTTATTATAATCACATCTTATCTCAATCATAAGTCTAGACTGTAAAATAATCTATCAATATTCATTGTAAGTAACCCTTTTCAGGGGGATGGGGGAGGCATCTCGGGAGAGAAGCGCCCACCACTGCCGGGGCAGAACACGTATGTTTACACAACAGTGTACACGTGACGGTCCCTTAGCGAACATTTTCAGCTCAAGGACACCTTATCTAATATCATTATCACCAGTGAACACTCTCTAGAACTGGGGAGTACCTGGACAATATATCAACAAGGAAAATCCTAGAACATTTATATCTATAAGTGTAGAGTGGAGCATTAGTGACGCGATCTCCACCTTCATCCCTAATCTCATCCCTAATCTTCATTGTTATCTTCTGCAACGCAGTCCTATATCCGTAGCAACGCTACTCGTACGTCAAACAGCAACGCTACTCGTACGTCAAAACAGCAACGCTGTAATCTAAAATATCGTGCCTAAACTCGCCAAGAGAGTTCTTCAGTCTGGCACACTTTGTCAGACAGGCACCCGGCTTCAGCTAAGTTTATTGAGTGTTATTACTGTAGCGTATTAGTTGGCCAATTAAAGCTAGTATAACATTAATATTCTATAAGACTGATAGTCGGTAAAAAGGCGAGGCAACGCCTCATATTTCTGTGAGTTTATTATTAATATTGTGGTACAGCAGAATCTTATCCAAGCTCTGAACCTCATGAGTGTCCAGTGTCAGAGAAGATTGTCACAATAAGTAAACAACCTCATGAGTGTCCAGAGTGTAGGAAGAGATTCAACAAGCTGACTGTATTTAATCATATACATTGATCATATACATTGCATATACCTGAATATATAAATTAAGTTAACAATTGCTTGCTTAGTTATTTTTATGTAATCATATAAGTTCATTTAATTAAATATATTTTTAGTACTCAGTAACAGTACTCAGACCAATTTAGGTCATTTATCATACTTTACAATTTACAATTTAAGTTGTTTAAAGTATAAGTGTATTGGCTGTTAATTGCTAAGGTGCTAGGCTAGACTGTGTATGTTTAAATCTCTGATTTAAACAGAGCCAGTGTTCAGTTATATAACTGAATTTATTAAATCTAATCCTTGTATAAAATACAAGCTGATGTGAGATACCTGTTGGCAGGTGGACGTGGAACTGCAATCAACCTATCAACTAATTCACTCACCCCACCTGCCCCTTACAGCCCATTATCTGTCATTAGGAAAAGAGGAGCTAGGATTTACGACCCTAGCTAGAGATTTTAGTTGAATTAATTTGCATACAGTAATTTTTTAATTTAGTTCAGTACAAGTCTCTGGTAGTCTCCTCTTATATCAATCACAGCAGGTTTTTCCCACAAATATGACCCTCTCCCCTCTCTCCCAGGACGCCTGTTGCTCTTCTCTTATCCTGTTCTTTACGTTCTATTTCCGTCACCTGCTCCTTTTCTTCCCACTACTTCTTCTCTTCCTCCTCTTCTCTCCTCCCCCTCCCCCTCCCCCCATTCCCTCCAGCAGGCACCATCTGGCTGGGGCTGCTGGCGCCTGGACACTTCGGGAGACCAGTCAGAGATGATAGCTTCAGGGAAAGTTCTACAAGCACATAGTCGTCTCAAATTTGCCCAACTGTGTTTTTTCTACAGATGACATTTTATTGTTAGCAATGGTGTGTTTATGGCGCGGTGGTCAGCCCGGGCTCGTGGTATGCCACTCCGTGAGAAATGCGACTGTTTTACTCACCAGAAACGTTCAGGCAACCCATGTAACCAGTTGATGCTGATGCATAGAAAGCGTCAATATTACGATTTTTAACTTGTACAAATCGGTCGTATTTTGGGGGGAATTCAACCCATCTTTTCTCACGTGAACAATTAACCTGACCTACGCCTAAATGTCCACATAAATATTAATATTAGTTTATATTCGAGAAAATTCCTATTTTGAATGAAGAGCGTGTTAAAACTGATGATGCGTCTCTAGGGTCGGCAGCTGGATGAATGAACATAACCTGAGACTGACTGATGTCCCTGTTACCTAACAGTAAATAGGTACCTGGGAATTAGACAGCTGTTACGGGCTGCTTCCTGAGGGTAGGTGTGTGGAAACAAAATTATTACAGTTGATTGACAGTTGAGAGGCGGGCCGAAAAAACAGAGCTCAATCCCCCGCAAGCACTACACGGTGAGTACAACTAGGTGAATATACGCAGTTGAGAGGCGGGACCAGAGAGCCAAAGCTCAACCCCCAGAAGCACAAATAGGTGAGTACACACAGAAAGACAGTTGAGAGGCATTAAATGCGACATTTGTTACAAAAGATTTCACTTGAGGTGTGCTGAATTATCTTCACGCTGCCCGCAGACAGGTGCCCGCAGACAGGTGCCCGCAGACAGGTGCCCGCAGACAGGTGCACGCAGACAGGTGCACGCAGACAGGTGCACGCAGACTGGTGCCCGCAGACTGGTGCCGGCAGACTGGTGCACGCAGACTGGTGCACGCAGACTGGTGCACGCAGACAGGTGCACGCAGACAGGTGCACGCAGACAGGTGCACGCAGACAGGTACACGCAGACAGGTGCACGCAGACAGGTGCACGCAGACAGGTGCACGCAGACAGGTGCACGCAGACAGGTGCACGCAGACAGGTGCACGCAGACAGGTACACGCAGACAGGTGCACGCAGACAGGTACACGCAGACAGGTGCCCACAGATAGGTACACGCAGACAGGTGCCCGCAGACAGTGAAAGTACTGGAACTGTTACAGTGACAGACGGACGTGGACAAACACTGTCACTGACTAGTGTCATCCTCATGACACACACAAACCACAATAGCGTGATGCATCAACTGAACCAATCCACAAGGGATTATCACGTGGCACAGTCGATTAAGGCAGCGTCTGGGATCCTCTCTGACGCAGGTTCGAACCCTCATGACGGCCCTTGTGGATTTGTTCGTCATCCTCATGTCAACAGCTGTAACAGACAGGCTCCCAGTTGTGTGCGCACATTGTGAACAAAATACAGTCGGACAGCGCGACCTGGTGGCTTCAGCGCCCAGAAGTGCACCGGTTACCTTACCTCGCGGTGATTCCGGGGCTTAGCGTCCCCGCGGCCCGGTCCCCGACTAGGCTTCCTGGTTGCTGGTCTGGTCAACCAAGCTGTTTGATGCGGCTGCTCGCAGCCTGACGGATGAATCGCAGCCTGGTTGATCACGTGACGTTTCAGACTGGACAACCAATATGATAACTCTGAAAGTTTTCAGAGGCAGACAGACACAGCAGAACATGTGGAAAGAGCAATAGGCAGACAGAATATTTCAAGAGTACGGATTAGAGCACAGGATGGACTCCGACTCGTCATCAATATATTACTACAAGTCCTATGTTATTGATGTAGATTCAGCTACTTGGAACAAAGAGGTCCAAGCAGCATGGGCTATGGTGATCCCATCGTATGCACCTGGCTGATGCATAAGATGTGCTGTCTACACTTCCCAGTACCACATAGCTTACACACTGGGGGTCTTGCGGCTGAGTGGACAACACTCTAGTGTCGTAGTCCTAATGGCCAGGGTTCGATCACCGGCAGAGGAAGAACAAATTGGCATTTTTTTTCACCTTAGTCCCATCTGTTCACCTAGCAGTATATAGGTATCTGGGAGTTAGACAGCTACTACGGGCTGCTTCCTGGGTGTGTGTGTGTGTGTGTGTGTGGTGTGTGTGTGTGTGTGTGGTGTGTGTGTGTGTGTGGTGTGTGTGTGTGTGTGTGTATTCACTTAGTTGTAGTTGTATTTTACGGGGGTTGAGCTTTGCTCTTTCGGCCCGCCTCTCAACTGTCAATCAACTGTTTACCAACTACACTAACTACTTTTTTTCACACCACACCACACACAACCAGGAAGCAGCCCGTGACAGCTGACTAACTCCCAGGTACCTATTTACTGCTAGGTAACAGGGGCATTCAGGGTGAAAGAAACTTGCCATTTGTTTCTGCCGTGTGGGGTGTGTGTGTGTGTGTGTGTGTGTGTGTGTGTGTGTTGTGTGTGTGTGTGTGTGTTGTGGTGTGTGTGTGTCTAAGGGAAATATATGTAATAGACATAATAGAGGAAAATAAATTGGTTAGAAAGGCGGGGTCCAAGAACTAATAACTCGATTCTGCAGATAAAAATAGTAAATAAATACACTTCCAGTACTACTACTGCCAATTTGTTTCTTTATAATGGTCAAAACTACAACACACGAGGATCACGAGAGATGGAACACACAACATAACAATAATGACTCACAACATGGAAAAAAGTTGTTATATTTGCCAACATAAAAGGCCTAAAGTCTAAATCGAGAAATAAATTCGAGTTCGTTAATGGCCTCATCATAGAGTCGAACTCAGTATTTGTAGCATTCACAGAAAGCCACACGAGAGATTTCATGGAGAGTGAAGTATGGATACAAAATATATAGATGTGATAGAATAAATATCTCAGATGGAGGAGAAGGGGGTAATTAATATTAGAGAAACTTGTATACACAGTGCTCTTAAAGTTTGCAAATGAGGTGGTATTTTGAATCAAAGTAGAGATATATAAACCTTCGTTATTATTGTAATATCCAAACCGCCAGACGCAACCGGTTGGGGAGTTCAAAGAACAGATAAACGATATAGAGGATTGCTACGATACTCTAGAAAACGCGTGCTGAATATTATTGTCCTTGAAGACCTAAATCTACCAAGTATGAGACGGAAGATATCAACGATAACACTATAGCAGGACATCAATCTGGTAATAGCCAATCACAGATCAGAGCACTACTTAAATTATTTGGCTAATTTTCACTCAAGCAACAAGTCTCCGAGATAACAGAGCTGTTATCTGTTGGTTGAGCAAAAATTATACCTATTCAAAACCAATGGAACACAGAGCCATAGAAGAGATATGAAAAAGCCAAAATACTTTTCCAGATTTCAAAATCTCGCTCATCTCGTCTGTTTCATCATCTCACTCATTTTAACGCCTAAATATCCTCATTTCACTCCTTTAAACTCCTATATATTTTCATATCTCGTTCTGATTCCTATATATCCTCAGCTCGCACCTTTTATCTCCTATATGCACCCTCAGCTCACTCATTGTGTCTGGATATTTCCAGAGTAGAAGCGAGGCAATAGTTCACACACCAAAATATAACAGTGTAGAGGAAACATTCCATATTTTGGTTAATCTTAAAAAAAGAGTTTTGCTCACCAGCGGGAAAACTAAACTTTAATTCCCACAAAAGTTAAAAAAAAAAACTTAAAAGAGGCTTATGTTGTAGGTTTTGTTGTTTCTATTTAAGAGACTGTGATGACTAAGCCTGGACAAGGATCTTTTTTTCTTGCCCTAAAAATGTTTTTTTTATTGTTTTCCTGGGATTTTGTTATTATAAAAGACTGAAAAAACGTGAAATTGTTCATGGAATATTTGTGGAATAGTGTATTGATGGTTTGCTTGGAGAAACCCAGATGCGCGCACACATGCAGACAATGCTAGGGTCCTCGTAATCCAAGAGTCCGAGTTCGATCCCTGGCGATGGCTGAAACAAATGGCCAGAGTTTCTTTCACCCTGATGCTCCTGTTACCTAACAGTAAATGACTCTGATATGGCCAGAATAACACGGGCTGCTTCCTGGGGGTGTTTGTCTGTGTGAACAAAAAAGTAGTTAGTAACAGATAATTGATTGACAGTTGAGAGGCGGGCCGAAAGAGCAGAGCCACCCCTGTAAGCACAACGAGGTGCAATACACACCACACACACACACACACACACACACACACACACACACACACACACACACACACACACACACACACACACATACGTGTCTATATTTCAGTAATAAAAGGAATAAGCAAATGTGATAGAGAAATGAATCAGAAAAAAGAGGGAACACAAAGTAAAGGATTAATGATGCAGTTGGGTAGAATGGGAGGAAAGAGNTCAAATGTAGATATGATAGAGCCCAGTAGGCTCAGGAAACTGTACACCTGTTGATTGACAGTTGAGAGGCGGGACCAAAGAGCCAAAGCTCAACCCCCGCAAGCACAATAAGGTGAGTACACACACACACACACACACACACACACACACACACACACACACACACACACACACACACACACACACACACACACACACACACGCGCGCGCGCGCGCGTTTCACACTCCCCATAAACACCAACAAGGGCATTTGGAACTTTCAAGTATTTATAGTGAATCCTGTGTACTCTTAAGGTTCATCATCTGATATATATATATATATATATATATATATATATATATATATATATATATATATATATATATATAATCAAACAATATAATACCTAGTAGAGATAAGACTGTTGCAACGAGGTTCCCGTTGTAGGGAGGAACAGGACGCCTGTTTGGCTTACCAAGGGCCGTGGCTAACGTTTGACCACCCCGAGGTGCAGCCCACAACAGTTGCTTTACTCCAAGGACACTTGTTTACTTTTAAGTGAACTGTTGCATCAGATGAAAGGAAACGTTGACCCCTCTGTGTCTATCCTGGCCCGGAGATCGAACCCGGGTCCCTTAAGGTTGATTCGAAGTTGTAACCCGCTGTGCTACAGTGCTATGAGACAAGGAGACTATAGTGGGAGAAGTGGGCATGGGAGTGAGTACCTGGTTCATGGTGGGGGAGTGGTGGAGGTGTTAGCAGTGGGTGATGTGTAGGTGGTGTGTTGCCCTCTCGCACTCCCCCACGTATATATATACATGGGGTGTGTGGGAGGGGGTGCAGGGCAGCCTTCATGGTCTCTTCCTCAGCACACACCACGCGTCAACCACCACCTGCCCCCCACACACCACCTGCCTCCACTCCCCCCCCCCCTACACCACCTGCCTCCACCACCTGCCCCCTCCACCTGGAGAATTACCTAACACCTGGGGGCATATACTTGGAGTATACCGGGTGTATACCCGGAGTATACCTGAATTGGTTTCTGGGAGTTCTCCTATTCCCCAAGCCCGGCTTGGGGGCCAGGCTTGTCTTATAATACATCAGAGTTGCGTCAGTTTTCTACGCTATGCCAAAGAACATTAGTTAGGGAAGGGATTTAGAAACCCAGGCAAGGAAAGCTCCGTAGTGTTGTGTTCGCAGTGTTCTGTATAACCTATGTCAGACTCATCATAGAGAATGCAGCTTCAGTGTAGAACCCCCACTTGAAAAAAACAGTAATTTTTTATAAATATGAAACGAAGCTGATGGTGTGATTATGGATGTTCACCCTCACAGACATGTAACACTAGGGATGTTCACCATCACAGACAAGCAACACTAGGGATGTTCACCCTCACAGACATGTAACACTAGGGATGTTCACCCTCACAGACATGTAACACTAGGGATGTTCACCATCACAGACAAGCAACACTAGGGATGTTCACCCTCACAGACATGTAACACTAGGGATGTTCACCCTCACAGACAAGCAACACTAGGGATGTTCACCATCACAGACAAGCAACACTAGGAATGTTCACCCTCACAGACATGTAACACTGGGGATGTTCACCATCACAGACATGCAACACTAGGAGTGTTGACCATCACAGACAAGCAACACTAGGAGTGTTCACCATCACAGACATGCAACACTAGGAGTGTTCACCCTCACAGACAAGCAACACTAGGGATGTTCACCATAACAGACAAACAACACTAGGGATGTTCACCCTCACAGACATGTAACACGGGATGTTCACCATCACAGACAAGCAACACTAGGGATGTTCACCATCACAGACAAGCAACACTAGGAGTGTTCACCCTCACAGACAAGCAACACTAGGGATGTTCACCATCACAGACAAACAACACTAGGGATGTTCACCCTCACAGACATGTAACACGGGATGTTCACCATCACAGACATGCAACACTAGGAGTGTTCACCATCACAGACATGCAACACTAGGAGTGTTCACCATCACAGACATGCAACACTAGGGATGTTCACCATCACAGACATGCAACACTAGCAGTGTTCACCATCACAGACATGCAACACTAGGGATGTTCACCATCACAGACAAGCAACACTAGGGATGTTCACCATCACAGACTTGCAACACTAGCGATGTTCACCATCACAGACATGCAACACTAGCGATGTTCACCATCACAGACAAGCAACACTAGCGATGTTCACCATCACAGACATGCAACACTAGCGATGTTCACCATCACAGACAAGCAACACTAGGGATGTTCACCATCACAGACATGCAACACTAGGGATGTTCACCATCACAGACATGCAACACTAGGGATGTTCACCATCACAGACAAGCAACACTAGCGATGTTCACCATCACAGACATGCAACACTAGGGATGTTCACCATCACAGACTTGCAACACTAGCGATGTTCACCATCACAGACAAGCAACACTTGCGATGTTCACCATCACAGACAAGCAACACTAGGGGTGTTCACCATCACAGACAAGCAACACTAGGGTGTTCACCATCACAGACAAGCAACACTAGGGGTGTTCACCATCACAGACATGCAACACTAGGGGTGTTCACCATCACAGACATGCAACACTAGGGGTGTTCACCATCACAGACAAGCAACACTAGCGATGTTCACCATCACAGACAAGCAACACTAGGAGTGTTCACCATCACAGACAAGCAACACTAGCGATGTTCACCATTACAGACATGCAACACTAGCGATGTTCACCATCACAGACATGCAACACTAGGGATGTTCACCAACACAGACAAGCAACACTAGCGATGTTCACCATTACAGACATGCAACACTAGCGATGTTCACCATCACAGACATGCAACACTAGGGATGTTCACCATCACAGACTTGCAACACTAGGAGTGTTCACCATCACAGACAAGCAACACTAGGGATGTTCACCCTCACAGACAAGCAACACTAGGGATGTTCACCATCACAGACTTGCAACACTAGGAGTGTTCACCATCACAGACAAGCAACACTAGGGATGTTCACCCTCACAGACAAGCAACACTAGGGATGTTCACCATCACAGACAAGCAACACTAGGAGTGTTCACCATCACAGACAAGCAACACTAGGAGTGTTCACCATCACAGACAAGTAACACTAGGAGTGTTCACCATCACAGACAAGCAACACTAGGGATGTTCACCCTCACAGACAAGCAACACTAGGAGTGTTCACCATCACAGACAAGTAACACTAGGAGTGTTCACCATCACAGACAAGCAACACTAGGAGTGTTCACCATCACAGACAAGTAACACTAGGAGTGTTCACCATCACAGACAAGTAACACTAGGAGTGTTCACCATCACAGACAAGCAACACTAGGAGTGTTCACCATCACAGACAAGTAACACTAGGAGTGTTCACCATCACAGACAAGTAACACTAGGAGTGTTCACCATCACAGACAAGCAAAACAAACTGAATAAATCACCTTCATAAACTGTAATCTACAGATTCAACAGAAAGGGAGTCGACTCTCACCGCCCCCCCCCCCTAAGTGGTTGGGCACCATTCCTTCCCCCCCCCCCCCGTCCCTTCCCAAATCCTTATCCTGATCCTTTCCCAGTGCTATATAGTCGTATTGGCTTGGCACTTTCCCTTGATAATTCCCTCACCGCCCCCCTCCCCCCCCCCCCAACATTCATGTTAGGGGCTTAAGGGAGTCAGCCCCCACCCCCATTTGTGCTGGGGGGCCCCCACCCCATGTGTGCTGGGGGGGGCCCACCCCCATGTGTGCTGGGGGGAGGGACCCACCCCATGTGTGCTGGGGGGGGGGCTGAGCTTGGAGAAACGGTTGAGGGGGTGTGAATGTCTCGTTGGTAATGCTTCACAAACAAAGGTGGCGCTCGACTGCTATTTACCTAATACACGTCTGTGACTGTTCTCGGCACCCGGGCAGCGCCGGGATCACGGTGCGTGTCTTCACCTTCAAGACCTCCAGCCATAACTTCACGTTTGGGACTAATGTGGAACAAGGGAGAAATACAGACATATAAGACAGGAAATGTTCCAGGTATACATCAGAATAATTAGCATATCAGCGGTCATATAGTCAGCCAGTAAGTAGGAGATATAATATCACTAGTTTTCTAATGATAGAATATACGATGCAGTTTGAATCACGGGAAATCTTACTCTTTTTACGTTTCAACAAATATATCTGACCATTGTCATCTGCTTTTCAAACAATAGTTGATTCTATCAACATCAGAGGCCATAGCCCGTGCTACTTGGAACTTTGTTCCAGGTAGCGAATCTTTAACAACAACAACAACATCAGAGGCCCGAGACTGTTCAACACGCTTCCACTACACATAACGGGCATAACTGGCCGACCCCTCACAGTGATCAAGAGAGAACTTGATAAACACCTCCAAAGGGTACCTGATCAACCAGGCTGTGACTCATACGTCAGGCTGCGAGCAGCCGTGTCCAACAGCCTAGTTGTTCAGTCCTGCAACCAAGGAGGCCTGGTCAGTGACCGGATCGATTAACGTTGAGCCCCGAAATCGACGCAAAGTTGAGGTAACCCGACCTAAGACAACCCATTGACAGTTGTGTGACGTAAGTAATTATTTAAGTCAGGTGTGTGTAATGAGTAATTCTTCATACCTATGTGAGAAATGAGTACTATTTTCATACCTATATGTGTAAAATGAGTTTATTTCACACTTGTGAATGAAATGAAATCAACAATATGCTTTAAATTGCAGTATCTGGCGGAACTCTTGGCGGACAATCGAATAACAATATACAAATCCGTAACAATATAAAAAATTTGCCTAAGAAGCCGAGTTTTCCTAAAATTATATATTTTTCTATTTTTTTTTTTTTTTTGGAATGATAGAGCTTTCCATTATATTATATATGATAGTTTTTTAGTTAAAACGTACATAGAAATTTGATCAAACCTAACTACTCCACTTATTACACACAGAAATTACAATAGCGTGATGCATCAAATGAACAAATCCAAATAATTAAAGCAGCGTCTGGGATGCTCTCAGACGTAGGTTCAAATCCTCGTCACGGCCCTTGTGGCTTTGTTTACTCCACTTACCTTCTATCCCCAAGTGCTATATAGTCGTGGTGGCTTGATGCATTCTCCTGATCGTTCCCTTCCCTTCCTGTCTTTCCTCCCATCTCCCCCATTTTCCCTCCCTCTCCCCTCCCTCTTCTCTCCCTCTTCTCATGCCCATCCATCCTTGAACAGGTACATATTTCCATTTTTATATAAAGTAAATTATGCAAAATGCGCGGGTAAACGGCAGGTGTAACTTCAACAGACGCCTGACAACAAGTGTCTGATTTCTTCCCGTTTCCTGGAAATCATATGAGCACAAGACTGTTGGGTTAGTCTATATTTATTAAAACATTTAATGTAGACCTACTTTGACCAGCCTATGTTTATCCCATACCTTGAGGATACCTTGAGGTGCTTCCGGGGCTTATCGTCCCCGCGGCCCGGTCATCGACCAGGCCTCCTGGTTGCTGGACTGATCAACCAGGCTGTTGGACGCGGCTGCTCGCAGCCTGACGTATAAGTCACAGCCTGGTTGATCAGGTATCCTTTGGAGGTGCTTATCCAGTTCTCTCTTGAACACTGTGAGGGGTTTGCCAGTTATGTCCCTTATGTGTAGTGGAAGCGTGTTGAACAGTCTCGGGCCTCTGATGTTGATAGAGTTCTCTCTCAGAGTACCAGTTGCACCTCTGCTTTTCAACGGGGGTATTCTGCACATCCTGCCATGTCTTCTGGTCTCATGTGATGTTATTTCTGTGTGCAGGTTTGGGACCAGCCCCTCTAATATTTTCCACGTGTAAATTATTATGTATCTCTCCCGCCTGCGCTCAAGGGAATACAGATTTAGGCTCTTTAGTCGGTCCCAATAGTTTAGATGTTTTACCGAGTGGATTCTAGCAGTAAAGGATCTCTGCACGCTCTCCAGGTCAGCAATTTCACCCGCAGTGAAAGGGGCTGTCATTGTGCAGCAGTACTCCACTCTAGAGAGCACAAGCGTTTTGAAAAGTGTCATCATCGGTATAGCATCTCTAGTGTGAAAAGTTCTTGTTATCCAACCTGTCATTTTTCTTGCAGTTGTGACGGCTACTTTATTGTGTTCTTTAAAGGTAAGGTCTTCCGACATGAGTACACCCAGATCCTTTACATTGCCTTTTCGTTCTATGTTATGATTTGCCTGAGTTTTGTACGTGGTTTCAGTTTATAGTCCCATAGCTTCAGTCCATACCTTAGACCATTCCACACAAAAATTCAGGTGAGGTTAGCCTTGTCTAGGCTACATCTAAATAGCATTTTCGGACATCCAGATGCAACTAAAATTATAATTATGCATATAAAATTAAAATTATCAGACGCAGCTAAAATAGATGTAAAGCATCTAGATTGGCAACACTGTGACATCTAATTATATCATTTTAGTGGGAGTTCTTTGTATATCTTGCACGAATATTCTCAGTTTTCTTATGTCATTTTTTTCACTTGAGAAGAAAGTTGAAAATTTCACTCCCAAAGTTCATTTTACAATTTATTAAGACCTGGTACTAAGAGATGAGTTTCGTTGACCCTTGTTAACATTATCAAGGGCAGAGTTTGAATGGTTATAGATTGATTGATGAAGATTAAGCCACCAAGAGGTGGCACTGGCATGAATAGCCCGTAAAGGAAAGGTTACAGATGTTGTTATAGATTTAGCTACTCGGAACATGTTCCAAGTAGCACGGGCTATGGTGAGCCCGTAGTGGACTTAACTGGCACATGAGCGGGTAGTAACTTGAGTTACAGATTGATTGATGAAGATTTAGCCACCCAAAAGGTGGCACGGGCATGAATAGCCCGTAAGTGGTGGCCCTTTTGAGCCATTACCAGTATCAATAGATGATACCTGGAGATCTGTGGAGGTGTGACTGCACCCTGCATGA
>WNGS01163519.1:6153510-6168510 GCA_020271785.1 Procambarus virginalis | reverse complement strand
CAAGACCCATAAAACGGAACAGAGAATTATGAAAATCATTTTTAATGCAAATATGACCCTCTCCCCTCTCTCCCAGGACGCCTGTTGCTCTTCTCTTATCCTGTTCTTTACGTTCTATTTTCGCCACCTGCTCCTTTTCTTCCCACTACTTCTTCTCTTCCTCCTCTTCTCTCCTCCCCCTCCCCCCTCCCCCCATTCCCTCCAGCAGGCACCATCTGGCAGGGGCTGCTGGCGCCTGGACACTTCAGGAGACCAGTCAGAGATGATGGCTTCAGGGGAAAGTTCTACAAGCACATAGTCGTCTCAAATTTGCCCAACTGTGTTTTTTCTACAGATTGACATTTTATTGTTAGCAAGGGTGTGTTTATGGCGCGGTGGTCAGCCCGGGCTCCTGGTATGCCACTCCGTGAGAAATGCGACTGTTTTACTCACCAGAAACGTTCAGGCAACCCATGTAACCAGTTGATGCTGATGCATAGAAAGCGTCAATATTTCGATGTTTTAACTTTGTACAAATCGGTCGTATTTTGGGGGGAATTCAACCCATCTTGTCTCACGTGAACAATTAACCTGACTTACGCCTAAATGTCCACATAAATATTAATATTAGTTTATATTCGATAAAATTCCTATTTTGAATGAAGAGCGTGTTAAAACTGATGATGCGTCTCAAGGGGTCGGCAGCTGGATGGAATGAACATAACCTGAGGACTGACTGATGTCCCTGTTACCTAACAGTAAATAGGTACCTGGGAATTAGACAGCTGTTACGGGCTGCTTCCTGAGGGTGGGTGTGTGGAAACAAAATTATTACAGTTGATTGACAGTTGAGAGGCGGGCCGAAAAAACAGAGCTCAATCCCCGCAAGCACTACACGGTAAGTACAACTAGGTGAATATACGCAGTTGAGAGGTGGGACCAGAGAGCCAAAGCTCAACCCCCAGAAGCACAAATAGGTGAGTACACACAGAAAGACAGTTGAGAGGCATTAAATGCGACATTTGTAACAAAAGATTTCACTTGAGGTGTGCTGAATTATCTTCACGCTGCCCGCAGACAGGTGCCCGCAGACAGGTGCCCGCAGACAGTTGCCCGCAGACAGGTGCACGCAGACAGGTGCACGCAGACAGGTGCACGCAGACAGGTGCACGCAGACAGGTGCACGCTGACTGGTGCACGCAGACAGGTGCACGCAGACAGGTGCACGCAGACAGGTGCACGCAGACAGGTGCACGCAGACAGGTGCACGCAGAGAGGTGCACGCAGACTGGTGCACGCAGAGAGGTGCACGCAGACTGGTGCACGCAGACAGTGAAAGTACTGGAACTGTTACAGTGACAGACCGACGTGGACACTGTCACTGACTAGTGTCATCCTCATGACACACACAAACCACAATAGCGTGATGCATCAACTGAACCAATCCACAAGGGATTATCACGTGGCTCAGTCGATTAAGGCAGCGTCTGGGATCCTCTCGGACGCAGGTTCGAACCCTCATCACGGCCCTTGTGGATTTGTTCGTCATCCTCGTGTCAACAGCTGTAACAGACAGGCTCCCATTTGTGTGCGCACATTGTGAACAAAATACAGTCGGACAGCGCGACCTGGTGGCTTCAGCGCCCAGAAGTGCACCGGTTACCTTACCTCGCGGTGATTCCGGGGCTTAGCGTCCCCGCGGCCCGGTCCCCGACTAGGCTTCCTGGTTGCTGGTCTGGTCAACCAAGCTGTTTGATGCGGCTGCTCGCAGCCTGACGGATGAATCGCAGCCTGGTTGATCACGTGACGTTTCAGACTGGACAACCAATATGATAACTCTGAAAGTTTTCAGAGGCAGACAGACACAGCAGAACATGTGGAAAAGAGCAATAGGCAGACAGAAATATTTCAAGAGTACGGATTAGAGCACAGGATTGGACTCCGACTCGTCATCAATATATGTACTACAAGTCCTATGTTATTGATGTAGATTCAGCTACTTGGAACAAAGAGGTCCAAGCAGCATGGGCTATGGTGATCCCATCGTATGCACCTGGCTGATGCATAAGATGTGCTGTCTACACTTCCCAGTACCACATAGCTTACACACTGGGGGTCTTGCGGCTGAGTGGACAACACTCTAGTGTCGTAGTCCTAATGGCCAGGGTTCGATCACCGGCAGAGGAAGAACAAATTGGCATTTTTTTTCACCTTAGTCCCATCTGTTCACCTAGCAGTATATAGGTATCTGGGAGTTACAGCTACTACGGGCTGCTTCCTGGGTGTGTGTGTGTGTGTGTGTGTGTGTGTGTGTGTGTGTGTGTGTGTGTGTGTGTGTGTGTGTGTGTGTGTGTGTGTGTGTGTGTATTCACTTAGTTGTAGTTGTATTTTACGGGGGTTGAGCTTTGCTCTTTCGGCCCGCCTCTCAACTGTCAATCAACTGTTTACCAACTACACTAACTACTTTTTTTTCACACCACACACACACACCACACACACACACCAGGAAGCAGCCCGTGACAGCTGACTAACTCCCAGGTACCTATTTACTGCTAGGTAACAGGGGCATTCAGGGTGAAAGAAACTTTGCCCATTTGTTTCTGCGGGTGTGTGTGTGTGTGTGGTGTGTGTGTGTGTGTGTGTGTGTGTGTGTGTGTGTGTGTGTGTGTGTGTGTGTGTGTGTTGTGTGTGTATACTCACTTAATTGTACTCACCTAATGTGTTTGCGGGAGTTGAGCTCTGGCTCTTTGCGCCTCTCAACCGTCAATCAACAGGTGTACAGATTCCTGAGCCTATTTGGCTCTATCATATCTATTACACTTGAAAATGTGTATGGAGTCAGCCTCCACCACATTACTTCCTAATGCATTCCATTCCATGTGTGTGTGTGTTGTGTGTGTGTGTGTGGTGTGTGTGTGTGTGTGTGTGTGTGTGTATGTGTGTGTGTGTGTGTGTGTGTGTGTGGTGTGTTGTGTGTGTGTATGTGTATGTGTGTGTGTGTGTGTGTGTGTTGTGTGTGTGTGTGTGTGTGTGTATGTGTATGTGTGTGTGTGTGTGTATGTGTGTGTGTGTGTAAGGGAAATATATGTAATAGACATAATAGAGAAAAATAAATTGGTTAGAAAGGCGGGGTCCAAGAACTAATAACTCGATTCTGCAGATAAAAATAGTAAATAAATACACTTCCAGTACCACTACTGCCAATTTGTTTCTTTATAATGGTCAAAACTACAACACACGAGGATCACGAGAGAGGGAACACACAACATAACAATGACTCACAACATGGAAAAAAGTTGTTATATTTGCCAACATAAAAGGCCTAAAGTCTAAATCGAGAAATAAATTCGAGTTCGTTAATGGCCTCATCATAGAGTCGAACTCAGTATTTGTAGCATTCACAGAAAGCCACACGAGAGATTTCATGGAGAGTGAAGTATGGATACCAAAAATATAGATGTGATAGAATAAATAGCTCAGATGGAGGAGCCACCACTTGGGCTAACTCTGGTTTCCCTACAAAAACGGTCTCGCGTCATGCAGGTCGGCGTTCAATCCCCGACCGTCCAAGTGGTTGGGCACCATTCCTTCCCCCCCGTCCCTTCCCCAATCCTTATCCTGACCCCTTCCCAGTGCTATATAGTCGTGATGACTTGGTGCTTTCCCCTGATAGTACCTTCCTTCAGATGGAGGAGGAGGGGGTCATTAATATTAGAGAAACTTGTATACACAGTGTTCTTAAAGTTTGCAAATGAGGTGGTATTTTGAATCAAAGTAGAGAATATAAACCTTCGTTATTATTGTAATATCCAAACCGCCAGACGCAACCGGTTGGGGGGAGTTCAAAGAACAGATAAACAATATAGAGGATTGCTACGATACTCTAGAAAACACGGTGCTGAATATTATTGTCCTTGAAGACCTAAATCTACCAAGTATGAGACGGAAGATATCAAACGATAACACTATAGCAGGATATCAATCTGGTAATAGCCAATCACAGATCAGAGCACTACTTAAATTATTTGGCTAATTTTCACTCAAGCAACAAGTCTCCGAGATAACAGAGCTGTTATCTGTTGGTTGAGCAAAAATTATATCTATTCAAAACCAATGGAACACAGAGCCATAGAAGAGATATGAAAAAGCCAAAATACTTTTCCAGATTTCAAAATCTCGCTCATCTCGTCTGTTTCATCATCTCACTCATTTTAACGCCTAAATATCCTCATTTCACTCCTTTAAACTCCTATATATTTTCATATCTCGTTCTGATTCCTATATATATCCTCAGCTCGCACCTTTTATCTCCTATATGCACCCTCAGCTCACTCATTGTGTCTGGATATTTCCAGAGTAGAAGCGAGGCAATAGTTCACACACCAAAATATAACAGTGAGAGGAAACATTCCATATTTTGGTTAATCTTAAAAAAGAGTTTTGCTCACCAGCGGAAAACTAAACTTTAATTCCCACAAAGTTTAAAAAAAAAACTTAAAAGAGGCTTATGTTGTAGGTTTGTTGTTTCTATTAAGAGACTGTGATGACTAAGCCTGGACAAGGATCTTTTTTTCTTGCCCTAAAAATGTGTTTTTATTGTTTTCCTGGGATTTTGTTATTATAAAAGACTGAAAAAACGTGAAATTGTTCATGGAATATTTGTTGGAAAGTGTATTGATGGTTTGCTTGGAGAAACCAGATGCGCGCACACATGCAGACAATGCTAGGGTCCTCGTAATCCAAGAGTCCGAGTTCGATCCCTGGCGATGGCTGAACAAATGGCCAGAGTTTCTTTTCACCTGAGGCTCCTGTTACCTAGCAGTAAATGACTCTGATATGCCAGAATAACATGGGCTGCTTCCTGGGGGTGTTTGTCTGTGTGAACAAAAAAGTAGTTAGTAACAGATAATTGATTGACAGTTGAGAGGCGGGCCGAAAGAGCAGAGCTCAACCCCTGTAAGCACAACTAGGTGAATAAACACACACACACCACAAACACACACACACACACACACACACACACACACCACAAACACACACACACACACACACACACACATACGTGTCTATATTTTCAGTAATAAAAGGAATAAGCAAATGTGATAGAGAAATGAATCAGAAAAAGAGGGAACACAAAGTAAAGGATTAATGATGCAGTTGGGTAGAATGGGAGGAAAGAGNCCGTCTGTTTGCGACCGTCGGGAAGATGGACGGTGTAGGAGCCTTTGACGGTGTTTCCGTCTGACTGTTCGTTCTGGCCGAAGTTGGTGCCGGCGTAGTCATCCTTGACGCCGTATGCGAACGAGTACGGCCTCGGCTCCTGGAACCCAAACCGACACGAGGTTCAACCCCCTTCTCTACATTCTCCACTCCGTTAAAAAATACAACGGTTCTGCCTGACCAGAAACGTACGAACCCAAGCAACCCACCTAACCTTATTGAGGTCCCTGAACAAAAAGTAAATATAATGGCTCTATATTTTTGCTAATAAGTTGCATTTTAACGGATTGGTGGATTCCGTACAATATGCAACGTATTAGCTTGGTGTTATTCTAACCGTGTGGTACGGTGTGGTACCTGGGTACCGGTCCATGGTGGTACGGTGCGGTACCTGGGTACCGGTCCATGGTGGTGGTGTGGTACCTGGGTACCGGTCCATGGTGGTGGTGCGGTACCTGGGTACTGGCCCATGGTGGTGGTGTGGTACCTGGGTACTGGCTCATGGTGGTGGTGTGGTACCTGGGTACCGGTCCATGGTGGTGGTGCGGTACCTGGGTACTGGCTCATGGTGGTGGTGCGGTACCTGGGTACCGGTTCATGGTGGTGGTGCAGTACCTGGGTACCAGCCCATGGTGGTGGTGCGGTACCTGGGTACCAGCCCATGGTGGTGGTGCGGTACCTGGGTACCAGCCCATGGTGGTGGTGTGGTACCTGGGTACCGGTCCATGGTGGTGGTGCGGTACCTGGGTACTGGCTCATGGTGGTGGTGTGGTACCTGGGTACTGGTCCATGGTGGTGGTGCAGTACCTGGGTACCAGCCCATGGTGGTGGTGTGGTACCTGGGTACCGGTCCATGGTGGTGGTGCGGTACCTGGGTACCAGCCCATGGTGGTGGTGTGGTACCTGGGTACCGGTCCATGGTGGTGGTGCAGTACCTGGGTACCGGCTCATGGTGGTGGTGTGGTACCTGGGTACCGGTCCATGGTGGTGGTGTGGTACCTGGGTACCGGTCCATGGTGGTGGTGCGGTACCTGGGTACCGGTCCATGGTGGTGGTGTGGTACCTGGGTACCGGTCCATGGTGGTGGTGCGGTACCTGGGTACCGGCCCATGGTGGTGGTGCGGTACCTGGGTACCGGTCCATGGTGGTGGTGTGGTACCTGGGTACCGGCCCATGGTGGTGGTGTGGTACCTGGATACCGGCCCATGGTGGTGGTGCGGTACCTGGGTACCGGCCCATGGTGGTGGTGTGGTACCTGGATACTGGCCCATGGTGGTGGTGCAGTACCTGGGTACCGGTCCATGGTGGTGGTGCGGTACCTGGGTACCGGCCAATGGTGGTGGTGCAGTACCTGGGTACCGGCCCATGGTGGTGGTGCAGTACCTGGGTACCGGCCCATGGTGGTGGTGTGGTACCTGGGTACCGGCCCATGGTGGTGGTGTGGTACCTGGGTACCTGATACAACGACCTTTTAATTAGCTGTGATAAAGATGTTGGCGAGAGTGGTCAGTGGGCGGGTATACTCCAGTTAACTTTAAGAAGGAAGACTTGTGGTGTGGTTTACCTCCTTGTAGACCTGAGGCTGATGGTAGGAGTCGGACGGGAGGGCGGCTGCCACGGACACCAGCACGGCCGCCACGGTCATCACGGTTACCTGAGGGGAAATAGGGGAGTCCAGAGGCAGGATTCATCAACCAATTACGAAATCTATACATCTTTCTCCGATTGTTGCGGCATATAGTTTAAACACACAGACTAGGAGTTGATATCACACCAAACCTGTCTCCTGAAGCCCACATAAAGAGAATAACGTCTGCGGCATATGCGAGGCTGGCTAACATCAGAACGGCGTTCAGGAACCTGTGTAAGGAATCATTCAGAATCTTGTACACCACATATGTAAGGCCAATCCTGGCGTAGCGGCCCAACATGGAGCCCGTACCTTGTCAAGCACAAGACGAAGCTGGAAAAAGTCCAAAGGTATGCCACTAGACTAGTCCCAGAACTAAGAGGCATGAGTTATGAGGAAAGGCTGCGGGAAATGCAACTTACGACACTGGAAGACAGAAGAGTAAGGGGGGACATGATCACAACCTACAAAATCCTCAGGGGAATTGATCGGGTAAACAAGGATGAACTATTCAACACTGGAGGGGCGCGAACAAGGGGACACAGGTGGAAGCTGAGTACCCAAATGAGCCACAGAGACATTAGAAAGAACTTTTTCAGTGTCAGAGTAGTTAGTAAATGGAATGCACTAGGAAGTGATGTGGTGGAGGCTGACTCCATACACAGTTTCAAATGTAGATATGATAGAGCCCAGTAGGCTCAGGAACTGTACACCAGTTGATTGACAGTTGAGAGGCGGGACCAAAGAGCCAAAGCTCAACCCCCGCAAGCACAATAAGGTGAGTACACACACACACACACACACACACACACACACACACACACACACACACACACACACACACACACACACACACACACACACACACACACGCGCGCGCGCGCGCGCGTTTCACACTCCCCATAAACACCAACAAGGGCATTTGGAACTTTCAAGTATTTATAGTGAATCCTGTGTACTCTTAAGGTTCATCATATATATATATATATATATATATATATATATATATATATATATATATATATATATAATCAAACAATATAATACCTGGTAGAGATAAGACTGTTGCAACGAGGTTCCCGTTGTAGGGAGGAACAGGACGCCTGTTTGGCTTACCAAGGGCCGTGGCTAACGTTTGACCACCCCGAGGTGCAGCCCACAACAGTTGCTTTACTCCAAGGACACTTGTTTACTTTTAAGTGAACTGTTGCATCAGATGAAAGGAAACGTTGACCCCCTCTGTGTCTATCCTGGCCCGGAGATCGAACCCGGGTCCCTTAAGGTTGATTCGAAGTTGTAACCCGCTGTACTACAGTGCTATGGGACAAGGAGACTATAGTGGGAGAAGTGGGCATGGGAGTGAGTACCTGGTTCATGGTGGGGGAGTGGTGGAGGTGTTAGCAGTGGGTGATGTGTAGGTGGTGTGTTGCCCTCTCGCACTCCCCCACGTATATATATACATGGGGTGTGTGGGAGGGGGTGCAGGGCAGCCTTCATGGTCTCTTCCTCAGCACACACCACGCGTCAACCACCACCTGCCCCCCACACACCACCTGCCTCCACCTCCACCCCCCCCCTACACCACCTGCCTCCACCACCCTCCACCACCTGCCCCTCCACCTGGAGAATTACCTAACACCTGGGGGCATATACTTGGAGTATACCAGGTGTATACCCGGAGTATACCTGAATTGGTTTCTGGGAGTTCTCCTATTCCCCAAGCCCGGCTTGGGGGCCAGGCTTGTCTTATAATACATCAGAGTTGCGTCAGTTTTCTACGCTATGCCAAAGAACATTAGTTAGGGAAGGGATTTAGAAACCCAGGCAAGGAAAGCTCCGTAGTGTTGTGTTCGCAGTGTTCTGTATAACCTATGTCAGACTCATCATAGAGAATGCAGCTTCAGTGTAGAACCCCTACTTGAAAAAAACTGTAATTTTTATAAATATGTAACGAAGCTGATGCCAACACTAGTGATGTTCACCATCACAGACATGCAACACTAGGGATGTTCACCCTCACAGACAAGCAACACTAGCGATGTTCACCCTCACAGACAAGCAACACTAGGGATGTTCACCATCACAGACATGCAACACTAGGGATGTTCACCATCACAGACATGCAACACTAGGGATGTTCACCATCACAGACATGCAACACTAGGGATGTTCACCCTCACAGACAAGCAACACTAGCGATGTTCACCCTCACAGACAAGCAACACTAGGGATGTTCACCATCACAGACATGCAACACTAGGGATGTTCACCCTCACAGACATGCAACACTAGGGATGTTCACTCTCACAGACATGCAACACTAGGGATGTTCACCATCACAGACAAGCAACACTAGGGATGTTCACCCTCACAGACAAGCAACACTAGGGATGTTCACCATCACAGACAAGCAACACTAGGGATGTTCACCCTCACAGACAAGCAACACTAGCGATGTTCACCCTCACAGACATGCAACACTAGGGATGTTCACCATCACAGACATGCAACACTAGGGATGTTCACCCTCACAGACAAGCAACACTAGGGATGTTCACCATCACAGACATGCAACACTAGGGATGTTCACCATCACAGACATGCAACACTAGGGATGTTCACCCTCACAGACAAGCAACACTAGGGATGTTCACCATCACAGACAAGCAACACTAGGGATGTTCACCATCACAGACAAGCAACACTAGGGATGTTCACCCACACAGAGAAGCAACACTAGGGATGTTCACCCACACAGACATGCAACACTAGGGATGTTCACCCACACAGACAAGCAACACTAGGGATGTTCACCATCACAGACAAGCAACACTAGGGATGTTCACCATCACAGACATGCAACACTAGGGATGTTCACCATCACAGACAAGCAACACTAGCGATGTTCACCCTCACAGACAAGCAACACTATGGATGTTCACCGTCACAGACAAGCAACACTATGGATGTTCACCATCACAGACAAGCAACACTAGGGATGTTCACCCTCACAGACATGCAACACTAGGGATGTTCACCATCACAGACATGCAACACTAGGGATGTTCACCCTCACAGACAAGCAACACTAGGGATGTTCACCATCACAGACATGCAACACTAGGGATGTTCACCATCACAGACATGCAACACTAGGGATGTTCACCCTCACAGACAAGCAACACTAGGGATGTTCACCATCACAGACAAGCAACACTAGGGATGTTCACCATCACAGACAAGCAACACTAGGGATGTTCACCCACACAGAGAAGCAACACTAGGGATGTTCACCCACACAGACATGCAACACTAGGGATGTTCACCCACACAGACAAGCAACACTAGGGATGTTCACCCACACAGACAAGCAACACTAGGGATGTTCACCATCACAGACATGCAACACTAGGGATGTTCACCCTCACAGACAAGCAACACTAGCGATGTTCACCCTCACAGACAAGCAACACTATGGATGTTCACCGTCACAGACAAGCAACACTATGGATGTTCACCATCACAGACAAGCAACACTAGGGATGTTCACCCTCACAGACAAGCAACACTAGGGATGTTCACCATCACAGACATGCAACACTAGGGATGTTCACCCTCACAGACAAGCAACACTAGGGATGTTCACCATCACAGACATGCAACACTAGCGATGTTCACCATCACAGACATGCAACACTAAGGATGTTCAACCTCACAGACATGCAACACTAGGGATGTTCACCATCACAGACAAGCAACACTAGGGATGTTCACCCTCACAGACATGCAACACTAGGGATGTTCACCATCACAGACAAGCAACACTATGCATGTTCACCATCACAGACAAGCAACACTAGGGATGTTCACCATCACAGACAAGCAACACTATGGATGTTCACCATCACAGACAAGCAACACTAGGGATGTTCACCATCAAAGACAAGCAACACTATGGATGTTCACCATCACAGACAAGCAACACTAGGGATGTTCACCATCACAGACAAGCAACACTAGGGATGTTCACCATCACAGACAAGCAACACTAGGGATGTTCACCCTCACAGACAAGCAACACTAGCGATGTTCACCCTCACAGACATGCAACACTAGGGATGTTCACCCTCACAGACAAGCAACACTAGCGATGTTCACCCTCACAGACATGCAACACTAGGGAAGTTCACCATCACAGACATGCAACACTAGTGATGTTCACCATCACAGACATGCAACACTAGGGATGTTCACCATCACAGACATGCAACACTAGTGATGTTCACCATCACAGACATGCAACACTAGGGATGTTCACCCTCACAGACAAGCAACACTAGGGATGTTCACCATCACAGACATGCAACACTAGGGATGTTCACCATCACAGACAAGCAACACTAGGGATGTTCACCCTCACAGACAAGCAACACTAGGGATGTTCACCATCACAGACATGCAACACTAGGGATGTTCACCCTCACAGACAAGCAACACTAGGGATGTTCACCATCACAGACAAGCAACACTAGGGATGTTCACCATCACAGACATGCAACACTAGGGATGTTCACCATCACAGACATGCAACACTAGGGATGTTCACCATCACAGACAAGCAACACTAGGGATGTTCACCATCACAGACAAGCAACACTAGGGATGTTCACCATCACAGACAAGCAACACTAGGGATGTTCACCATCACAGACAAGCAACACTAGGGATGTTCACCATCACAGACAAGCAACACTAGGGATGTTCACCATCACAGACAAGCAACACTAGGGATGTTCACCCTCACAGACAAGCAACACTAGGGATGTTCACCATCACAGACAAGCAACACTAGGGATGTTCACCATCACAGACAAGCAACACTAGGGATGTTCACCATCACAGACAAGCAACACTAGGGATGTTCACCATCACAGACAAGCAACACTAGGGATGTTCACCATCACAGACAAGCAACACTAGGGATGTTCACCATCACAGACATGCAACACTAGGGATCTTGAGGTTATCTTGAGATGATTTCGGGGCTTTTTTTTAGTGTCCCCGCGGCCCGGTCCTCGACCAGGCCTCCACCCCCAGGAAGCAGCCCGTGACAACTGACTAACACCCAGGTACCTATTTACTGCTAGGTAACAGGGGCATAGGGTGAAAGAAACTCTGCCCATTGTTTCTCGCCGGCGCCTGGGATCGGACCCAGGACCACAGGATCACAAGTCCAGCGTGCTGTCCGCTCGGCCGACCGGCTCCCCAGAGATGGGATGTTCACCATCACAGACATGCAAAACAAACTGAATAATTCACCTTCATAAACTGTAGTCTACAGATCCAACAGAAAGGGAGTCGACTCTCACCGCCCCCCCCCCTCCCCTAAGTGGTTGGGCACCATTCCTTCCCACCGTCCCTACCCAAATCCTTATCCTGATCCCTTCCCAGTGCTATATAGTCGTATTGGCTTGGCACTTTCCCCTGATAATTCCCTCCCTTCACCGCCCCCTCCCCCCAACATTCATGTTAGGGGCTTAAGGGAGTCAGCCCCCACCCTCATGTGTGCTGGGGGGGGGCCACTCCCATGTGTGCAGGGGGGGGGGGCTGAGCTTGGAGAAACGGTTGAGAGGGTGTGAATGTCTCGTTGGTAATGGTTCACAAACAAAGGTGGCGCTCGACTGCTATTTACCTAATACACGTCTGTGACTGTTCTCGGCACCCGGGCAGCGCCGGGGATCACGGTGCGTGTCTTCACCTTCAAGACCTCCAGCCATAACTTCACATTTGGGACTAATGTGGAACAAGGGAGAAATACAGACATATAAGACAGGAAATGTTCCAGGTATACATCAGAATAATTAGCATATCAGCGGTCATATAGTCAGCCAGTAAGTAGGAGATATAATATCACTAGTTTTCTAATGATAGAATATACGATGCAGTTTGAATCACGGGAAATCTTACTCTTTTTACGTTTCAACAAATATATATATCTGACCATTGTCATCTGCTTTTCAAACAATAGTTGGTTCTATCAACATCAGAGGCCATAGCCCGTGCTACTTGGAACTTTGTTCCAGGTAGCGAATCTTTAACAACAACAACAACATCAGAGGCCCGAGACTGTTCAACACGCTTCCACTACACATAAGGGACATAACTGGCCGACCCCTCACAGTGTTCAAGAGAGAACTTGATAAACACCTCCAAAGGGTACCTGATCAACCAGGCTGTGACTCATACGTCAGGCTGCGAGCAGCCGTGTCCAACAGCCTAGTTGATCAGTCCTGCAACCAATGAGGCCTGGTCAGTGACCGGATCGATTAACGTTGATCCCCGAAATTGACGCAAAGTTGAGGTAACCCGACCTAAGACAACCCATTGACAGTTGTGTGACGTAAGTAATTATTTCACCCAGGTGTGTGTAATGAGTAATTCTTCATACCTATGTGAGAAATGAGTTCTATTTTCATACCTATATGTGTAAAATGAGTTTATTTTACACTTGTGAGTGAAATGGAATCAACAATATGCTCTAAATTGCAGTATCTGGCGGAACTCTTGGCGGGCAATCGAATAACAATATACAAATCCGTAACAATATAAAAAATTTGCCTAAGAAGCCGAGTTTTCCTAAAATTATATATTTTTCTATTTTTTTTTTTTTTTGGAATGATAGAGCTTTCCATTATATTATATATGATAGTTTTTTAGTTAAAACGTACATAGAAATTTGATCAAACCTAACTACTCCACTTATTACACACAGAAATTACAATAGCGTGATGCATCAAATGAACAAATCCAAATAATTAAAGCAGCGTCTGGGATGCTCTCAGACGTAGGTTCAAATCCTCGTCACGGCCCTTGTGGCTTTGTTTACTCCACTTACCTTGTATCCCCAAGTGCTATATAGTCGTGGTGGCTTGATGCATTCTCCTGATAGTTCCCTTCCCTTCTGTCTTTCCTCCCATCTCCCCCATTTTCCCTCCTCTTCTCTCCCTCTCCCCTCTCTCTCTCCCTCTTCTCATGCCCATCCATCCTTGAACAGGTACATATTTCCATTTATATATAAAGTAAATGATGCAAAATGCGCGGGTAAACGGCAGGAATAACTTCAACAGACGCCTGACAACAAGTGTCTGATTTCTTCCCGTTTCCTGGAAATCATATGAGCACAAGACTGTTGGGTTAGTCTATATTTATTAAAACATTTAATGTAGACCTACTTTGACCAGCCTATGTTTATCCCATACCTTAGACCATTCCACACAAAATTCAGGTGAGGTTAGCCTTGTCTAGGCTACATCTAAATAGCATTTTCGGACATCCAGATGCAGCTAAAATTATAATTATGCATAAAATTAAAATTATCAGACGCAGCTAAAATAGATGTAAAGCATCTAGATTGGCAACACTGTGACATCTAATTATATCAGGTTAGTGGGAGTTCTTTGTATATCTTGCACGAATATTCTCAGATTTCTTATGTCATTTTTTTCACTTGAGAAGAAAGTTGAAAATTTCACTCCCCAAAGTTCATTTTACAATTTTATTAAGACCTGGTACTAAGAGATGAGTTTCGTTGACCCTTGTTAACATTATCAAGGGCAGAGTTTGAATGGTTACAGATTGATTGATGAAGATTAAGCCACCCAAGAGGTGGCACGGGCATGAATAGCCCGTAAAGGAAAGGTTACAGATGTTGTTATAGATTTAGCTACTCGGAACATGTTCCAAGTAGCACGGGCTATGGTGAGCCCGTAGTGGACTTAACTGGCACATGAGCGGGGTAGTAACTTGAGTTACAGATTGATTGATGAAGATTTAGCCACCCAAAAGGTGGCACGGGCATGAATAGCCCGTAAGTGGTGGCCCTTTTGAGCCATTACCAGTATCAATAGATGATACCTGGAGATCTGTGGAGGTGTGACTGCACCCTGCGTGACGGGAGATGTCTCCCGTGTGAGTTACAGATAGATTGATTGATAAAGATTAAGCCACCCAAGAGGTGGCACGGGCATGAATTGCCCGTAAGTGGTGGCCCTTATGAGCCATTAACAGTATCGAGAGATGATACTGGAGATCTGTGGAGGTGCGACGGCACCCTGCGTGACGGGAGATGTCTCCCGGACCAAATGGTGGACAGAGTTACAGATTTTTGCTGC
>WNGS01163519.1:6134523-6146159 GCA_020271785.1 Procambarus virginalis | reverse complement strand
TAAGTTACTTTAAGATTACTCTTGTCACATTATTTTGCTCCATGTAAGTTTAATTAAATAACGTTAGTTTGGCAATTTTTCCGCGGGCAGAAGTAATGTTATTCACTCCCGCAGTTTTTTGTAGTCAGTAACTCGACGGGGGCTGGAGAGCTAACATCTGTAAAAGATAAGTCTGTTATATATATTTGTTTTGCCATACATTAATTTTTATAAGGGAGACAATTCTTGTGATTATTTTATATATCATTTTGTCCATCTGTGTTTATAATTCATACTACTGATTATATTGTTAAAATATATATATTAATATTTTATATGAATATTTCTTAGTCCTAAGGAATAAATACTTTAATAAATTTATTATTGCTTGTGCCAATCATGTGATCACACTGGTGACCCACTATATATTACAGCAATTCTATGGCCCTAGGCAAACAGTTCTTTAATGCTGTACAGGGTTATGAGCCGTGATGTACGATCTGGTTACACTCGAGAGAACAGGAATCCCTTCAATGTTCACTCTCGTGAAGCAGAGCCGCATGCGATGGCTAAGACATGTCACACGAATGGAAGATGGACGCCGAAAGACCTCTTATATATGGAGAACTGGCATCAGGAAAGATGCCCACAGGAAAACCCCAGCTATGTTTCAAAGACGTCTGCAAACACGACCTCAAGCAGCTGATCATCTACATCAACACTTGGGAAGCAGCAGCTGCGGACAGATCTGCCTGGAGATGCAGAGTGCAGAAGGGACTCCAGCAATTCGAGGGCGAACTGAAAAGGCAGGCGGAGGAAAAGAGACTTCAGAAGAAGTCTCGGCCACTGGCAGACGCAACCACTTCGGCGTTTATCTGCACTCGCTGCGGTCGGGACTGCCGTTCTCGGGTTGGACTTCAGAGCCACAGCAGGCGCTGCATCCCACTAGACACACCTCCGTAAAACCACGGGATTGACGGATGCCTACTAATCAACCGATGGTTAGAATGGCGGGGTCCAAGAGCAAACAGCTCGGTCATGCAGGCACAACTAGTAAATGTACACACACACACATTAGGAAGCGATGTGGTGGAGGCTGACTCCATACACAGTTTCAAGTGTAGATATGATAGAGCCCAATAGGCTCAGGAAACTGTACACCTGTTGATTGACGGTTGAGAGGCGGGACCAAAGAGCCAGAGCTCAACCCCCGCAAGCACAACTAGGTGAGTACAACTAGGTGAGTACATCGTTTGTTAACATAAAAAGCAACCTATAAGAATAGTATTTATTTAAGAATCATTATATAAATAATAATATATTGGGTGACTGAAGAAGCCATAAACCTGTCAGCAAACATGTTCTTGCTGTGCAGGTGATCAAAGACCTTGGCGGCCTTCAGCAAGCCTTCAGCGTCATGACGGCGACTCGCAAAGCGTCCATCTTTCCTGGTCTCCCAGCTCTCGTGGGGCCAGTCCTTGCGGTCATAGACCCTGGCGGGTGAGTGATGTGTAGCGGTGAATGATGTGTAGCGGTGAGTGATGTGTAGCGGTGAGTGATGTGTAGCGGTGAGTGATGTGTAGCGGTGAGTGATGTGTAGCGGTGAGTGATGTGTAGCGGTGAGTGATGTGTAACGGTGAGTGATGTGTAGCGGTGAGTGATGTGTAGCGGTGAGTGATGTGTAGTGGAAAGTCAGCCTGGAGACCCGGCCAGTTCATTTGTCACTCCGTAAAAAAGAAAAAAGAAAAAAAGAAAATAGTTTTACCTAACCAGACAGTACAAACCCAAGCAACCCACCTACCCTGAGGGAGCCGGTCGGCCGAGCGGACAGCACGCTGGACTTGTGATCCTGTGGTCCTGGGTTCGATCCCAGGCGCCGGCGAGAAACAATGGGCAGAGTTTCTTTCACCCTATGCCCCTGTTACCTAGCAGTAAAATAGGTACCTGGGTGTTAGTCAGCTGTCACGGGCTGCTTCCTGGGGGTGGAGGCCTGGTCGAGGACCGGGCCGCGGGGACACTAAAAAACCCCGAAATCATCTCAAGATAACCTCAAGATAACCCTATCGAGGCCTATGCATAGAAAGGTTCAGTATTACGGTCCTCTTATTTTTACTAATACGTTTCATTCGCGGATTGGTTGATTGCGTACACAACATTCCAGTTTACGTACCAAAGTTAACGTACAAATGTTTACGTACCAAATGTCGTAAATGGCAACACCCTTGAGGACCGAGCTCTCACAAGACAAGAACTCTCAGAACCTATTTCAGGTATACTCCAGGTATACTCCTGGTATACTCCTGGTAAAGTATTTTCCTCGTCACCACGGCGCTAACAATGTCTTACAAGTTTTGGGAGAAAAACACTTCATGTTGGAGGAGGGAGGGGAGTGGGGAAGGGGGGAGGAGCGGTGGAAGGGGTGGGGGGAGATGCTGGACATTTTGTGGGACAAAGTTAGAGGCGGGAACTCCTGTTCAAGTTTTTTTTATTTTCGTTGTGAATTCAACTTTTGTCAATGTTTATCTTGTTTCTGAACCGGTTATTGATTAGTTATTTTATCAAATTTAAGTGTACCCTATTGTAAGTCAGTGTTTCATGTTGTAACGCACGCACGCACGCACGCACACACACACACACACACACACACACACACACACACACACACACACACACACACACACACACACACACACACACACACACACACAGTCAGGGGGACGTTGTTTGTGAGTGGCTGATCCGTTGTTTGTGAGTGGCTGATCGGTTGTTTATTAGTTGATCCGTTGTTTGTGAGTGGCTGATCGGTTGTTTATTAGTTGATCGGTTGTTTGTGAGTGGCTGATCCGTTGTTTGTGAGTAGCTGATCAATTGTTTGTGAGCTCTGTTTGGTGTTCATAAACTATTTATCTCTTACAGTCTCGTCCCACGTTAATATTAATGACTTACTTGCAAACTGCCTTGAATATGGCTCCTATGGGTCATACAGCAGAGTGGACTACGTCCTCGGCTCACAACTGAGGAACCCAGGTTCAGTCCCTGGGCAGGACAGAGACAGTTGGGCACGCTACCATTCATCTGACGCCACAGATCCCTATATATATATCCCCTTCTGTTTACTATCTTTAGAAATCGAGCCGTTAGTATAAACCTAATTCAAAAGGTTATATATATTCATGTTTCCACGGTGGCAATGACATTCAGGCGTGATGGGAATTAGAAATCCATACGTGTAGTTTTCGGTAAAAATTAATGAGAAAAAATTCCTCATTCCTTAACTTTTCATGTTAACAATATATTCGAAGTTACTATTTGTCTTCTCCCAGACACTTCACTCGACGCCCACACGTCAACCAACTTAACCCAATTATTGTCTAAATATTACGACGAGGATGTGTTGTGGAGGCTCCGGCTTGGTCAGTTTGGTCAACACGTCCAACGTCCAGGGAGCTCCATCCATCACACTGTTTATTGGTAATGGGTTATTGTGTGACTTTTGTGGGGTTGGGGAACGTCCAGTCATCACTGTTGGGGGTTAGGGTTCATTCTTCACTGTTGGGGGTTAGGGTTTCATTCTTCACTGTTGGGGGGTTAGGGTTCATTCTTCACTATTGGGGGTTAGGGTTCATTCTTCACTATTGGGGGTTAGGGTTCATTCTTCACTATTGGGGGTTAGGGTTCATTCTTCACTGTTGGGGGTTAGGGTTCATTCTTCACTGTTGGGGGTTAGGGTTCATTCTTCACTGTTGGGGGTTAGGGTTCATTCTTCACTGTTGGGGGTTAGGGTTCATTCTTCACTGTTGGGGGTTAGGGTTCATTCTTCACTGTTGGGGGTTAGGGTTCATTCTTCACTGTTGGGGGTAGGGTTCATTCTTCATCCTTCAATATTGGGGGGTATTCATTCCCCTCAATATTCTTCAATATTGGGGGAATGAACCCTACTGGGGTAGGGTTCATTCAACATTAGTCATGTGGGGTCCCATCCACTTGAAGGCCTTGCCTCTTACAGGTCAGTGTTCGATCCCCAAGGGTACAGGTGGTTCAACGTCACTAAACTGATGTGCTTAAGTGCCCGAACCGAACCCCACCGAGGACCTGCGGATAGAAAACGGAACATGACATCAGTTTGGCGAGCCGCTATGATTTTTAATATATAGTTTATGGCCTTAGGGTATTTATACAACCCGCCCTCTTAAAAATAACGTCACTTTTGGCTCGTATGCGCGCTATGGCCAAATTTGGACGTAATTTGAAATGAAATCGACTCACAAAAGTGACGTACTGTCCCGTTTTCTGTTTGAGTCGTCCGGCCTACTCGGTAAGGTTAGAAGAAGAAACTTTCAATTAATGTTTTTCATAACGTTTTGAAACTTTATGAGAATTTCCCGCCCACCTAACCTACCAGAGGACCCTTAACTTACTGTTGTTGAAAAAATCCCAAATTTATTTTCATTATTTTTTTCATTTTCAAAACACGTCCACTTTCGGCCGTACGGGCAAACGGCCAAAAGCGACCTTATTTTTAAGAGGACAGGTTGCCCAATGTCTCTTCATATGCCAGATCTTAGTCTATCTCATATCCCTTCCAAGTGCTTATATCTGCTTAACTCTTCTTATAATTACCTTATCGCCATGTGGATTAGACAGATTTATTAGAAAATTTAGATTTTTATTTTTAAGATATTTTGGGTTTCTAGTATTTCCTGCCACGAGGTTATGGATCCATTACAACACTTGTTGTGCAGCGAGTTATTAAGCACTTATTTGAATAGGATGATTTAAGTGTTTTTACGATGGCAAATTGCACTGTTAACCAGTACATAGTTACCGTTGTCGGTGACGGGAAGTCTTTCTTTAGGCTTACTGAGGTCGTCCTGAGATCATCAACTGGGACCTTCCTCAGCATGCCAACCCCCCCCCCCCCCACACACACACACAACAGTGCCTAATTACTGTTTATATATTTAACTGCTTTAATGGATAGAAGCATCAGGTGAAAGTAAAAGTGGCCATGCGTCTATCTACCGACCGGGGATAGACCCGAGGCCCCTCGCTTGTGAGTCAAGGACGTAGACCACTCTGCTTGAGGACCCATGGTGTTTGGGTGGGGCCAGCCACACCCATTGTCTCGTATTTACCAGTCTCTTGTTAGAGGTCACGGTTGATTGGCCATAAATAAGAGACGTAACCACCCAGACGGCCCCCTAGCGGCTCTCTTGCGCAACTGTAGGGATTGTTGCCTGGAAATTACACCTCGCAGCCCTTACCTGTATGATTGTAAGGTCATGTGTTCAGTGCTTGAGGGGGGGGGGTGTTGCACCACCCTTCACATAATGCCTTCAAGCACTCTTGCACTTTGTTGATGCAGTGAGGTCACATTGTGATGATATGCAATGTTCAAGGCAATGTGGTGTATATCTGTAAGAAAGAATGCATGTTTGTGCAAAGTAGGCGGTCAGGCGCTTGGGGCCAGCCTCACTGAACTTTGCAGGGTGAATGGTCTGGGTTACGGGATGTACAAAGGAAGGTCGAGTCCCATGCCCTCTCTTTACACTAAATGTCAGATTTTACTAATATCTAATCTCGCTACATAACAAAATTCTATCTTTACCAAGATTCATCTAACATTTTAAATGTTAGGATTGAAGGTGATGAAGGAAGTACTCGCAAGATGGGAAGAGAAGAGGACAGGGAAGGAGAGGGTAGGGAATTAGAGAGGAGAGAAGAGGGAGATTGGGAGAGAGGATGGAATGGCGAAGGGGGAGACCCGGGCGCAGCCGGGTATGCCTCTTGTGTATGTGTGTGTGTATGTGTTTTGGAAGTAGTCATGTAGAAATATGTTATTGAATATGACCAAAAGAGTATGATTAATGATACTGAGAGATGTATACAAGAGTTGTTACATTCTTGTAACAACATTGATACGTTAGCCAGGGTTGATACTAGCACATAGTTCAATTTCTCTGGTGTTTCTTGGGAGGAAATTTGAAAATGATCACTCCAAAGTTCATTTTACAATTTTATTGAACTTAATGCGTTACATTGAAGCTCTCAACGTCTTCGGAGGTAGATGGGAAGTGGTTACAAATATATATTCCAGTTATATATTCCATTCTCATGTCCACTGTGGTGGTATGTATGGTGTGAGTTTTGTCTTGGTCTGGAGAATGGTAGTGTGTACGTTATTGTAAGCTGACTGTTAATAGATGGATGAGTGTACTTGATATGTTGTGCCTTGGCTATGTCTAATGTATTGCCATTGTATCTATTATGTTGTTGTTGTTGTTGAGCAGCAGGATATCTCTGATGATGGTCTGGTTGTGTGTTTCAGTGATATGATCCTAATGAGGGCTGTGGTGTTTTATGCATTGTTAAGCTCTTTGAAAAAGATGCCGTCTTGCCAATATTTTAAGAACATTGGGGTTGACAGTCCCCAAGTGAACATGTAAAGGCATCTTGAGGTTATCTTGAGATGATTTCGGGGCTTTTTAGTGTCCCCGCGGCCCGGTCCTCGACCAGGCCTCCACCCCCAGGAAGCAACCCGTGACAGCTGACTTAACACCCAGGTACCTATTCTACTGCTAGGTAACAGGGGCATAGGGTGAAAGAAACTCTGACCAATGTTTCTCGCCGGCGCCTGGGATCGAACCCAGGACCACAGGATCACAAGTCCAGCGTGCTGTCCGCTCGGCCGACCGGCTCGGCCGACTGTCATGCCGACCGGCATGACATGGACGACATTCGTTTCTTTCAAGTCTTTTCGTTTGAAGTCGTAAGAGTTTTTCTATGAGCAAGTTGTAAGTCTTCTTTCTATTGTATATAGTGAGCTTTTCTTTAGATTAGTGTTAGTAGGAGTCACGTTTTTGTTGATTGTCTTTCAGGTCTATTTCCTCCGTCTTGTGAGGCCGTAGACGGGAAGTCCTTTAGAAGAGGTTAATAAGTAGGATAAGTTCTGTTGGCCTCATTATCAAAGATAGCATGGCGGTTCACCTTCCTTTTAATGTCAATAGCCCTTAGAGTATCCACTACTGACAAGGACTTGTCTTGCTCGTCAACTGTAAGGTTGACGAGTCCTCCTCAACCTGCTTCCAACTGGAGCTGTGTGAGAGCGCTTGGCATCGGCCTCGCCAACAAGAGTATACGCCAGAACACCCCCACTGCTGGCATCAACCCACATACATAGGTTCCTTTAGCATGGACTGCAGTGTGAAAGCCTCTATTCCTTTCCGAGACTGTTACATCCAGGAAAGACAGCTTACCGTCACTCTTTAGCTCGTAAGTGACACCCTGAAATGTCACGCTTAAGCTTCTGTAAGCTGTAGCAAGATGGCGGCGCTGCATGAAGATGACATCAACATACAGTAGACGTCAGATTTTAGGTCTGCATCATCAAGGACGTTATATTAAATACTACCCCCATGCACAAATTCGCAAATAGAGCACCATTCACTACATTAAACATCACACTATCAGAGTTATAGAAAAGGCGTCTCTATTGGATATAATTAAAAATCAGGACCTCAATTACTGCTGGGTGAACAGTTAAGGACCAATATCCATTCAACTCTCCCTGTCCAGGTCTCGAACCCGGCCGAAATCGCTGGGTAGGTGTTGGGCGATCAAGCTACCATTGAGCCACAAGGTGGTTGTTGTTGTGGTATTTATTTTAAATAAAAAGTGTTTGCACCTGATTTAACAACCTTTCCAGCCTATTCTCCTGCAATGAAGGTACTCACAGTAGCTGGTGGAAAGTACCAATATGTACTGATGGGCCACCAGAATGTTGACATATTAATGAAACTGGACAAACCAGAAACATTTTGTTATTTAACAGCAATATAAATATAAGACCAAATCTAAGCTTTCCGAGCAATTCTAACGCACGCTCTCTTATGCCTAATACATTAAATTTATATTCTAGGAATATTTAAATTTGATTTTTAGCTTTATTTTTTTACGGACTCTATAAAATTAATGGTACAAAAAGTGGTTTAATGGGGTGGTTGTAAAAAAACGTATGAAAAAGGTTGTTCATAGTAAGTATCATTTCAGGAGGACGGGATGAAAAATTTCACACTACATTTTTCTCAACTTCGGATATTGTCACGAGAAAATTTTACATAGCAACCTGCAGTTTGCACACCACAAATATTGACACCGTGAGTGCACTGCAACACACAACGTTGCACCAACGTCATTGTTACACCGTAAAAATAACGTTATGGTGAGGCTTTGTGTTTGCAGCGATATATTTAATATTATGCAAGGGCGACCGCCGCCACTGTCAGCGGGGAGGTGGGTAGGGCGGCGCGGTGGCTAAGAGCGTGAGCAGACTATACTCTACTACCCTCACTTGCGGTCTTGACCCTTATACACTGTGGTGCTAAAGGTTATTGTCTCACTATGAAAAAACTGATTGGTTGGCCAATCGTATTTTTCAGACCCTGAGCTAGAATCTCGGATGTTCCAAGTAAATATATATATATATATATATATATATATATATATATATATATATACACCCACCTCAGGTGCAATTGTAGGGACCCATAGCCTCGAAGAAGAAAACAAAGAGCATTCAGAGAAGACCCTGTGGGTTCTCACCGAACACTTTAATCTTTTCCTCTCCTACTCTCTTGTTTTTTTATTATTAATTGTATTTTATTGCATTGCTATATATTCAACCACAATATCGTGGATAGTAATATTTCCTTCACCAGAGTAATAGGAGCCTCGAACACGCTCAGGCTAAGTTTGGTCAGGATGAAATCCTTCTTTATTGTGGCTAGCTCTGCAGCTCAGTCGATAGAGCAATTTAAATATATATATATATATATATATATATATATATATATATATATATATATATATATATATATATATATATATATATATATATATATATATATATTGTGTGTGTGTACACTTGTACAAATGTTCAGGTGGGGAACACACCTGTGTACAACAGGTGTGACGAAATGTTTGACGGAAATGTTTAGAGGAAGGCAATTTACTAGGCAGTAACTATGGTGTCCAGAGTGTCTCCCGGGACCAGCACCTGTTGCTTCACGTCCCTCTCTGACTAAAGTCTTATCAACTAAAATCTCGGCAAAGTTTCTTAGGAATTGCTTAGTGGAACAAGTCTTAACAAAATCGTTACTTCTGGATAGACTTTTTAATTTGAAGATCGTCTCTTTGTTGTTTTTCAAAATGCCGTCTTAGAGAAGCATATTTAAATCTATATAATATTCCTTTCAACAGTCGACATTTAAACAAATATCTAATGAAGATCTCACCGACCTAACAAATTCACAAAGACCGGAAAGTTGTAGCATTAAATATTATGATAGATATCGTGAGGAGACATTCACATATGGGACTAATAGAACAAGAACCCGGCAATGTGATGTTATAGTGGCCAGAATACGCCTGGGATATAGACGTATCTGGCAGCTTCCTCAAAACCCAAATATCGAGTACACAATGTGTCAACTTTGTGAAAGAGAAAATATGCACTCTCTTGAACATTATATTGTAGAATGTCCCATACTGACTGACTTTCGCCCTCCTGGGCTAAGGTATGCTGAACTCTGTAATTACCATATGAGTACTGGAACACTTGATGATATATTGGACTTGTACCCAAGATTAACCATGTAATGTATCAATTATACAATATATGTGATGTAACTATATAACCTGAGCTTGTAAAAGCATCTTAATCACCTTCAGTGATTAAGTGCTTAATTGCACACTAGTTTATCAGCTATCCCACCCTGTCAGAGCAAAAGAGACAAATCTATGTGAATGCATGTGTGTGTATATATGTATGTTTATATGTATATGAATGTATATGTATGTGTATAAAGTATATATGGAAGCTGATCAGAACTACATTTCACCTTTGTAAATGCAAATTAATGACACTAAGTAAAAGACACATCGAACACTTTATGTAAGGCATACGTAAATCTGTGTATCTATGTATTTACGTATGTAGGTTAGCTTTGCATTTTTAAAGCACCGAATCACCTTCTGTGGTTGATTGTTCAATAAACCCTTGAACTATATGTTTAACACATCTCTAACCCTGTCCATGGAGGACAGAAGAAAATGTATATATGCTGGTTAGCATTGTAAATGTGTGGCCACGTCTGTGGTAGAAAATAATAATGAAAAAAATAGTCGACAAGCATATTGGACGTGGAACACTAGAGTTGGAGTGTCTTCACTTACTGACTTCACGTCTTCGGCCTAATCACATTAGGCCTAAACCCACCTATTCTAGGGGGGGGGGGCAGCCTGACGGCCGAGTGGATAGCGCTCGGGATTCGTAGTCCTATGGTTCCGAGTTCGATCCCCGGTGGAGGCAGAAACAAATGGGCAGAGTTTCTTTCACCCTGATGTCTCTGTTCACCTAGCAGTAAATAGATACCTGGGAGTTAGACAGCTGATACGGGCTGCTTCCTGGGGATGTGTAACAAAAAGGAGGCCTGGTCGAGGACCGAGCCGGGGGGATGCTAAGCCCCGAAATCATCTCAAGATAATCGCAAGATAACATGTATGAATACTGATACGTGACGTCACGAGTTCCTCCTCAGCTATATCAGACATACTCGTCATATCCGTCGTGACACTACATCAAACTCCGTCGTCCGCCATCTTGTTTGCCCAAATGTGCACAAAAACTCGTTTAAAACCTTAGTCAATACTCCCTTGTTTCGCCCTTTTGGTCTCCTGGTAACTTAGTCCTTCATATAATGACTTGTGTACTCACCTATTTGTACTCACCTATTTGTGCTTGCGGGGGTTGAGCTTTGGCTCTTTGGTCCCGCCTCTCAACTGTCAATCAACTGGTGTACAGATTCCTGAGCCTACTGGGCATCATATCATATCTACATTTGAAACTGTGTATGGAGTCAGCCTCCACCACATCACTGCCTAATTGCATTCCATCCGTTAACTACTCTGACACTAAAAAGTAATCTTTCTAATGTCTCTTGGTTCATTTGGGACCAGATTTCCACCAATGTGTCCCCTAGTTGCGTGCCACCATTGTGTTAATATTTACCTTGTCTTATCTACCGTTCGATTCCTTGAGATCTTTGTAGGTTGTGATCATGTTCCCACTTACTCTTTGTCTTCCAACGGTCGTAGGTTAGTTCCCGAGCCTCCTCGTAACTCATCCAGTCGGGTACTAGTCTGTGGCAACCTTTGCCTTTTCCAGTTGTCTTTGCTTGACGAAGGATACGGCATCCATGCTGGGGTGCATACTCCAGGATTGGTCTTACATATGGGTAGTACAAGATTCTGAATGATTCCTTACACACAGGTTCCTGAACGCTGTTCTGATGTTAGCCAGCCTCGCATATGCCGCAGACGTTATTCTTTTTATGTGGGCTTCAGGAGACAGGTTTGGTGTGATATCAAATCCTAGATCTTTCTGTCTGTTCGTTTCATTAAGTACTTCACCTCCTATTCTGTATCCTGTGTCTGGCCTCCTATTTCCACTGCCTAGTTTCATTACTTTTGCATTTACTTGGGTTGAACTTCAACAGCCATTTGTTGGACCATTCACTCAGTCAGTCTGTCTAGGTCATCCTGTAGCCTCCTACTATCGTCTTCCGCTTCAATCCTCCTCATAATTTTTGCATCATCGG
>WNGS01163519.1:6104741-6124289 GCA_020271785.1 Procambarus virginalis | reverse complement strand
GTGCACCCCATACTTATCTTGTGAGCGGTAGCGCAAAAAAGCGTTACAGAGGGACACAGGTCTTTATCAGACCTCTACGGAGATTATTACATTAACAATTACATCTATCCTTCACAATTATAATTATAATGTCAGCTAGTACAGAGAATTCAATTTCAAGAACTATATATTTATAGTAAGTCATTATGCATTAGGTAGGTCTTATCGCTAATACATAATTATTTGAGCAATGGAGATATTACGGAGTCATGGGGGGAGCTGCTGTTTATTATTAGTCTTCACAATACACTACTTGTTTCTTAATCTCATATGTCGTTTATCTACTGGAAGCCAAATATGGATACAGTGCAAGGATTTCAGGTAATTCATCCTAGTAATAAGATAGGTTGCCATTTCATACAACGTGAGTTTAGATTTATCTCTAAATGGCTCAATTTGCTACAATCCAAGATATAGTGTTCGAGTGTGTGTCCCCTGTCTTTGTCCCACACCTTACACTTTACTTCATCTAGATCCCTATACAAGCCGAACTGCCAGAGATACTTGTAGCCAAGTCTTATACGAGCTGTGACAACATCTGTTTTCTACTGCTTTGTTACTACTTGCCCCATACATGTTTTACTTCACACATTACGTTATCGTGACAATGGACCTGCTAATCCAGTTTGCACTGTTCTGCTTTTTTCAAATTCAACAAGAGTTCTCGTCTAATGACACTTTTAAGGGACCTATTTGATAACTCAAGATTCCGTTCAACACTGTCTTCATTTTCTGCAACTTTAGCAAGAGCGACAACTTTATCATGTTTCTACAGGCCAATATGAGAATAAATCCACAACTTTTTTTTATAATTAACCCCCTTATTTAGTATGTTTTATGTCTGTCTGCTTCAGAGAAAAGCACGTTATTACTTGATTGCAACTGTTTATTGCTAGAAGTGAGGGAAGGGAGTCGGTAATAATTAAGCTGTCTACTTCAGTGTTGTCAATAATTTTTAGTGCTACCTATTGCTACCAACTCGGCTTGCATTGTGGATGCAAAAGTTAAATAATTCTTATATTCCTTTGAGTTGTGCTGTCATCGGGCTGATGAGCAATAACAGCACTTCTTGTCCTCCCTGTAGCTGTATTGAGTGATCCGTCAGTGTATATGGTCTGTGAAATGTTGTTTTTAGTTTGTACATTGTGAATGTGTTCTCTGGTGTTTAATTTAGCAGCAAGCTGAGCATGAGGGTTGTTTGTGATTAGTTTCTTGGAGGGGTATGCAGGCGTCAAGATGTCAAAAGGTACTATCCTTTTGACATCTTGGCCGTCAGGCGGAAGAGAAACGAAGACTTTCGGTCCGTCCTGGACCATTATCAAGTCGTGTGATCAGACGACCTAATATGGTCCAGGATGGACCGAACGTCGTCTTTCTCCGTTGTCTGATGTGAGGTTGGTCATCATATCTTCTGCCACGTTAAATGTGACTAAGCTTCTTTGATTTTATTCCTTGGATATTTTAATAATATTTTATATACACTTGTTTTTAACTTTTGTTGACATGTTTGTCATTTGTCACCTGAGAAATTAACAACTAGATGCGCAAGTAATAGGTGAAAATGGTGAAACCAGACTACCATGTCCTCACCAATCGCCATGTGTGACGTCACTAACAGGATTGCAGTTGTGAAGCTGCGCACTTTCTTGCACTCTAAGGTTGTCGGCTGTCAGGGGCTCAGTAAGTAGGACGTGTACTCACCTACTCGTGTGTGTGTGTGTGTGTGTGTGTGTGTGTGTGTGTGTGTGTGTGTGTGTGTGTGTGTGTGTGTGTGTGTGTGTGTGTACTCTCATATTGGTACTTTCTGGATTAAACATTAGCTCTTGGATCCTGCTTTTCTAGCCGCCTGTTGTCTATTCCAATGATTCTTGGCCTATTTCTCTGTGAATGGAGTTTGCTTCTACAACCTGCTCCTTCAGTTCATTCCGTTTTCCACTACTCTTACTCTAAAAGAAAACTTTCAGACTTCTGTATGACACATCTGAGTCTCAAGTTTCCATCCATGACCCTTTGTTCTATTGTATTCATTGTGATCATTACATTTTTTCCAATGTTAATCCCCATAAGTATTTTGCACGTCTCAAATCGTGTCCCCCCCTTCTCTGTTTCTATCGTCGTATGGTTTAGTTCTTCCCAGTCTCTTTATATCCCATCCCCTCGCAAGTCAGGGACGAGCCTCGTAAACACTTACCCTTTCAGAGCACGCATAGACACGATGAACCACCTAATCTATTTTAACCGTCTCAAAGCTCTCACGATGTCTCTGGGAAGGAGACGAGAGTAATATATACATGGAAGATGCTGGAGGGCTAAGTCCTAAATTTTCAGAGTAGAATAACAACATACTGGAGCGAAAGATCGGGAAGGAAATGTAGAATAGAAGGAGTGAGGAGTAGAGGTGCCATAGGCACAATCAGAGAGCACTGTGTGAACATCAGGGTTCCACAACTGTTCAATACTCTCCCAGAAAGTAAGATATATTAATGGAACAACATTGGACTTCTTTAAGAACCAATTAGACAATTTCTTGTAAGAAATGCCGAACCAACCAGGCTGTAGTGGATATGTGGGCCTGCGGGCAGCTGCAAGTAACAACCTGTTGGACCAAGTTATCACCCGGCCTTGGGGAGAAGAACTCCCAAGACCCTCTCCAGATAAGATCCAGGTAACTTGCAAGCTTCTGAACCGTTTCGAGATTCCTTGTGGGCTTTTTAAGATGGGGGCTCCAGGATGGGACGGCATACTCTAAATGTGGTCTCACGCAGGCGGTGAACAGCGATCTAAATGCCTCCTTATTAAAGTTCCTGAACGATGCTCTGACTTTTGCTAGTTCATAGTGTGTTGCTGACGGTATTCTCTTTATATGAGCTTGCAGTTAGGTTTGGTGTTTGTGTAACTCTCAGGTCATTTTCTCTAGTCTTTATCGGGAGGTAGTTTCCCTTTATCATGCACCGTCCATTTATGATGGGTGTGTGTATTTGTGTACATGCCTGTGTGTAATGGCATGGATGTCTTTCCATGATTTAATGTGCATTTGTGTGTACATATTTGTATTCAGTGAACTGTCTGTTAATTCAAAATAGTTTCATATAATGCTGAAATGTGTCATGAGTTAGTATCAACTTCATGAATTTCATTCCATGAATTTAGGAGTCTCTTCATGGATTAAATTCTTTTCGATAGCTCTGTAACTTATTTTTGTCTTAATATTTTAGCAATGATCTGTCGTTTTTCTGTTCCTGGCGATCATGTTTGTTTTACGTGTGTGGAGAGATAGGGTTTGCTCAGTCTCCCTAGTAGCTCAGTCCATTGTAAAACTCAATGCTATTGTCAAATAAATTACAGGTTAAGTTTTTAGGTATAATTTATTGAAGAAAATTGCAGAACAGGGTGGAGAAAACATAAAAGTAATGTTACATCGTCATTTATGGGTATGAGGGTTGAGGCTGGTATGAGGGCTGGTAGGAGGGCTGGTACTGGGGCTTGAAGGTGACAGGTGGACCGTACTCATGTGGGTACTGGGCCTCGCCCTTGTAGCTCACCTGGGCCTGGTACCCGTTGTAGTGGTCAGCCACGTAGCTCACCTGGTGGAACAGAGAACAGTTACAATTATGTCCAATTATGACCATTTATGATGTATGATATTTTACCATTTTGTTAAAGTTAAACATATTAATACAACTTACTGTTTGTATGCGGCCGTCAGGGAGAACAACATTGTATGAGCCCTTCGCCGTGGACCCGTCGGAGTTCTCGTTGTGGCCGAAGTCAGTGCCAGCGTAGTCGTCCTTGACACCGTAGGCGTAGTTGTATGGGATGGGTTCCTGGACATGTGCACCAGCATTAGTTACAAGCACCGCACATCTTCCTCGGTAGTGAACATTGTGTATGAACAGATTAATATTTTGAAGGACAGAAACGTTCAATACTGATCCTTACCGACTTGTAGACAGGCTGTCCGTAGGGATCTGATGGAAAGGCCAAAGTCACTCCCACTGTCAACAAGATCGCTGCCACCTGCTGATATAATGATTATCTAAATGTAGTTAAATATTTATCCAGATTAATATATTTATAAATGTTATTATTGAATAATGCGTGTTAGCCACAAATAACGTTTCGCACTCGATCACTGAGCCGCAGACCTACTCATGTTTCAAGTAACCTGTGATCTTGGTATTGAGTTTCTGGCCAAATTTTTAACAATATATCACTGAACTCCTCTTCTTTCTCAAATCAAGATACCTTGAACATGTTGAGGAGGAGGAGGTGTTGTGTTGGTAGAGCGGCGGAGGAATGAGTGATGGTCAGCAGTGTGGGAGCCAACCTTATATAGCCAGGATCACGCTCCTTTCTTCCTTCCCTCGGGAGAAATGGTTAACGGAGTCACATCACGAGGTACTAAATGGTTTTGAGATAAGATGGTATTATTTCTTGGTTTTATATATATATATATATATATATATATATATATATATATATATATATATATATATATAAAAAACTAACTGAAAAACACACCCCAGAAGTGACTCGAACCCATACTGCCAGGAGCAACGCAACTGGTATGTACAGGGACGCCTTAATCCGCTTGACCATCACGACCGGACATAAAGCGGATTAAGGCGTCCCTGTACATACCAGTTGCGTTGCTCCTGGCAGTATGGGTTCGAGTCACTTCTGGGGTGTGAGTTTTCAGTTGCATATAGTCCTGGGGACCATTCAGGCTTCTTCGCGCATATATATATATATATATATATATATATATATATATATATATATATATATATATGTTTATATATATATATATATATATATATATATATATATATATATAATATTATTATTTGTGTGTAAATCACGAATACATTAACGTGATGAACAATGTGACAATGTTTAACCACGAAGGAAATGAAATAAGAAATTCTTTATCTACTTTCCGGTTAATCAGCACATCATCAGAAGGATGAACATTACAATTCAGTGGAGGGGATATATATATAGGCAGGAAGAACACATGTGAGCTGCGGAACAATGTCTTTGTAACTTAAGAACAAGAGGAAACTACAGAAACCCCATTGACCAATACATGAGAGTTCCATGTTGCGACAATACCAATGAGGTAACTGTGGATTAATGCTCTTACTGAAATCTTTTGAAATTTATCAGTTAAAAATGAATTAAAATTTTAAAAATCCATATTAATGTTCATATTGTATGGCTTAGTAATTTGCATTAAAGCAGATACAATAATGTTTCTATTGAAAATGCTTGTACAATTAGTTGTTGAAGAAGAACTCTCTTAGTCAATTTGGTGAGAATTTTCTGACAAATGAATAAATAAAGCGTTTGATAATTGACCAATTTTCACAAAATATTTATGCTTTGTAATTCGAAATGTCAAATCTATGGACGTTTGACTTACTTAGAATGTATTACTATCTTTACAAAGTATTTTTTAAATGAGAGTTATCACTACGAGGGCTGTTTCTAACTAATACTTTTCCAACAGTATTTTGATAATTAAATAGTGCACTTATATAAAAAAAATTCAAGGCCTTGACAACATATTTGAACCCAGAAAATTTGTTGAACCCATAAAATATTTTGGAAGAATTTTTCACTACATATTTTGCTATAATACGTACGTTGTGCTTTGTTACGGCAAGCTTTCAAAAAACTTAGTGGATAACAAAGCTTGAGACCATTTGAATTAATATTCTCAATCTCTTCCTCAAAAGATTCAGGGTTAACAAAAAGAAGAGATCTTAGATACATAGAAGAAAAACATTGTTTCACATTGCATCTATATCCAGAAAAATAATGAGCATATGTTAATGAAATAATTTTCAGGTTTTCTGTCAACATTAAACTGAAGTGAAAAATCTTCCCAATGAATAATGATATCCAAAATGTTAAACATTTATCATTTTCAGTCTTTATACTAATTTTTTTAGAGAGATGACTTGATCATTTATCAAGTTTTGATTAAAATTCATATGAATTTACATGTGAAAGCCAAATACACAAAATATCAATAACATACCTAAAGCATGGAATGATTCCAAGGCTAATTTTGCTAACAAATTTCTAAAAAAAAAAATCATGTACAAATTATCTCCACTGCTTTCAAATTCGTACACGATTTTTTTTTTAATAAATTAGTTTGTAAAATTTCCCGAGGACTGGACTAGCTCCTTGTCCTCACACCCCAGCTCCTTGTCCTCACACCCCAGCTCCTTGTCCTCACACCCCAGCTCCTTGTCCTCACACCCCAGCTCCTTGTCCTCACACCCCAGCTCCTTGTCCTCACACCCCAGCTCCTTGTCCACACACCCCAGCTCCTTGTCCTCACACCCCAGCTCCTTGTCCTCACACCCCAGCTCCTTGTCCTCACACCCCAGCTCCTTGTCCTCACACACCAGCTCCTTGTCCTCACACCCCAGCTCCTTGTCCACACACCCCAGCTCCTTGTCCTCACACCCCAGCTCCTTGTCCTCACACCCCAGCTCCTTGTCCTCACACCCCAGCTCCTTGTCCTCACACCCCAGCTCCTTGTCCTCACACCCCAGCTCCTTGTCCTCACACCCCAGCTCCTTGTCCTCACACCCCAGATCCTTGTCCTCACACCCCAGCTCCTTGTCCTCACACCCCAGCTCCTTGTACTCACACCCCAGCTCCTTGTCCTCACACCCCAGCTCCTTGTCCTCACACCCCAGCTCCTTGTCCTCACACCCCAGCCCCTTGTCCTCACACCCCAGCTCCTTGTCCTCACACCCCAGCTCCTTGTCCTCACACCCCAGCTCCTTGTCCTCACACCCCAGCCCCTTGTCCTCACACCCCAGCTCCTTGTCCTCATACCCTAGCTCCTTGTCCTTGTATTCCCTCCGAGGACCGTATAGTCAAGGACTTGTTCGTCCACTGCCTTAGCGCTCTCCCCTCATTATTATTTTACCCAACCTTTACCTTATTTTACATTGAGGTATTGGTCAAAGTATTTCATGCAAAATTATAGTACATGGTAAAATTATAGTTTATATAGCGCTTTATTGTGTATTTAAAGGTTACAAAACATACAAGACAAATGCCTAAAGGTTATGTATCTCTTGAAGCTCCTCCGCTTCCGGACAGGAACCGAGGACGCAGCAAGCATTTCCCCTCTGGATCGCCACTCTGAGGCGCTGAAACAAAAAAATGCAAGCCCTTGGGTCTCTGGTGACGTCGATGAGCTTGGAACCCAATTCCTTGAGAAATCCCAAGGCACTCTTGCCCCAGGGGCCATGCGTCTCAGACGCTATGGGAACAAAGAGGTATTGGCCTGCCAGTCGCCTGTATTTGAGAGATTTTGCTGTTTCCCTGTGGTTGGCCGCCCCACCTGCTTGATCAGCTCCGAAGTGTACATAGGTGTCAGCCAGGGTTGATACACATGTGTAGTCCCACACCAACTGTCTACCCTCCTTCCATGAGTATATGGTGATGCCATCAGGGCGAAGTGCGGGGAAATCCGGGTTCTGGACCCCTAGGATGCGTGGTTCTCTCTCCGCTGGGCACTTAGCTGAGACGAGGCTTCTCTTGATGATGTCATTGACCTCGTTGTGTCTTGCATGCCAGCCCTTTGTGCTTCCACAATGCAACCCATGCAGTCCGTATTGGTCTGCTTCCACCCTGTTGCAAATACACTTGTATTCAGTGTGAATTGGGGCACCAAGGCGGAGGGCCACTGCTACACGAAGGGATTCTGGATCTAGGCGCGTGCCCATTGCTGACATGGGTACTGCCAGGAGGAAGTCTCCTGCATGGGGGGCACGCACTGCTCTGAGGCGGGCTTTCTCCTTGTCTGATGTTGCGGCGCTGAGCATGGCATCAGCTGCATGTTTATATATATATAAATTATATATATATATATATATATATATATATATATATATATATCGCAAGACTCTTATCCTCTGACAAGTCAGGCCCCTGAGGGGCCTGACTGACTCAGCTTGTCAGCTGACTGACTTGTCCACTCAGCTGAGTGGACAACGCTTCGTATTCGTAGTCCCGAGGTTCCGGGTTCGATCCCAGTTGGAGGTGGAAACAAATGGGCAGAGTTTCTTTCACCCTGATGTACCTGTTCACCTAGCAGTAAATAGGTACCTGGGAGTTAGACAGCTGCTACGGGCTGCTTCCTGGGGGGGGGGTAACAAAAAGAAGGCCTGGTCGAGGACCGGGCCGCGGGGACGCTAATCCCCGAAATCATCTCAAGATAACCCTTATCCTGAGTTAGTTACAGGCTACGGTTATTAGAGTATGAAACTCAATAAAGTCATTATGTGACCTTTATAACTCCGCTCTCTGGATAAATTCGAGGCGCAATGGTCAATTATGACACTGAAATAGGAAATAAGACAATTATGTAATTAGTTCAGCACGTATGTAAGTTGATTTAAGAAACATTGAAGTCCATTTGGAGACAGTCTCCACCCCGGCTCACAGCCCTACCTCTTCTCTCACTGAAAACACTCCATTTGTTACGTTATCAACCTCGACGTAAAAATTGCGGTGGTTTAGGGAAATTAAACCCACCGTAATATTGACGCTTTTTACGGGTCTAATGATTATCGAACTCTGGCATGGTTAGGTTGGGGTACCCTAGGGGTCTGCACTTTCACTGCATTTTTTACGGATGGTAATCGAGAGAATGAATGACTAGGTCTATGACGTCCATACTGAGCTTCGTCACTTGTTCTGAATGGTTCTGTACCAAATGCTAGTTTGGTCACGTTCACACAATATTTACAGTTGAAAGATAGCCAAAGTTAGCCTAATCCAGAGATATTCCTCGCGGTCAGTGTCGTTACTGACCGATATTGACGCCAGTATCGCAATACCAGTGTTATAAACATCAGAGGTCCGCGGGTGTTCAACATCCACCCAGCGAGCATAAGAAATATTGCCATAACAACCGTGGACATCTCAAGAGAAAACGAGATAGTTTTCTTCAAAAAGTGCCGGACCAACCAGGCTGTGGTAGATATGTAGGCCTGCGGGCCGCTCCAAGCAACAGCCTGTTGAGCCAAGCTCTCACAAGTCAAGCCTGGCCTCAGGCCGAGCTTGGGGAGTTGAATAACTCCCAGAACCCCATCAAGCAGGTATGGTTTAACGTACAAATATGGACTGTTGTAGCCAACAACATTCACGCTATATACTATCATTTTTGTAGGATTAGGTTGATGAGGCCGTATAGACCTGGTAGTCTTCTATACTTCATACTATAAGTATTAAGTATACAACAATAGTATATATATACAGAAGATCTAGCAATCAAAGGACAGCACAAGGCTCACATCGGCAAGACAACGTCTAATCTTGCTAAGACGAACTCTCCAAAGCATGCTATGCCAAACTATTGTTAATTTGTAATGCATTTTAAACTGTAATATTTGTTATAAACTGTCATTTATGACTCGCGATAAACTGTGTCGTTTAAGACTAAACATCTCTTGTTTAGTCCTACATTGTGTTGAGCTAGAAGTGGAGTTGTTGGAGTGTTGAGCTAGAAGTGGTCTACATTAATATCTTACTTCTCTAGTATATGTAAGGTCTCGGTGAGATCAGCCTTGTCATATCTGGTTTGTCGTGTTATTAGTCTTGAGGGCCCCCAACTGTTCCTGGTATGAAAGTCGATTTAGTTCTGGGATGATTTTAGTCGCGTTGTGTTAAGTTGTCTTTCATGTAGACGAGTTGTTTGATACAGTAGTCCAGCTGGGGCGCACCTGAGATTTACACACCTGAATGACCACTTTGCTCTCCTTGAAGCCAAAAGGTCGTTTGAAAATGTTTAGGCCATCTGGATGGCCTGGGGAATTGCTGGTGTTTGATACTACAGGTCCCATTGTTCCGCATACCACAGGTCCCACTACTGAGCATACCACAAGTCCTACTGTTGAGCATACCAACAGTCCATTTTTGGGACTGTACTATTGGGTCGCCCAAAAAGCTCACGCTCAGTATTATTGGCTAGCCCAAAAGATGCTAAAAAAGTGGAGCAGTAACAAAATAGTCTCACTGTCCAAGTCCTAAGTAAGCTATCCTAGGTCTAATATGTTACAGTAAACTTACTGCAATACATATACAAGGTCTAGAAAGGACAGGCTTGGTTTTGGTTCATTTTTGTCGTGCCTTTTAAAATATTATTGGTACATAACGTGAACGTTGTTGCCTTCAAGAGTTCATATTTCTACGTTCAAACTGTGTGTTTGAATTGTATATGTAGTCTATATATATATCTTGAACTCTATATGTTCAAACTATATATTCAAATAACATGATGTTTAACAGTGATAAATTCCAGGTACTCGGGCACGATAAAATGAGGACCTTAAACATAATACAGTGGTTCAAAACACAATCAAATCTGCCATAGTAGGAAAGCAGCATGTAAAGGATTTGGGAATAATGATGTCTGACGACCTAACGTTTAGGGAGCCTAACCAAGCAAATATTGCGTAAGACAGAAAAATGATAGGATGGGTTACGAGACCTTTCAAATCCAAGGATCCCATCACAATGGTTGTACTCTTCAAATCACTTGTCTTGTCCCGTCTTACGTACTGCTCAGTACTCACTTTCCCCTTCAGAGCAGGAGAGATTGCTGAAATAGAGGGAGTACAGAGAACACATACGGCATACATTGACTCGATAAAGCACCTAAATTATTGAACCGTCTCAAAGCTTTCCAAATGTGCTCACTAGAAAGGAGACGAGAGAGTATGTGGAGACCAAGTGTAATATACTCTTGGAAAACATGGGAGGGCCAGGTCCCAAATCTACACAGTGTAACAACTTACTGGAATGAACGATATGGCAGAAAATGCAGAACAGAACCAGTGAAGGGGGCCATGGTCACAATCAGAGAACATTGTATAAACATCAGAGGTCCACGGTTGTTCAACATCCTCCCAGCGAGTATAAGAAATATTGTGGGAACATCCGTGGACATCTTGAAGAAAACTGGATAGTTTTCTTCAAGATGTGCTGGACCAGCCGGGACCAACAGTCCATTTTTTGTACGTTTGACTCAATAGTTGATAACTTAGGGAGGATGGGCTGAGTTTGAGATACGTATTCGACTCCAATTCTCAGGTATTTTGTGTTTGTTATTTTAACAGTGGTGAAAATGAATTTCGTCTTCATCAAACATACTTTTTTCGGATAGAGCAATGATGACCACCTATAGATGGTTGATGACCCCGTAAAAGGTTGATGACCACCTAGATGGTTGATGACCCCGTAAAGGTTGATGACCACCTAGATGATTGATGACCCCGTGAAAGGTTGATGACCACCTAGATGGTTGATGACCCCGTAAAGGTTGATGACCACCTAGATGGTTGATGGTTCCTACGGTTCGTTCAATTGTATTTGTTATTTTCTTCGTATTTATTTATGGCAACTTTTGTTCTTGCTTTGGCCATTAATGTCCTCGTTTCGCCGCCAAATGTATTATTTATTAATAATAATGTATTATTATAAAGAAGGGCCAGAGTGGCCCGCTTTAGAGGTAGGTCAGATTGGCCCGCTTCGGAGGGAAGCCAGAAAGACACTTGTATCTATTTTTCTATCAAATTTGCATGGTAAAAGAAACGAATTTGTTTTATTAAAACATGCTTTACTTATATACAGTAACACTGACTAGGTGAGGTAACGTAAGACTGGTCACAGTGATGTTTATTGGTATGAGGGCTGGGGATTGTATGAGGGCTGAGGCTGGTATGAGGGCTGGTAGGAGGGCTGGTACTGGGGCTTGAAGGTGACAGGTGGACCGTACTCATGTGGGTACTGGGCCTCGCCCTTGTAGCTCACCTGGGCCTGGTACCCGTTGTAGTGGTCAGCCACGTAGCTCACCTGGGGAGAACACAAACAGTAAATTAGCAAGTACTTCCACTTTACAAGTATTATAGATAAGGCATCTCTTCAGTTTAATTTACCTCAGTTATGGTGCATAAAAATCGTCCGTTTACCGTCTGGATGCGGCCGTCGGGCAGGACAACATTGTAGGAGCCCTTGACCGCGTTGCCATCGGAGTTCTCGTTGTGGCCGAAGTCAGTGCCGGCGTAGTCGTCCTTGACACCGTAGGCGTAGTTGTATGGGATGGGAGTCTGCGGAAGACGTAATTATTTGCCATTCATGAACCTTTGAGTGTACAATGAAATGACAAGAACGTGATGTATCTATGTGAAAATATTTAGGCAATATGAGGGGATCGAACCTGCGTCCGTAGACTCCTCCAAGTGCGTGTGCCTGGGAAGTTCAGGGATGCGGGTTCGATCCCATTACATGAACTTTATTGGCTTGTATACTGTGAGTAGGCAATTATGTATTTAAATAATATTCACACAAGTTGAACAGTGGATTTAGGAGTTGCCCGACTTACGTCTTTGTAACCAGGCAGGGCTTTGGGCTCGACATCGTTGGAGTCTGAAGGGAAGGCCGCGGCGGCCGCCACCACCATCACCAGAGCCGCCACCTGACCAAGAAAATCGATGTTTACAATAATGGCTAGAGAGCTGCTGGTAATGTGTGTCTCACCACTTTCTACACACCCAGCGATGAGTCGTAAGCATTTAACGCCCGAGTCTTTTCTGTGGATTGTTTAAAGAGTAGATTATATATATATATATATATATATATATATATATATATATATATATATATATATATATATATATATATATATATATATATATATATATATATATATATATATATATACACAACGAATGTCCAAATCAGTGGGATGCTCTTGCAGCCCAGCACCCATCATAGATCAAACAAAAAACACAAATAATCAAGCTGGGACCACCCACTTGTGGACAAAATAGCTGATGCTCAGCGCTGTAACATTAGATAAGGAGAAAGCCCGCCTCAGAGCAGTGCATGCCCCCCCCCCCCCATGCAGGAGATTTCCTTCTAGCAGTACCCATGTCGGCAACAGGCACACGTCTAGATCCAGAATCCCCTTAGGGTAGCAGTGGCACTCCGCCTTGGTGCCCCCAATCAACACTGAATATAAGTGTATTTGCAACAGGGGCAAAAAGCAGCCCTATATGGACTGCATGGGTTGTGCTGCAGTAGGTCCAAGGGCTGGAATTCTAGACACAATGAGGTGAATGATATCAAGAGGAGCCTTGCCTCAGCTCAGTGCCCAGCAGAGAGAGAATCGCATCCTAGGAGACCAAAACCCAGATGAACCCTGCACTTCGCCCAGATGGCATCACAATATACCCCTTGAGAGGGGCAGAAAGCTAGTGGGGACTATACATGTGTATCCACCCTGGCTGACACCTACATACACTTCGGTGCTGATCAAGCAGGTGGGACAGCCAACCACAGGGAAACAGCAAAATCAATCAAGTACAGCATCGGAAGGTCACTACACCTTTGTTACCATAGCGTCTGAGCCACATGGCCCTGGGATAGAAGCGCCTTGGATTCCTCAAAGAACTGAGTTCCAGGCTCATTGACATCACCAGAGACCCAAGGGCTGCCAGTTTCTTGTTTCAGCGCCTCAGTGTCGCGATCCAAGAGGGAAAACTCCTGATGCGTCCTTCGTTCCTGGCCAGAAGCGGAGGAGCTTCAAGAGATCCATAACCTTTAAACACTCGTTGTACTAACTAATGTACAACTTGTAACCTTGAANAAATTCAACTTCATACTTGTTACACGCACCGCCGAAGTATTATAAACTCTTAAAGTACTCACTCCATATTTCACTCTTTACTCTATCAAAGACTCAATGAAAATGGCCTAGGCCTACCTCCAACAAGCCTACGTCAGTCTCGTAAATTCCCTGCAAATTTGGAGGAGATTCATCCCAGGCATCTGGCCTCCAATTTTTGACAGATACAATTTCTCTAATAGTACAGATGTATATAGATATGGGGATCACATGGTTGGTTTAAGCGCAGGTTATACATAGATATATGAATGAGATTGGGTGGATATAAATAGGAGCTGCCACGTATGGCTAATAGGCCTTACGCAGTTTCTGTAATCTTCTATTATTGTATCGTGAGAGTTGCCGTTCATTGGTAAGAGCCATCTCTAGTTATTTTTAATGTCATCCAAATGTTGTTGATATGTATTATTTGACAATTTCTTGCCCTTCCAGATTATCTAGTCTTGACACACGAACAAATCTAAGCCAACAGTCTATATAAAGTTATCCAAGATGACTGTGAGTGTAAAACAGGCCTTACACATGTGCAATATTAGCCATTATATTTGATCACCTCTAATGTGTAAAAAAATATTACATGCACACGTTCTCCAAATTATAGTTTATACTGAGTTCTTTAAGGCTCAAAATAATGTTTATTGGAACAATTTTGTACATTAAACAGCGCCTTAGCTCTCTTACGGAAATCCTGTGCAGAATTAGACCCATTTCCAACAACATTTTTCAGGTGTAGATCTCTAGTTGTTTTTAATATACTATTTTCTGGCCGAGCTCCAGGAATGTATTAAAACAAGTTTTAATACATTAATACTGTGACGAATTTTAGACGTTCAGAATTGTTTGTTTTGAAACAGATATTGGCAGTGATTTATTCTGCCCATCCGGGTTACCAATTTCTTTGGTCATAAATGAAGCGATTAGTGTACATAGTACACTAATAAAGTACAGTGTTGGAGCATTGTTGCCTAACAATCTAGGCATATTATAGCCTTCATTGTAAGATCCTTATAATTACAATAATAGCATATTACAGCCTTCTGTACATGCGTTATACATATTTTTTTACTTCTTGACATTAACAAATCATTTTGATTTATTGTTTAGTTCTATGATGTTATTCCTTCGGTGTATTTAATTTTTTAAATTCCATATGCATTAATTTGTAACATTTGTTGCAATATCTGTGACAGGTCACATAAAAAATACAAAGAAATGTGAAAAATGCTATAAAGCTGACTGCCATGTTGTCTTCAGACCAACATCCATGTGTGACGTCACTAGTACGATAGCATTGTAAAGCTGCGCACTCTTGCACTCAAGGTTGTAGTCTGTCATGGGTCTGTAAGTGTGTGTTGGTTGTATGCGTTCAGTGCAGCATCACTCATTTTATATATAATATTTGTATATAATTGTGTATTGAGTTAGTATCTACAACTAATTTAAGATATCCATTTTGTTCATTTGCGACTCTTGGAAGAAATTATTTTTTACATTTTTGGGACATTTTGTCTTTAGGTTTTATCTGTCTTCGTTTTGCTGTTCTTGGCTATCATGTCTGTCCGGCTCCATATTTATTCGTGTGAGGTGAGATCCAGTTCCCTCAGTTCTGTTCTCATAGCTCAGTCTTATTATAAAACATATTGTCATTGTAAATTTCAGTTCAAATTTTTTGAGTATAGTTTATTGAACAAAATTACAGAACTAGGTGGAGAAAGTATAGAAGTAATGTTACATCGTCATTTATTGGTATGAGGGTTGAGGCTGGTATGAGGGCTGGTACTGGGGCTTGAAGGTGACAGCTGGACCATACTGGTGTGGGTACTGGGCCTCGCCCTTGTAGCTCACCTGGGCCTGGTACCCGTTGTAGTGGTCAGCCACGTAGCTCACCTGGTGAGAGCAGAAAACGATTACAATTATGTCCAATTATGACCATTTATGATGTATGATATTTTACCATTTGGTTTAAGTTAAACATATTAATTTAACTTACTGTTTGTATGCGGCCGTCAGGAAGAACAACATTGTATGAGCCCTTCGCCGTGGACCCGTCGGAGTTCTCGTTGTGGCCGAAGTCAGTGCCAGCGTAGTCGTCCTTGACACCGTAGGCGTAGTTGTATGGGATGGGTTCCTGGACATGTGCACCAGCATTAGTTTCAAGCACCGTACATCTTCCTTAGTAGAGAATATTGTGTACAAATATTTTGAGGGACAGGAAACGTTAAAAACTGATCCTTACCGACTTGTAGACAGGCTGACCGTAGGGATCTGACGGAAGGGCCAAAGCTACACCCACTGTCAACAAGATTGCTGTCAGCTGCAATGAAAATATTTTCATTGAACAAATAATTACTAATAATTACTTTAGAATTCAGTTGTATAAATCCTTCTGCAATATATAAACATAATAAATAATAACTATCACTGTATAATAGGCATATACATATACCATGTGGACTAAACTATTTTCCATATCCCAGCTTTAAAGAAATAAAATCACTAAACTTGGCATTTTGCCATATCGGGTTACCTTAAACATGTTGAGGAGGAGGTGTTGTGTTGGTAGAGCGGCGGAGGAATGAGTGATGGTCAGCAGTGTGGGAGCCAACCTTAAATAGCCAGGATCACGCTTCTCTTTCCCATTCCTTCCGGGGAAATGGTTAAATGTTTTAAACGTTGCCATGTTCCAAGGAACAGCTGCATCGTGGTCACGTGCTATAATTGTAATGATGTTATGTAATGCGTGGTCCCAACATGCCATCCCATATCATCAATTATATATTTTGAATGGTTCCAAATCACATACGATCAATGTCTTTGTTGATGTTTCCAACTCGAGAAACTGTGGCTGAGGTAAACTCAGTACAGAGTCAGCCGTCAGCGTGGAAATAAATGGTGGCTTATATGTGTATATTTTTATTAATATTTATTAAATAAGATGTCCATTTGTCCGAGGTTGGAAGCCAGACGTCTTGGGTTGGCTTCACTTAACTTTGCAGGGTGACACTAATGGATTGAAGGGACTGTCACTAGCAGGTCAAAATCGGTCCCATTGCCTCCTTTTAGTATGATGTGACTTACCCTGCGACCCCTCACATGAAGTTTTTCAGCTCTTTATACTATTACATTTATTTATGGGAGATTTTTAATTCTGTAGACTCTTAATCTTCAAATGATGCAAAGTTTTGAAGTCATTATCTGGTTCTTTGAATTGACCATCTTGCTATGAGACCCGGGTACTGCTGGGTATTGTTACAGATATTGACATGCTGTAACACATTCTGTTATCAGATTTGCATTTTGGGATTCCCAACACTTAAATGGCATAATTGTTTTGTTTTTTCTCGATTGCTGGTATGAGATCGAACTATATCTAGTTGTATTTAATGTTATCATCCAGGATTTGTTTATGGTATGTTTTTGACAATAGATGGGGTGCCCCTCTCTCTAAAAAAAAATGTAATGCTGTAACCCGAATAAATAATTTTTGAATAAACCATGAAAGTGCACAGGTAATTTTTTTTATTTATATATTAGGTACATCTGCATTAGTGCAGCTACCCTAGACTATATGAAGTGGAGTACAGTGTGTCAAAAAATGCTATCTAGGTGATGCTAAAAAAATCCCCATCACACAGGATGGTTAGTCATACAGAGGCATGTGATAGGCAGTCTGCACTGGCAGACTCCGGATGCATATTGAGGATATCATCAACACAAGAATAAATAAATTAGCAGTGGTAATAAGTCCCCTTGGTTAAGGGAAGTACAGTGTGTGTCAAAAAGCACTCTACGGAAAACACAACCCTTGATTTTATTTCAGACTTCATGAAAATGACAGGAGGAATGCTATATATGCCGTTATTTATTAAGCTCTAGACCCCGACTAGCCTAAAACACTCACATACCCAGTATGTTTCATGTTGGAAAGTTAGGTGGGGCTAGCCCCGAGCGTTTGGCTTCCTATTGTGGATTGACATTATATTTTATTCATAAAGTTCTGAGAAGTGAATTGTTCTGCTAATTCGGCCAAGCGATTTTGTCATTAATGGGTCGATTAGTGTACAAAACAGAGTATAGTCCTGAAGCTGGGTTGTCTTCAGTGTAGGGACAGTGTTGCCTTCAATGAAGCCACAGTGTAGCCTTCAGTGTACGCAGTGTTGCCTTCATTGTAGGCACAGTGTAATCTTCAGTGTAGGCAGTGTTGCCTTCATTGTAGGCACAGTGTAATCTTCAGTGTAGGCAGTGTTGCCTTCATTGTAGGCACAGTGTTGCCTTCATTGTAGGCACAGTGTAGCCTTCAGTGTAGGCAGTGTTGCCTTCATTGTAGGCACAGTGTAATCTTCAGTGTAGGCAGTGTTGCCTTCATTGTAGGCACAGTGTTGCCTTCATTGTAGGCACAGTGTAGCCTTCAGTGTAGGCAGTGTTGCCTTCAATGTAGCCTTCAGTGTTGCCTTCATTGTAGCACAGTGTTAAATATTTTAAGTCTTCATTGTAGGTACAGTGTAATGTTCACAGTTGATACATTAAAGCCTTATGTTTGGGCATATTTTAGTCATCAGTGTAGATACATTACTACCTGCATTGTAAGAGTAGTATAATCTTCAGCGCAAACACACTATAAGCCTTTTAATAGGCATTATATTGCCTTAAGAGTATGCACCATATATGGCCTTCAGTATAGTCACATTATAACCTTCACTTCTATTATTTTATAGACGTCAGTGTTGGTATATTCAGTATCAAGAAAAGTGAGTCGAGCAATTAATTATACTTCTAAATTACTACAAAAAATCAAATCCATGTTTACTTGCTTATGAAATGTGAATTTATATTTAATCATTTTACTCCTCTGGTTTAACATTTATTTTTATTTGGTTAGATTCATAATTTTGATGGCCGAACTACACATCAGAAAATGGAGAAACAAGGACTGATTTTGTTTTTTTATTGTTGCCGCCGGAAGCGGCTAGTTTATTGTGCACCCCATACTTATCTTGTGAGCGGTAGCGCAAAAAAGCGTTACAGAGGGAACCGGAGGTCTTTATCAGACCTCAACGGAGATTATTACATTAACAATTACATCTATCCTTCACAATTTATAATTATAATGTCAGCTAGTTACCGAGAATATTCAATTTCAAGAACTATATATTTATAGTAAGTCATTATACATTAATGGTAGGTCTTATCGCTAATACATAATTATTTGAGCAATGGAGATATTACGGAGTCATGGGGGGAGCTGCTGTTTATTATTAGTCTTCACAATACACTACTTGTTTCTTAATCTCATATGTCGTTTATCTACTGGAAGCCAAATATGGATACAGTGCAAGGATTTCAGGTAATTCATCCTTAGTAATAAGATAGGTTGCCATTTCATACAACGTGAGTTTAGATTTATCTCTAAATGGCTCAGTTTTGCTACAATCCAAGATATAGTGTTCGAGTGTATGTCCCCTGTCTTTGTCCACACACTTTACACTTTACTTCATCTAGATCCCTATACAAGCCGAACTGCCAGAGATACTTGTAGCCAAGTCTTATACGAGCTGTGACAACATCTGTTTGTCTGCTTATTTTGTTACTTGCCCCATACACATGTTTTACTTCACACATTTCATTGTGATGAACAATGGACCTGCTAGTTCCAGTTTGCACTGTTCTGCTTTTTTTCAAATTCAACCAAGAGTTCTCGTCTAATGACACTTTTAAGGAGACCTATTTAATAACTCAAGAATCCGTTCAACACTGTCTTTACTTATCTGCAACTTAGCAAGAGC
>WNGS01163519.1:6067666-6087446 GCA_020271785.1 Procambarus virginalis | reverse complement strand
CGCTTCCCTTATATAGCGCAGTCTGGCTATCACCATCCCCCTCCTGCTGGTGAAAGGGACCTCCCTTGGAGTCCCGTATGTACCCCATCTTCGTCCACGCTATACTCGTTGTACACATACCTTGCCCTAACCCAACCATGCCTGGGCCTATATGCCCATGACCTGAATCTAAACCTGGACTAACCTAACCTGACCTATTCTTCCTAAACTAAGCTAATTGATCCGGATCTGATCTACCGCAGTTTAACTCGACCTGTCCTAATCCCTAACTCATCCGATGCTTTTCTTACATAACTGGACTGACCTAACTAAATCTGACCTGATCTATCTATTCCATCCTACTCCAATCCTAACCTATCCTAGCTCTAAGTACCTAACCTTTACTACATAACTAACTTATTTACCTATCCTAACTACTTATCGTACCTACCTTGACTATGCATCTAACCTATACAATTCCTAACTGTATCTATCCTATCCTAACCTTACCTGACCTACCCCTAACATTACCCGACCTGTCCTATTCCAACTAAACCTGCACCTTTCCTAACCTAGTTTACCTAATTCTGGTCCTGACGTATCGTAACCAAACCTGACTTGACTTGACTGGAACTAACGTGAACACCACTAAACTTCACTTAACTCAACTACTACCCCAACCTGTCCTGAACCTCCACTCACCCTCACCTAAACCCAACCTGAACTGACCTAACCTGATCTAACCTAACGTCACCTGACCTGACCGCTGCCAATTAAGCGAGAATAAGAGATACAGTGCATTGTGTTTATTGCACAAGGTGTGCCAGAGGTGTGTGTGTGACATCAGTCATCTCATATGGTTCACCCCGCCAGAGTTTTATATTTTATTAGTATTATTTTCTACCACAGACGTGGCCACACATTTACAATGCTAACCAGCATATATACATTTTCTTCTGTCCTCCATGGACAGGGTGAGAGATGTGTTAAACATAATAGTTCAGGGATTTATTGATCAACCACAGAAGGTGATTGTAGTGATTTTAAAATGCTAATCTTATCTACAGACATAAATACATAGATACACATATTTATATAGGGCTTACGTCATACGTCATACACAGAGTTATGTAGGGCATACGTCTTACGTCATACGTCATACACAGACTTATGTAGGGCATACGTCTGCCCTACATAAAGTGGTCGATGTGTCTTTTACATAGTGTCATTAATGTGCATTTACAGAGGTGAATTGTAATTCTGATGAGCTCCACAATACTTAACACATACATTATATACATATATATCCGCCAGAGGTGTTAGGCCCTACATACTGGAGTGGACTGGCCAGCCTTCACGAGCTCGCCCCAGAGGCTTTCAGCGATTTAAATTGCTTAAATGTCATAGTAACAATGATGTATAGATGTGGGTGATCAAGCAGCCTAATTTGTTTTCTATTATCACACCCGTAAAAAAAATGTAACTGATTTATCTAACCAGAAACGTACCAACCCAAGCAACCCACCTAGCCTATCGAAGCCAATGCATAGAAAACGTCAGTATTACGATGCTTTTAATATTTTCTCTTAAGACAAAGGTATTTAACGAACTAGTCGATTCCGTACCAAAATGCGCCTTGTTAGAAGAGCGGTCGAGATGTGTCAACACATCTGTACACTCACTATCTAATTAGTCTTGTAAGCAAAGGTGTGCACAGGTGAGTGTTGTGGACCCGGAAGCCTCGACACTCGTTGTGTAATTGTCGTCTTGCTGAGAGTGCCTCTGAGAGTGCCTCTGAGAGGGCCTCCACCGCAAATTACCTGAGAGTGCTCGCTGCTCTGATGGAGAGTACAATGGTGCTGTAATGGGGCAGTTGTGGGAGCTCTGATGGAGAGTACAATGATGCTATAATGTAAGTTGTGGGAGCTCTGGCGGAGGTTATAATGATGCTGTAATGAAACAATTTTTCAGCTCTAGTGGGCGGTACATGACGCTATAATATAACAGTTATATGAGCTCTGTTAGAACTGACGATTCCAACTTTGTATTGCTTACCGTTAAACATCATTTGGGAAGGAACTTGTATTAAATAATTCAGAAAAAACATATTAGGTCATAACAAACTGCAATTAGAGTTTTTTTTCTAGTAGAAGCCATATTCTCACGTGGAGTATACATTTAGTGGGTTCAGGAAGTTGTTGTTCTCCACAAGCCCGACCTAGAGCTAGGCTTGACTAGTGATAACTTGGTCCAACAGACTGTTGCTGCTCGGAGTGGCCCGCAGGCCCACGTGCAAGTAGGGAGTTCAGTGCGTTCTTAGTTTATTGGTTAGGACAAACATTTGTTGAACTTCGTGACTTGTAAAGTAATGTTGCATTGTGTTTCTTTTCCTTAAATAGCAAATTTCCTATAATTTTTGTAATTAATTACTATCCTTGGTAAATCAATACCCGTATACTTAGGTTAAAAATATATTAATAATAAGCATGTATATACATATTTATGATTTGTTTAGAGTAGGTTACACTCCACCCGAGCCGATTGGATTGTTTCAAGCGTAGATTGAACACCATGAGTGGGTATGGTTGGGTATGAGGGTTGAGTCTAGACATGCTTGGGTTCCAGACACCCGCAGGCAGCCTTGTCTCGCCTAACACACATTTTTCCCCCAACAGAGGAGTACTGGAGACGATACCTTTGTGTGTCCTGATAGCAAGCTTAGGGCGTTCTCTTTACACGGGTCATCTTAAGCCTTACCCATGTAGTTTTCCCCTGGAACACGACTCGGCTACCGGTTTACAACCAGATTCCCAATTACTGCTGGGTGAACAGGGCCTTCTGCAGTCGTGTTTACTCTTATGTGTTCACGGTTAAACAAGACTTCACATAGGAATCATTTGTGTTGACTCCCCCACCTGAGTTGCACTATATTTGATAAGATTTGCTAATGTTCTGTCTTTTTCGTATGTATTATGATGTCTAAACATGGCCGCATACACCATACACACACACACACACCACACACAATGTGTACAAATATTCCAATATTCATCAGAACATCATGAGACATAAATCGTTAGATAAGAACACTGATATTTTTGTGTTGCATAAATTCTTAAATGACTGAAATTCAGTTAAAATAATGAACAAATAAATACACGCTATTAATAGTGAGAGAAAGTAAATATAATGGTGTTAGCAGTGAAAATAAGGCTCTTATAGATAGCACGAACACACGCGCTCGCAAGCTAGAGGTCCTGGGTTGGCGTCCAGGCAGGGAGGAAAGACAGCTGTGGCCTGGTTGTAAAGTGAGTTGTGGCCAGGAAGTTCTCACAAGTCAAGCCTGGCCTCGGGCCGGGCTTTGGGGAAGTAGGAGGACTCCCGGTACCCCATCAAGCAGATCTCAAGCAGATCTCTCTGTGCCTGACGACCAACCCCAGAAACAGCACTCTCTCTCTCTCTCTCTCTCTCTCTCTCTCTCTCTCTCTCTCTCTCTCTCTCTCTCTCTCTCTCTCTCTCTCTCTCTCTCTCTCTCTCTCTCTCTCTCTCCTCTCGTCTCTTTGGTAACTGCTACACAAAAATTGTACTTATTGGATTTCGGAGCAATATATGATTCTCTTAATGGTTTTGACTTCAGTTGAGTTGCAGATATTTTATCAAAAGACTATTGACTCCCGTGACGGAACAACTCACTGGCGAGTCAGTCACAGGAGTTTAGCAGCGTTTTTACTAAGACTTGATAAACAAACTTTCTGAAACTTGACCATATTTATACGTTAAATTTTTATAATAACTAATAAACTCTTGTGCGATCTTCATGAAGTCTAAAACTAAATCGCAGATTTGTTTCCTGTACAGTTTGAAGCGACCGTCGCCGCTCACCTGCACATTTGTATTATTTACTTGAAGACGACGAGTTAAATTCTTTTAGGTTACAGTGATGACGATAGTGAGTAGTGAAGATGACTGCAGTGGTGAAGGTGGTATACACAGTGAGGATAATGTGTAGTGAAGATGAAGGAAGAGGAGGAGAACGGGAGAAAGATGAAGGGAGAGAGGGGATGAAATGTGAGAAGAGCGGGGAGGTGAGTAAGGGTTTAGAGGAGAGGGAAAGAGGAGGTAGGAGGTGTAAAGAGGGGAAGAGGAGGGGAAAGATGAGAAAAGGAGGCGAAGGGGTTAAGAGGAAGGGGGGGGGGGGAGGGGGGATGGATGGGAAAGGGGGATGGAGAAAGGAAGAGTAAACGTAGAAGGGCGGGAAAGTGAAGGTAAAGAAGGGTATATGAGGGGTTGGGTAAACGGGGAAAGAAAGATGTGGGGAAAGGGGAGGGAAAGAATTGGGATGGAATGGAGTGGGTGAGGGGAAGGGAGAGTGAATCTCCCGGGCACCGCCAGGTACTCCTCTAGTACATATTTACAGAAGATTGGTTTGCTTGTATTTCCAAGGCTAGAGGTCAAACCCTTGGGGCTAGCTTCACCCTACTTTGCAGGGTGACTGAAGAGGGATGGGGAACTGACATAACCTGGTTGGGGTCAACCTCATTGTCCCCTTTTAGTTTAGTCGGCCACTACTACTACCCCAAAGAAGTTGATTTTTTTTCCATTTTCGATCCAGAGAGTTTTTTTTCCAGCTGTCCATAATATTGCTTATTCTGATAGCAGAAAAAATATCACCCAACGGTGTAAATCAAAAGCATTAATACTGCTAGAAGGAACCTTGTAAATAGTTTTTATATTTATGTTTCATCTTAATAGCGTTAACAGGTTATTATCAAGTGCTTTATGTGTCAGGTTCTTAACTCGTCTGTGGTTATAACCGGCCACACTCCACCTGGCGAGTCTCAGCTCCGTAATAGTCTTATTAAACTGCAATTGTTTTGTGGATTTGTAATTAAAATAATTTTAAACAAAAGCATGCTTTATTGAGTAAAAATATTGTCTGTGACTAGGATCAAAGGTATCTGGAAGCGTTTTTCATCAGTGTTTACGAGTATGAGGGCTGGGGTTGGTATGAGGGCTGGGTTGGTATGAGGGTTGGGGTTGGTATGAGTTTTGGTACTGGGGCTTGAAGGTGACAGGTGGACCGTACTCATGTGGGTACTGGGCCTCGCCCTTGTAGCTCACCTGGGCCTGGTACCCGTTGTAGTGGTCAGCCACATAGTTTACCTGTAAGAATACAGTAGAAATACAACCACATTAACATTTATAACCAAATGAGAATGTTTATATATTGCTGATTATATGTTCCATGTTATAACGTTACTGTATTATTGTCCGTTTACCGTCTGGATGCGGCCGTCGGGCAGGACAACATTGTAGGAGCCTTTGACCGCGCTGCCGTCGGAGTCCTCGTTGTGGCCGAAGTCAGTGCCGGCGTAGTCGTCCTTGACACCGTAGGCGTAGTTGTATGGCATGGGCGCCTGGGGGCGAGATAGCTGAAGCTGATGAATTGACATCACATTTTGAACATTTAATGAATGAGACGTGGTATTACTCTCAAGATAATAAACTTGTGTGCACTGTTAAGTGCGACATAAGATTCTTCGGCAACGAATTTAAAGACTTATATAAGCTAACCAACATAATCTAACCCAAACCAATTTAACCTAACCAACCGAACCACGTAGAATTAACATCATAATGCTATATTTAATTATTTTTAGTTCAAATCACGAAGCGAGATTTAAACTAATCTAATACATCCTCAACTAACGTTATATTCCATTTTAAAACGAGCCTTATCAAATCATCTTTCGTACAGTTTGCAATCCGTCCTCTTTATAGCACTTCGCATTTTGACGTATACTCTATACCCTGAGGCCAAAAACTGTCGTACTAAAAATGGCAGCGGCTCGCGAAAGTCACATAATGTCCCACTTTCTGTTCGTGGATCCTCTGGTAGGTTCGGATAAGGACAGTTTGGTACGACAGTTTCTTGAGGTTGGGAACGCTGGCGAGAACGGGCTGGGGTTGACCATGCCTTGCTTAGTGGGTTGAGGGGCTTACCGGCTTGTATGACGGTTGGTTGTAGAGGTCTGTGGGGAGGGCGAGAGCCCCGGCCACCACGGCCAGCACCACGATCACTTGCTGGAGAAAGACAAGGTGCCTACTGCGAATCATTGCGATAATTATATACAGGCGTTGATATTTTATATGGCAGTTGAATATAATTTTATTTAAATATATATTAAGGGCGGACCAAAACGTCTGCATAATCCTTTTCCACATACGTGGGTTGGGTATTAATTTTGTCACATTAATGTCTACACTTGAGGATCGGTTTATAATACCTTTAACATGTTGGTTGGAGATGCGTCAGTGAGGACCTCGGGGAGTGAGCGATGCGCACTGCTGCCGGAGAGGGAATGATGCCTCGTAGCAAACTACGCCGCCTTATATACTGTATAAACCGCCGATCGCCTCCCACCGTCTCATTTCTCCCATCTCTGGGTTCCCACCTCTTTCTCTTTTGAAAATGCTGTCTGGAAAGGGGAAGTTGAGAGGTAGGAGGGATGTGGGAGGTTGAAGGGGGGGGGGGGAGGTGGGTGGAGGGATATAGGTTTGAAGGGTGTTAGTGGGGAGTAGTAGGAAGTGGTGTGTAGAGGTAGAGGAGTGGAGGTGTAGGTAGAAGCTGGAGGGATGTGTATGGGAGAGGGGGAGTGTGGGGGGGGAGTTACAAGCTGGAGGGTTGTGGTAGAAACTGTTGGGGGGAGAAGGTGGAAGGTGGAGGGGTGTGTTGGAGTGGGGATGTGAGAGATGTGGTGGTAGAAGCTGGGCGGGTGTGCGTAAGGGAGGGGGAAGGGGGGAGGGGGGGAGTTGCGTTTAACAGCAGCCGGTCATAATAGTTATTTACCTGAGCAAGGTGTGTGTGATGTTACTTTTCCCAGTTTGGTCATGATAAAGCCCAAGATATATCACCGTGACGCTGTGTACTCACCTAGTTGTGCTTGTAATGGTTGAGCTTCGACTCTTTGGTTCCGCCTCTCAATTGTCAATCAACTGGTGTACAGATTCTGGAGCCTACTGGGCTCTTATCATATCTACATTTTAAACTGTGTATGGAGTCAGCCTCCACCAGATCACTACTTAATACATTCCATTTCTTAGCTACTCTGACACTGAAAAAATTCTTTCTAATGTCTCTGTGGCTCATTTGGGCACTCAGTTTCCACCTGTGTCCCCTTGTTCGTGTTCCACCCGTGCTGAAGAGTTTGTCTTCCCGCCCTGTCAATTCCTCTGAGAATTTTCTAGGTGGTGATAAAATCTCCCGTATGTCTTCCAGGGACGTGAGGTTATCTCAGTGTGAGTGTGTACGTGTGGATACCTCCCTAGTTGTGCTTACAGGGTCGAGCATTTGATCTTAAGCTCCGCCTTTCCACCATCATTAGTTCAGTGCAGTGACAATGTGCCCCTGTTTTTCTTATCATATTCACATTTACACTGTGTATCGAAAAACCTGCCCGAAACGCTGTGCGTACCAGTGGCTTTACAAGATTGTAATACTGTCCTATTCAATGTATTCTCACAAACTCAATGTACCTTCTTGTATATAAATAAATAAATAAATTGGCTTCGACAACTTCCCCATCTAGTGCGTTCCACTTATTTACAACTGTTAGACTCAAAACGTTCTTTCTGACATCTCTGTGAATCATCTGCGTCTTCAGTTTCTAATTATAATCTCGTTCTTTAGTTCCTTAATTTGAATATTGCGTCTATATCAACTTTTCAAATCCCCATTAGTATCTCGTACGTCGTTATCATTTCTGCCGTATTTCTTCTTTTCTCCAGTATAGTGTGGCCCAGCTCGCTTCATGCAGGTCAGCGTTCAATCCCCGAGCGTCCAAGTGGTTGGGCACCATTCCTTGGTGAACCTTGTAAGGTTCTGTCCAACCTGCATAACAACTTCTGTACTGTTAAATCTCACTGGAACACACACTCATTAGTTTGTAGCTCTGCACTATGTTAGACAATGTGCCAATGGTATGTTTAGAATTTCCCCACAGTGCTGATATTTCCTCTCCTCTTCTGGAACCTGTAAGCCTATTTCTCAGGCACTTGTGTTAACTCACAGAGCCTCATCTTCCAGCCGCTATATCATTGTTACTCTACTACTTCTGCATTGGTCTATCTCTAATTATTTACCTAATCTATTTAGACTCTGTGTTATGTAAATGTCTGCACGACATGTATTTACAAAGAACATTTTCCAACAAACTATAGAATTTTATGTCTTAACTGCAACTTCAGTTCCTAGTCTGTCCTGGTCTGCTGATCCATTTGTGAAGTATGTGAAGCTGCTAGATACCAAGTTTGCTTCTATATTCTTCTCTACAATGTTGAATTGCAGATGGGGGGGCTAGTCCGATTTTTTCCCCCAGAGCTATAATCTTAGTCGATTCCCATGGTTGCATAACGGAGTCAGCGTGTGTTTCGTCGACACCTTTTCTAGTGATTGTATTTGTGATCTCGAATGTATTGATATTGTTTATTGCACAGTGGGTCCGCTTGTTATTGGAAGTTCTTTTGTTTTGCGTGCTCCGTTGATTATACCACAATGTTTGTTCCAGGTAGTAAGTGTTATTTACTAATGGATAATGCATAAAACAGTATAGAAAATTACTATTATTCCCTTGAAACTTTCCTTTTGTGGCCAGAACAGGAATGTTTTGAAATTTACTCATTATGAGACATATGACGAATTTGAGTCATTTCGTTCACATGAAGTCTGAAAAACAACATGAATCAAAATTTATTTTGTATTTATTTATACTACAGTTATATAAAAATGACCACAAAAGATTTAGAAGTTAATAATTTTTCGAGATTTACGATTATTCTGTAAGTCACATTTACGAATCAGCGCCCAAATGTTGTCTCCCAGCGTGTTCTCGTTATACTGTCGTTGGCAGCGGCGCTCACACTGTAGTGTATCTTGGTGGAAGCGCTCTCCTTGCTCCTCTGTACAGTTGATTGATTGATGAAGTTGTTGTTGTTAAAGATTCGCTACCTGGAACAAGAAGTTCCAAGTAGCACGGGCTATGGTAAGCCCGTAGTAAGATTGATGAAGGTTAAGGCACCCAAGAGGTGGCACGGGCATGAATAGCCCGTAAGTGGTAGGTCTCTTGGCAGTCTCCCATGTTCCTCTATATAGTCATAATGACTTGGCGCTTTTTCTTGATAATTACCTTACCCACCTCTCCCATGTTCTTAAATTTATCAAGATGAGCATCAAAGATGAAGACCTTGAGACATCCTGGAGCTCATTGTGCTGCAGTGGTCTTCACCAAAGTCTCGAGCAGCTCCACATAATTTTCGGCCTTCTGATTCCCCTGAAAACCCCTGAGACAATGCTGTTCCAAGCCTCTTTCTCCTTCCTTAGTGAGCTTCTTGGGGAATTCTTTGCTCTCCAGGGTCTTCGTTATCTGTGGTATAAGAAAGACACCGACTTTGATCTTTGCCTCAGAGAACTTAGGGAAGAAGTCTTGAAGTTACTTGAAGGCTGCCGACTCCTTATCTAGAGCTGTGACAAACAATTGTAAAAGAGTCCTTGTGATTGCTCTCATTATATTGGAACGAAATTTTGCTTTCTCTTTCAGTTATTGCATTTGCTTGTTGAATGTCGTTTTAGAATCTATTCATACTCAAAGGTATCGATATTGTGTAGCCCTCTGAAGGTTAATGTATTGAATCCATAGAAGCTGGGGTGTTGCCATCTGTATTCATTGTCTTAGATTTCTGTGTCGAAACTTTTAGCCCTAAGATGCTCTATTCAGATGTTACTTTGTCTAGCGTTCTTTGTGTTTTATTCAGAAGTAATGACCAGTGCTATATGACCAGTGATGACCAGTGCTATATGACCAGTGATGACCAGTGCCATATGACCAGTAATGACCAGTACCATATGACCAGTGATGACCAGTGCCATATCACCAGTGATGACCAGTGCCATATGACCAGTGATGACCAGTGCCATATGACCAGTGATGACCAGTACCATATGACCAGTGATGACCAGTGCCATATGACCAGTGATGACCAGTACCATATGACCAGTGATGACCAGTGCTATATGACCAGTGATGACCAGTACCATATGACCAGTGATGACCAGTACCATATGACCAGTGATGACCAGTACCATATGACCAGTGATGACCAGTACCATATGACCAGTGATGACCAGTGCCATATGACCAGTAATGACCAGTACCATATGACCAGTAATGACCAGTGCCATATGACCAGTAATGACCAGTACCATATGACCAGTAATGACCAGTGCCATATGACCAGTGATGACCAGTACCATATCACCAGTGATGACCAGTACCATATGACCAGTGATGACCAGTGCCATATGACCAGTGATGACCAGTACCATATGACCAGTGATGACCAGTACCATATCACCAGTGATGACCAGTACCATATCACCAGTGATGACCAGTACCATATGACCAGTGATGACCAGTACCATATGACCAGTGATGACCAGTACCATATGACCAGTGATGACCAGTACCATATCACCAGTGATGACCAGTACCATATGACCAGTGATGACCAGTGCCATATGACCAGTGATGACCAGTACCATATCACCAGTGATGACCAGTACCATATGACCAGTGATGACCAGTACCATATCACCAGTGATGACCAGTGCCATATGATCAGTGATGACCAGTGCCATATCACCAGTGATGACCAGTGCCATATCACCAGTGATGACCAGTGCCATATCACCAGTGATGAACAGTGCCATATCATATATGATATATGACCAGTGATGACCAGTACCATATCACCAGTGATGACCAGTACCATATGACCAGTGATGACCAGTACCATATGACCAGTGATGACCAGTACCATATGACCAGTGATGACCAGTGCCATATCACCAGTGATGACCAGTGCCATATCACCAGTGATGACCAGTGCCATATCACCAGTGATGACCAGTGCCATATCACCAGTGATGACCAGTGCCATATCACCAGTGATGACCAGTGCCATATGACCAGTGATGACCAGTGCCATATCACCAGTGATGGCCAGTGCCATATCACCAGTGATGAACAGTGCCATATCATATATGATATATGACCTGTGATGACCAATACTATAACATTAGCATATCTTATAATTTTACCCTATCTGCAAATAGTGGGAAACATTGCCAGACGGGTGAAGACATGTCTGCTGCAAATAAACTACTAGACTTTACAAATTCCCAGTCAGGTGCGTACATAGTGGAAAAAAAAAACATTGGACAGCGAACAAAGCGCAGGAACTGGTAGCTTAGAGAGTCACAATAATAGTGTAGAAGGACAGAGTGTTGAGGTATACTCAATAATAACAGCAATACTGAGGCAAACAGAAACATTGCAAAAGTACAGATGGAGAAATAAGCAATATTGAACTCTAAGTCGTCATTAAGTACACACGTATCTGTGCACCACGGAAACTATCACACTCCACAACACCAGTAGATCCAAAATTGGACGAATCATTGCCAGAATTACAACACACCTGGGTGACTGAGAGGGAAGAGAACTCTCAAAACCTACGAGAAACGACACACAATATGGAATTTCTTATATTTGCCAACATTCAAGGCCTAAAGTCAAAAGGAAAAAATAAACTTATGTTCATATATGGCCTCCTAATAGAATCGAAATCGATATTTGTAGCATTCACCGAAATCCATACGAGACATTACATGGATAGTGAAATCTGGATCTCAAATTATAATTTATATAAATGTGAGAGAGTAAGATTTTGACTTTTGACCTCCATTTGACTTAGTAAGTCAAATGGAGGAGTAGGTATATGTATATACTAAAGTAGGTAGAGTAGTAGTATATATACTACTACTAGTAGTAGAGTAGGTATATATGTACTTTATACTATATATATGCTATATGCTTGTATGCATAGAGCTATTATACTACAAATGTGATAAAAGTAGAGAAAATAAACATAATAATTATTCTAATATACAAACTGCCAAATGCAATGTTTAAAGATTTTACAAAACAATAAACAAAACAGAGAATAGCCTCGAAAATTTAGCAAACTTAATACCAGATGTTATCTTACTTGGAAACCTTCAATTTGTCCAAGTTATAATAGAGAACAGCAAACTGTCTCCGCCTCCATCGGGGATCGAACCCGGAACCTCAGGACTACGAATCCGAAGCGCTGTCCACTCAGCTGTCAGGCGCCAGCTGACAGTTCTCGGTTCTTCCTTCGGGTGTGGGGTTTGTCTTTAAATGTTTTCTGAAGATGTTGACTCTGTGGTTTACAGTCTGCTCTTTAACCTCTTTACTGTAGAACCAATAATTCGTTCTTTTTTGTGTTTCCTGCGATGATTAGAAGCTTTGTTCCCAGCAGATATACCGGCTTCCTGGAGATTGTCTCATGTATGTTCAAATCCTCAGGCGGCGGATTTGTATTACCGCGTATGTTGCAAACCATTTTTCAAATTCGTCTTGGTATATATTCCACTTCGCCTGAAATTTTTGATCACAAGAATAGATTTATGATCGCAGTAGTAGTAGTAGTAATATTTGTGATCATTGGAGTAGTATTGTGATCTCTGGAAATGCGCTAGTCGTGATCAGAGGAATAAGGATTTGTAATCACAAGCGTACAGTATTGCGTGTTGAGTTAGCAAGACTTAGAATCAACAGCTTCTAAATGAAACAGTTCCGTGAATTTAGGACTCTTACGTGGGAGAAGTTACTTTTGACATCACTGACTAATTGTTGCATACAGTTTTTATCTGTCCACTCGTTATCTGTTTCTCTCTCTCATGTCCTTCCTCTTTTTCTTTCTTCGTGTTTGATGAAATTTAGTTCCCTCAATTGTTTTCCAAATTGCTCGGTCTATTGTAAAACTTATGGCCATTAGAAAATAAATTACAAGTTTTTAAGTATAGTTTATTGAACAAAATTATAGAAGATAGAGAAAGTATAGAGGTAATGTTGCCGCGTCATCTATTGGTATGAGGTTGAGGCTGGTATGAGGGTTGGTATGAGGGCTGGTACTGGGGCTTGAAGGTGACAGGTGGACCGTACTCATGTGGGTACTGGGCCTCGCCCTTGTAGCTCACCTGGGCCTGGTACCCGTTGTAGTGGTCAGCCACGTAGCTCACCTGGGGAGAACAGAAAACAGTTACAATTATGTCCAATTATGATACTTTATGATGTGTTATTTTACCATTTTGTTAAAGTTAAACATATTAATACAACTTACTGTTTGTATGCGGCCGTCAGGGAGAGCAACATTGTATGAGCCCTTCGCCGTGGACCCGTCGGAGTTCTCGTTGTGGCCGAAGTCAGTGCCAGCGTAGTCGTCCTTGACACCGTAGGCGTAGTTGTATGGGATGGGTTCCTGGACATGTGCACCAGCATTAGTTACAAGCACCGTTCACCTTCCTTAGTAGTGAACATTGTGTATGAACAGATTAATATTTTGAAGGACAGAAACGTTCAATACTGATCCTTACCGACTTGTAGACAGGCTGTCCATAGGGATCTGATGGATAGGCCAAAGTCACTCCCACTGTCAACAAGATCGCTGCCACCTGCTGATATAATTATTATCTAAACCATGTTAAATATTTATCCAATTAAATATATGTTTTTCGTTGTTTAATTGTGCGTGTTAGTCACAGATATCGATACACACACGAACTCTCTCTTTTCATATTTCACATAGCCTATTATTTCAGATTCGAGTTAAAAAAAATACAATTTTGAAGAAATATCACTAAACTTTACTTTTTGTGAAAACAAGTTACCCTAAACATGTTGAGGAGGAGGTGTTGTGTTGGTAGAGCGGCGGAGGAATGAGTGATGGTCAGCAGTGTGGGAGCCAACCTTATATAGCCAGGATCACGCTTCTCTTTCCCATTCCTTCCGGGGAAATGGTTAACGATTTAAAATGTTGCCATGTTCCAAGCAACAGCTGCATCGTGGCCAAGTGCTATAACTGTAATTATATTATGTAATGTGTGGTCTTAGTATACTCTATCATATTATACATTTATATATTCTGAAGAGTTCTGAATTATATGTGATTCACATCTCTTTTTAATGTTTTAGCAGTTCACAATACTAGCAGTTAATTAAGCCAAAAAATAATGAGAATTCAGGAAACATTCCCAGAAAGCTGAAACTACCCAGGACTATTTGAAGGGCAGTACAGTGTGTGTCAGAGAACTAGCTACGTGATGCTAAAAGTCTCCATTACAAGGGATAGTCAATCATATTGAGGCATGTGATCAGTAGCCTGCACTGGCAAACTCTGGGTGCATTATGAGGATATCCTCAAGAGCACGAGAGTTAATAATGTAATTGCAAAGCTCCAGGTACCTCATACTGGGGGGTCTGAATGGCCTAATAACTGGGCATTCAGTGATGGATTGTGCGAGGTCATGACCCAGTTCCTGCTCACAGAGTTTGCACCTGGAGTGCTCAGGATTGGGAGATCCGTCACCTGTAGCCACCGCCAGAGGTAAGGGTAACCCAGCCTGATCCTGGCAACCACTGTATCGCACAGTGTGGTGCATTTTTATATTATATTTATTTTTATATATATGTTTGTGCTGCCCATAAATCTGAACAATTCATAGCTTTTTATACTGAGATGGATCATGACTAGATGGTGTAACAATAAGTCTTGATACTTAGGATCTAGTTAACTTCATCCTTGTTACACGCACCGCCGAAGTATTAAAAGCTCTAAAGTACTCACACCATATTTCACTCTTGACTCTATTAAAGACTCCACGAAAATGGCCTAGGCCTACCTCTAACAAGCCTATATCCGTCCCGTACCATTCCCTGCAAATTTGGAGGAGACTCATCCCAGGCATCTGGCCTCCAACTTTTGACAGATACATTTTCTCTAACAGTACAGATATATATAAATGTTGGATCACTTGGTTGTTTCAAGCGTAGATTATATATATATATATATATATATATATATATATATATATATATATATATATATATATATATATATATATATATGAATTTATAAGATGCAGCTCCTATTTATATCCACCGATTGATTGATGAAGATTATTTCCACCCAATCCCTTTGATATATATATCATTGTACTTCACTTCACCTCTCTCCTGTCTATATATGCTCAAATCTACGTACTTGTAACTCACCCTTCTGAAGATGTATTATTAAATAAGAAAGTACTTAAAGAAATTCCTGTTTCAATTCTTCCTTCGTGGTCTGACACTCATATTTTTCATCACGTATTAATTTTCAGGATTTACACACACATGTGAATGAGATTGGGTGGATATAAATAGGAGCTGCCACGTATGGGCTAATAGGCCTTATGCAGTTTCTGTAATCATTTGTTATTGTATAATGAGATTATACAATAGCATTTGTACCAGTGTAGCATTATTCCAGGTAGCGAATCTTTAACAACAACATTCAGTTACAATAAGTAGGAGGGCAGCATTCCCCGAGCCATCTCTAGTTGTTTTTAATGTCATCCAAATGTTGTTGATATGTTTTATTTAACAATGTCTAGCCTCCCAAATTATCTAGCCTTGACACACGAACAAATGTAAACCGACAATCTATTTAAAGTTTTCCGAGATGACGGTGAGTGTAAAGCAGGCCTTACACATGTACAATATTAGCTATTATATTTGATCACCTCTAATGTATACAAAAATATTACATGCACACTCTCTCCAAATTATAGTTCGTACTGTGTTCTTATAGCTCAAAATAATGTTTATTGGAACAATTTTGTACATTAAACAGCGCCTTAGCTCTCTTACGGAAATACTGTGCAGAATTAGACCCATTTCCAACAACATTTTACAGATGTATATTATAATATAAAATTTTCTGGCCGAGCTCCAGAAAAATATTAAAACGAGTTTTAATACATTAATACAGTGACAAATTTTAGGCGTTCAAAATTGTGTTTTGAAACCGATACTGACAGTGATTTATTCTGCCCATCCGGGGTAGCGATATCTTCGGTCATAAATGGAGCTATTAGTGTATCAAGTGTAGTATAGAGAGGGCACATTCTTGCCTAACAATATAGGCACACTATAGCTTTCAGTGTAAGATCATTATAATTAAAATAATAGCATATTGCAGCCTTCTGTACAGGCGTTATACTGTTTGTTCTTCTTGACATTAAAAATTATGATTTTGTTTTATGATGTTTTTCCTTCGGTGTATTTAATTCTTTATAGTCCATATGCATTAATTTGTAACATTGTTGCAATATCTGTGATAGGTCACATGAACAAAATTATACAAAGAAATGTGAAAAATGCTATATAGCTGATTGCCATGTTGTCCTCAGACCACCAGACACAGCTGGGACTTGCTTTAACTGTCTCAAGTGAACAGCTCCTCTAACAAGAAGATTGACAGATGTTAATTTTCTTGTTTTAGGAGCTGTTCACTTGAGACAGTTAAGCAAGTCCCAGCTGTGTCTGGGTACAAGTGACAGGATGAACAACCCAGCTGGTTTTCTTCCTTTTGGGGAGTGTTGTACATGCTGCTATGGTGGTATGTCCACTCACAAGATGAGTGGCGCTGCCCAATAAACTCGCCCCTCGGGGCAAAATTAAAAAAAAATACATTTAAATCCATATGTGACGTCATTAATACGATAGCATTGTAAAGCTGCGCACTCTTGCACTCAAGGTTGTAGACTGTCTGTCTACAGTCTGTCTGTCTGTCTGTCTTATGGGTCTGTAAGTGTGTGTTGGTTGTATGTGTTCAGTGGATTATTCGTCATCACTCATTTTACATATAATTTTGGCAAATAATAGTGTATTGGGTTAGCCTCTACAACTAATTCAAGAAATCCATTTTGTTCATTTGCGACTCTTGGAAGAAATTATTTTTTACATTTTTGGAGACTTTTGTCTCTAGGTGTTATCTGTCTTCGTTTTGCTGTTCTTAGCTATCATGTCTGTCCTGCTCTATATTTCTTCGTGAGAGGTGAGATCCAGTTCCCTCAATTCTTTTCTCATAGATCAGTCTATTATAAAACATATTGTCATTGTAAATTTCAGTTTAAATTTTTTTAAGTATAGTTTATTGAACAAAATTACAGAGGTAGGTGGAGAAAGTATAGAAGTATTGTTACATGTCATTTATTGGTATGAGGGCTGAGGCTGGTATGAGGGCTGGTACTGGGGCTTGAAGGTAACAGCTGGACCGTATTGGTGTGGGTACTGGGCCTCACCCTTGTAGCTTACCTGGGCCTGGTACCCGTTGTAGTGGTCAGCCACGTAGCTCACCTGGTGAACAGAAAAGTTACAATTATGTCCAATTATGATAATTTATGATATATGTTATAATTTACCATTTGGTTAAAGTTAAACATATTAATACAACTTACTGTTTGTATGCGGCCGTCAGGGAGTACAACATTGTATGAGCCCTTCGCCGTGGACCCGTCGGAGTTCTCGTTGTGGCCGAAGTCAGTGCCAGCGTAGTCGTCCTTGACACCGTAGGCGTAGTTGTATGGGATGGGTTCCTGGACATGTGCAGCAGCATTAGTTACAAGTACTTCCTAGTAGTGAATATTGTGTAAGAACAGATTAATATTTTGAGGAACAGAAATGTTCAAAATTGATCCTTACCGACTTGTAGACAGGCTGACCGTAGGGATCTGATGGAAAGGCCAAAGCCACACCCACTGTCAGCAAGATCGCGGCCACCTGCTGGTATAATTTTTAGCTAAATAATGTTAAATAATTATCCAATTAAGTATATGTTTTCGTTGTTTAATGGTGCGTGTTAGTCACAGATATCGTCACACACTATCTCTGTTTCATATTTCAGATAGCCTATTATCTCAGATTGGAGTTAAAAAGCCAATTTTGAAGAAATATCACTAAACTTCACTTTTTGTGAAAACAAGTTACCCTAAACATGTTGAGGAGGAGGTGTTGTGTTGTGTTGGTAGAGCGGCGGAGGAATGAGTGATGGTCAGCAGTGTGGGAGCCAACCTTATATAGCCAGGATCACGCTTCTCTTTCCCATTCCTTCCGGGGAAATGGTTAACGATTTAAAACATTGCCATGTTCCAAGGAACAGCTGCATCGTGGTCAAGTGCTATAATTATAATGATATTATGAACAGTTATATGTTATGTACATGATGTTATGTATAATTATGATGTTATGTAATGCGTGGTCTTAGTATACCCTACCATATCATACGTTAATATGTTCTGAATAGTTCTGAATCAGATGTGATTCACATCTCTTTAATATTTTAGCAGTTCACAATATTAGCAGTCAGTTAAATAAAAAAAATAATGAGAATGCAGAAAACATTATCAGAAGGAAGAAACTGTGTTAAACCCTTTATTGCATGAGTACTTACATTAAGTTAGTACTTATAGGTAAATTTGTCTTTTGGTTCGTTAAAAAATTATTTGCCTACTTTGTTCTCCAAGTTTTATAAATAAGGTTACAGGTAATTGTAAGCCGATATTAGTAAATTATTGAGTGACTGGCATAGAACTCTGACTGTTCGAGAATCTGAGATGTAAAAAGCGGCCAAGTCCCAACAGGTTCAGCAGGGGGCTTCACAGGCCCAAGACCCCAGGTCTGTCTGACAACCATTTCTCTATCTCTCTTTATCTGTATTTATCTGATCTATTTTCTGACTCTCCAGCTCTGTCTAGCTCTAGTTATCATTATTGCTTTATCTAGGTCTTTCTATCTATCTAGCTATCTATTTCCCCTTCTCCCCCTTCATTCCTTCCCTCTTTCTTCCTCTCATCGAGAACGACTGAAACACATGTATGGCCTCAGTACACACCCGTCACCAAGAAAGGTAATACTTATCTTGGCCTTCTTAAAGCTGTGACTCTTGCAACAATTGCCTCCTCACAGAAGCATTATTTTTGTATTAAAATATTAAGGCACATGTGCATTTGTGCAGCTACCCTAGACTATTCGAAGGGCAGCACAGTGTGTGTCAAGAACAGGCTACGTGATGCTATAAGCCTCCATTACACAGGATGGTTTTAGTCATATAGAGGCATGTGATCGGTAGCCTGCATTGGCAAACTGTGAGTGCATTATGAGGATATCCTCAAGAAAACGAGAGTTAATAATGTAATTGCGAAGCTCCACGAACCTCATGCTGGGGGTCTGAATGGCCTAATAACTGAGCATTCGGTGATGTAGTGTGGTAGATCATGCAGCAGTTCCTGCTCACAGACTTTGCACCTGGAGTGCTCATGATTGGGAGATTCGCCACCTGTAGCCATCGGCCACAGGTAACGGTAACCCAACCTGCTCCTGGCAACCACTGTGTCGCACAGTCTGGCGGACGTTTTGTGCTCCCCATAAACGTAGGTTTCGGAACTAAACAAATCATAGTTGTTTATACTGGGGCTTTCGGGTCGTAGGGAGTCAGTAATTTCTCTCCTATTAGACCTGAGTGTTTAGACAATATAGCCATGACAACGGAGATAGGGAAACCTAGGTCAAATTCAACTTCATACTTGTTACACGCACCGCCGAAGTATTATAAACTCTAAAGTACTCACTCCATATTTCACTCTTTACTCTATCAAAGACTCAATGAAAATGGCCTAGGCCTACCTCCAACAAGCCTACGTCAGTCTCGTAAATTCCCTGCAAATTTGGAGGAGATTCATCCCAGGCATCTGGCCTCCAATTTTTGACAGATACAATTTCTCTAATAGTACAGATGTATATAGATATGGGGATCACATGGTTGGTTTAAGCGCAGGTTA
>WNGS01163519.1:6049930-6065811 GCA_020271785.1 Procambarus virginalis | reverse complement strand
GGGGGGATGGATGGGAAAGGGGGATGGAGAAAGGAAGAGTAACGTAGAAGGGCGGGAAAGTGAAGGTAAAGAAGGGGTATATGAGGGGTTGGGTAAAGGGGAAAGAAAGATGTGGGGAAAGGGGAGGAAAGAATTGGGATGGAATGGGGTGGGTGAGGGGAAGGGAGTGAATCTCCCGGGCACCGCCAGGTACTCCTCTAGTACATATTTACAGAAGATTGGTTTGCTTGTATTTCCAAGGCTAGAGGTCAAACCCTTGGGGCTAGCTTCACCCTACTTTGCAGGGTGACTGAAGAGGGATGGGGAACTGACATAACCTGGTTGGGGTCAGCCTCATTGTCCCCTTTTAGTTTAGTCGGCCCCCACTACTACTACCCCAAAGAAGTCTGAATTTTTTTTCCATTTTTGATCCAGAGAGTTTTTTCCAGCTGTCCATAATATTGCATATTCTGATAGCAGAAAGAAATATCACCCAACGGTGAAAATCAAAGCATTAATTAATACTGCTAGAAGGAACCTTGTAAATAGTTTTTATATTTATATTTCATCTTAATAGCGTTAACAGGTTATTATCAAGTGCTTTATGTGTCAGCTCTTAACTCGTCTGTGGTTATAACCGGCCACACTCCACCTGGCGAGTCTCAGCTCCGTAATAGTCTTATTAAACTGCAATTGTTTTGTGGATTTGTAATTAAATAATTTTAAACAAAAGCATGCTTTATTGAGTAAAAATATTGTCTGTGACTAGATCAAAGGTATCTGGAAGTGTTTTTCATCAGTGTTTACGAGTATGAGGGCTGGGGTTGGTATGAGGGCTGGGGTTGGTATGAGGGTTGGGGTTGGTATGAGTTTTGGTACTGGGGCTTGAAGGTGACAGGTGGACCGTACTCATGTGGGTACTGGGCCTCGCCCTTGTAGCTCACCTGGGCCTGGTACCCGTTGTAGTGGTCAGCCACGTAGTTTACCTGTAAGAATACAGTAGAAATACAATCACATTAAAATTTATAACCAAATGAGAATGTTTATATATTGCTGATTATATGTTCCATGTTATAACGTTACTGTATTATTGTCCGTTTACCGTCTGGATGCGGCCGTCGGGCAGGACAACATTGTAGGAGCCTTGACCGCGCTGCCGTCAGAGTCTTCGTTGTGGCCGAAGTCAGTGCCGGCGTAGTCGTCCTTGACACCGTAGGCGTAGTTGTATGGCATGGGCGCCTGGGGGCCAGATAACTGAAGCTGATGAATTGACATCACATTTTGAACATTTAATGAATGAGACGTGGTATACTGTCAAGATAATAAACTTGTGTGCACTGTTAAGTGCGACATAAGATTCTTCGGCAACGAATTTAAAGACTTATATAAGCTAACCAACATAATCTAACCCAAACCAATTTAACCTAACCAACCGAACCACGTAGAATTAACATCATAATGCTATATTTAATTATTTTTAGTTCAAATCACGAAGCGAGATTTAAACTAATCTAATACATCCTCAACTAACGTTATATTCCATTTTAAAACGAGCCTTATCAAATCATCTTTCGTACAGTTTGCAATCCGTCCTCTTTATAGCACTTCGCATTTTGACGTATACTCTATACCCTGAGGCCAAAAACTGTCGTACTAAAAATGGCAGCGGCTCGCGAAAGTCACATAATGTCCCGCTTTCTGTTCGTGGATCCTCTGGTAGGTTCGGATAAGGACAGTTTGGTACGACAGTTTCTTGAGGTTGGGAACGCTGGCGAGAACGGGCTGGGGTTGACCATGCCTTGCTTAGTGGGTTGAGGGGCTTACCGGCTTGTATGACGGTTGGTTGTAGAGGTCTGTGGGGAGGGCGAGAGCCCCGGCCACCACGGCCAGCACCACGATCACTTGCTGGAGAAAGACAAGGTGCCTACTGCGAATCATTGCGATAATTATATACAGGCGTTGATATTTTATATGGCAGTAGAATATAATTTTATTTAAATATATATTAAGGGCGGACCAAAACGTCTGCATAATCCTTTCCCACATACGTGGGTTGGGTATTAATTTTGTCACATTAATGTCTACACTTGAGGACGGTTTATAATACCTTTAACATGTTGGTTGGAGATGCGTCAGAGCGGACCTCGGGGAGTGAGCGATGCGCACTGCTGCCGGAGAGGGAATGATGCCTCGTAGCAAACTACGCCGCCTTATATACTGTATAAACCGCCGATCGCCTCCCACCGTCTCATTTCTCCCATCTCTGGGTTCCCACCTCTTTCTCTTTTGAAAATGCTGTCTGGAAAGGGGAAGTTGAGAGGTAGGAGGGATGTGGGAGGTTGAAGGGGGGGGGTGGGAGGTGGTGGAGGGATATAGGTTTGAAGGGTGTTAGTGGGGAGTAGTAGGAAGTGGTGTGTAGAGGTAGAGGAGTGGAGGTGTAGGTAGAAGCTGGAGGGATGTGTATGGGAGGGGGGGAGTGTGGGGGGAGATACAAGCTGGAGGGTTGTGGTAGAAACTGTTGGGGGGAGAAGGTAGAAGATGGAGGGTGTGTTGGAGTGGGGATGTGAGAGATGTGGTGGTAGAAGGTGGGCGGGTGTGCGTAAGGGAGGGGGAAGGGGGGAGGGGGGGAGTTGCGTTTAACAGCAGCCGGTCATAATAGTTATTTACCTGAGCAAGGTGTGTGTGATGTTACTTTTCCCAGTTTGGTCATGATAAAGCCCAAGATATATCACCGTGACGCTGTGTACTCACCTAGTTGTGCTTGTAATGGTTGAGCTTCGACTCTTTGGTTCCGCCTCTCAATTGTCAATCAGCTGGTGTACAGATTCTGGAGCCTACTGGGCTCTTATCATATCTACATTTTAAACTGTGTATGGAGTCAGCCTCCACCAGATCACTACTTAATACATTCCATTTCTTGACTACTCTGACACTGAAAAAAATCTTTCTAATGTCTCTGTGGCTCATTTGGGCACTCAGTTTCCACCTGTGTCCCCTTGATCGTGTTCCACCCGTGTTGAAGAGTTTGTCTTCCCGCCCTGTCAATTCCTCTGAGAATTTTCTAGGTGGTAATAAATTCTCCCGTGTGTCTTCCAGGGACGTGAGGTTATCTCAGTGTGAGTGTGTACGTGTGGATACCTCCCTAGTTGTGCTTACAGGGTCGAGCATTTGATCTTAAGCCCCGCCTTTCCACCATCATTAGTTCAGTGCAGTAACAATGTGCCCCTGTTTTTCTTATCATATTCACATTTACACTGTGTATCGAAAAACCTGCCCGAAACGCTGTGCGTACTAGTGACTTTGCAAGATTGTAATACTGTCCTATTCAATGTATTCTCACAAACTCAATGTATCTTCTTGTATATAAATAAATAAATAAATAAATAAATTGGCTTCGACAACTTCCCCATCTAGTGCGTTCCACTTATTTACAACTGTTAGACTGAAAACGTTCTTTCTGACATCTCTGAATCATCTGCGTTTTCAGTTTCTAATTATAATCTCGTTCTTTAGTTCCTTAATTTGAATATTGCGTCTATATCAACTTTTCAAATCCCCATTAGTATCTCGTACGTCGTCATCATTTCTGCCGTATTTCTTCTTTTCTCCAGTATAGTGTGGCCCAGCTCGCTTCATGCAGGTCAGCGTTCAATCCCCGAGCGTCCAAGTGGTTGGGCACCATTCCTTGGTGAACCTTGTAAGGTTCTGTCCAACCTGCATAACAACTTCTGTACTGTTAAATCTCACTGGAACACACACTCATTAGTTTGTAGCTCTGCACTATGTTAGACAATGTGCCAATGGTATGTTTAGAATTTCCCCACAGTGCTGATATTTCCTCTCCTCTTCTGGAACCTGTAAGCCTATTTCTCAGGCACTTGTGTTAACTCACAGAGCCTCATCTTCCAGCCGCTATATCATTGTTACTCTACTACTTCTGCATTGGTCTATCTCTAATTATTTACCTAATCTATTTAGACTCTGTGTTATGTAAATGTCTGCACGACATGTATTTACAAAGAACATTTTCCAACAAACTATAGAATTTTATGTCTTAACTGCAACTTCAGTTCCTAGTCTGTCCTGGTCTGCTGATCCATTTGTGAAGTATGTGAAGCTGCTAGATACCAAGTTTGCTTCTATATTCTTCTCTACAATGTTGAATTGCAGATGGGGGGGCTAGTCCGATTTTTTCCCCCAGAGCTATAATCTTAGTCGATTCCCATGGTTGCATAACGGAGTCAGCGTGTGTTTCGTCGACACCTTTTCTAGTGATTGTATTTGTGATCTCGAATGTATTGATATTGTTTATTGCACAGTGGGTCCGCTTGTTATTGGAAGTTCTTTTGTTTTGCGTGCTCCGTTGATTATACCACAATGTTTGTTCCAGGTAGTAAGTGTTATTTACTAATGGATAATGCATAAAACAGTATAGAAAATTACTATTATTCCCTTGAAACTTTCCTTTTGTGGCCAGAACAGGAATGTTTTGAAATTTACTCATTATGAGACATATGACGAATTTGAGTCATTTCGTTCACATGAAGTCTGAAAAACAACATGAATCAAAATTTATTTTGTATTTATTTATACTACAGTTATATAAAAATGACCACAAAAGATTTAGAAGTTAATAATTTTTCGAGATTTACGATTATTCTGTAAGTCACATTTACGAATCAGCGCCCAAATGTTGTCTCCCAGCGTGTTCTCGTTATACTGTCGTTGGCAGCGGCGCTCACACTATAGTGTATCTTGGTGGAAGCGCTCTCCTTGCTCCTCTGTACAGTTGATTGATTGATGAAGGTTAAGGCACCAAGAGGTGGCACGGGCATGAATAGCCCGTAAGTGGTAGGTCTCTTGGCAGTCTCCCATGTTCCTCTATATAGTCATAATGACTTGGCGCTTTTTCTTGATAATTACCTTACCCACCTCTCCCATGTTCTTAAATTATCAAGATGAGCATCAAAGATGAAGACCTTGAGACATCCTGGAGCCCATTGTGCTGCAGTGGTCTTCACCAAAGTCTCGAGCAGCTCCACATAATTTTCGGCCTTCTGATTCCCCTGAAAACCCCTGAGACAATGCTGTTCCAAGCCTCTTTCTCCTTCCTTAGTGAGCTTCTTGGGGAATTCTTTGCTCTCCAGGGTCTTCGTTATCTGTGGTATAAGGAAGACACCGACTTTGATCTTTGCCTCAGAGAACTTAGGGAAGAAGTCTTGAAGTTACTTGAAGGCTGCCGAAGCCTTATCTAGAGCTGTGACAAACACTTGTAAAAGGGTCCTTGTGATTGCTCTCATTATATTGGAACGAAATTTTGCTTTCTCTTTCAGTTATTGCATTTGCTTGTTGAATGTCGTTTTAGAATCTATTCATACTCAAAGGTATCGATATTGTGTAGCCCTCTGAAGGTTAATGTATTGAATCCATAGAAGCTGGGTGTTGCCATCTGTATTCATTGTCTTAGATTTCTGTGTCGAAACTTTTAGCCCTAAGATGCTCTATTCAGATGTTACTTTGTCTAGCGTTCTTTGTGTTTTATTCATAAGTAATGACCAGTGCTATATCATATATGACCAGTGATGACCAGTGCCATATGACCAGTAATGACCAGTGCCATATGACCAGTAATGACCAGTGCCATATGACCAGTAATGACCAGTGCCATATGACCAGTAATGACCAGTGCCATATGACCAGTAATGACCAGTGCCATATGACCAGTAATGACCAGTGCCATATGACCAGTAATGACCAGTGCCATATCACCAGTAATGACCAGTGCCATATGACCAGTGATGACCAGTGCCATATGACCAGTGATGACCAGTGCCATATGACCAGTAATGACCAGTGCCATATGACCAGTGATGACCAGTGCCATATGACCAGTAATGACCAGTGCCATATCACCAGTGATGACCAGTGCCATATGACCATAATGACCAGTGCCATATCACCAGTAATGACCAGTGCCATATGACCAGTGATGACCAGTGCCATATGACCAGTAATGACCAGTGCCATATCACCAGTGATGACCAGTGCCATATCACCAGTGATGACCAGTGCCATATGACCAGTAATGACCAGTGCCATATGACCAGTGATGACCAGTGCCATGTCACCAGTAATGACCAGTGCCATATACCAGTGATGACCAGTGCCATATCACCAGTAATGACCAGTGCCATATCACCAGTGATGACCAGTGCCATATCACCAGTGATGACCAGTGCCATATCACCAGTGATGACCAGTGCCATATCACCAGTGATGACCAGTGCCATATCACCAGTGATGAACAGTGCCATATCATATATGATATATGACCTGTGATGACCAATACTATAACATTAGCATATCTTATAATTTTACCCTATCTGCAAATAGTGGGAAACATTGCCAGACGGGTGAAGACATGTCTGCTGCAATAAACTACTAGACTTTACAAATTCCCAGTCAGGTGCGTACATGTGAAAAAAAAAATTGGACAGCGAACAAAGCGCAGGAACTGGTAGCTTAAGAGTCACAATAATAGTGTAGAAGGACAGAGTGTTGAGGTATACTCAATAAAACAGCAATACTGAGGCAAACGAAACATTGCAAAAGTACAGATGGAGAAATAACATATTGAACTCTAAGTCGTCATTAAGTACACACGTATCTGTGCACCACGGAACTATCACACTCCACAACACCAGTAGATCCAAAATTGGACGAATCATTGCCAGAATTACAACACACCTGGGTGACTGAGAGGGAAGAGAACTCTCAAAACCTACGAGAACGACACCAATATGGAATTTCTTATATTTGCCAACATTCAAGGCCTAAAGTCAAAAGGAAAAATAAACTTATGTTCATATATGGCCTCCTAATAGAATCGAAATCGATATTTGTAGCATTCACCGAAATCCATACGAGACATTACATGGATAGTGAAATCTGGATCTCAATTATAATTTATATAAATGTGAGAGAGTAAGATTTTGACTTTTGACCTCCATTTGACTTAGTAGTCAAATGGAGGAGTAGGTATATGTATATACTAAGTAGGTAGAGTAGTATAGTATAGTATATACTACTACACTAGTAGTAGAGTAGGTATATATGTACTTATACTATATATATGCTATATGCTTGTATGCATAGAGCTATTATATACAAATGTGATAAAAGTAGAGAAAATAAACATAATATTATTCTAATATACAACTGCCAAATCAATGTTTAAGATTTTACAAAACACAACAAAACAGAGAATAGCCTCGAAATTTAGCAAACTTAATACCAGATGTTATCTTACTTGGAAACCTTCAATTTGTCCAAGTTATAATAGAAACAGCAAACTGTCTCCGCCTCCATCGGGGATCGAACCCGGAACCTCAGGACTACGAATCCGAAGCGTTGTCCACTCAGCTGTCAGGCGCCAGCTGACAGTTCTCGGTTCTTCCTCTGGTGTGGGGTTTGTCTTTAAATGTTTTCTGAAGATGTTGACTCTGTGGTTTACAGTCTGTNACCTTTTTCTATATCCTTTCATCCAGCTCTGTACCTTTTTATCCATCTCTATACTTTTTCTATATCCTTTCATCCATCTCGGTACTTTTTATCCATCTCTATACCTATTTCTATACCCTTTCATCCATCTCTGTACCTTTTCATCCATCTCTATACTATTTCTTACCCTTTCATCCATCTCTGTACCTTTTCATCCATCTCTATACCCTTTTTCTATACCCTTTCCATCTCTATACCTAAATGATATAAATACAAGGACTTAATCGAATCTATTAGGTAAAATCTTTGGCTGATTTGTCTTGGCTAAGTCAGTAAAGTCCACTCTCAAGTCCACTGTCAGCACAGGTTTCACAACATGTTGTTAGAGCAGCATGTTCATCATGCACACACCCAACACCCCCAAGGCTCAAACAAGCATCGAATCAAATATGCAATATTGTTCGTGCCGGAGTAGACTGCACTATTCTGTATTTAAAATTAATACTTGAGTGAGATCAATCTTGAAACATTTCGAACAAAAGCGGGATGGAGAAGTTTGGCACCAACGTTAAAGATGCCTAGTAAGCATACCATTAATGCAGTTAGAATAAGTACAATTCTAGAACGTTAAGTTCGTAACACACACACACACACACACACACACACACACACACACACACACAACACACACAACACCACACACACACACACACACACACACAAGGGGCTGGGTGGCTGAGTAAGGGGGCTGGGTGGCTGAGTGGACAGCGCTCTAGACTCGCGCTAGGGACCGGGGTTCGATCCCCACACCCGGCAGAGACAGATGGGCAGTTTCCTTAACCCTGATGCGCTTGTTACCTAGCAGGAAATAGGTACCTGGGAGTTAGACAGCTGCTACGGGCTGCTTCCTGCGTGCTTGCGTACTCACCTATTTGTACTCACCTATTTGTGCTTGCGGGGGTTGAGCTTTGGCTCTTTGGTCCCGCCTCTCAACTGTCAATCAACTGGTGTACAGATTCCCGAGCCTACTGGGCTCTATCATATCTACACTTGAAACTGTGTATGGAGTCAGCCTCCACCACATCACTGCCTAAAGCATTCCATCCGTTACTACTCTGACACTGAAAAAGTTCCTTCTAACGTCTCTGTGGCTCATGTGGGTACTCAGTTTCCACCTGTGTCCCCTTGTTCGCGTCCCCCAGTGTTGAATAGTTTGTCCTTGTCTACCCGGTCGATTCCTCTGAGGATTTTGTAGGTTGTGATCATATCTCCCCTTACTCTCTTCTGTCTTCCAGTGTCGTAAGGGCATTTCCCGCAGCCTTTCCTCCTAACTCATGCCTCTTAGTTCTGGGACTAGTCTAGTGGCATACCTTTGGACTTTTTCCAGCTTCGTCTTGTGCTTGACAAGGTACGGGCTCCATGCTGGGGCTGCATACTCCAGGATTGGTCTTACATATGTGGTGTACAAGATTCTGAATGATTCCTTACACAGGTTCCTGAACGCTGTTCTGATGTTAGCCAGCTCGCATATGCCGCAGATGTTATCCTTTTATGTGGGCTTCAGGAGACAGGTTTGGTGTGATATCAACTCTAGATCTTTATCTCTGTCCGTTTCATGTGTGTGTGTGTGTGTGTGTGTGTGTGTGTGTGTGTGTGTGTGTGTGTGTGTGTGTGTGTGTTCACCTGGTTGTGTTTTTGCGGGGGTTGAGCTTGCTCTTTCGGCCCGCCTCTCAACTGTCAATCAACTGTTTACTAACTACTTTTTTTTCCACACACACACACACCACACACCAGGAAGCAGCCCGTGACAGCTGACTAACTCCCAGGTACCTATTTACTGCTAGGTAACAGGGGCATTCAGGGTGAAAGAAACTTTGCCCAATTGTTTCTGCCTCGTGCGGGAATCGAACCCGCGCCACAGAATTACGAGTCCTGCACGCATCCACCAGGCTACGAGGCCCCCGTGTGTGTGTGTGTGTGTGTGTGTGTGTGTGTGTGTGTGTGTGTGTGTGTGTGTGTGTGTGTGTGTGTGTGTATGGAGAAAAAAATAGTAGTAACAGTTGATAATTGATTGACAGTTGAGAGACGGGCCGAAAGAGCAGAGCTCAACCCCCGCAAGCACAACTAGGTAAATACAACTATGTGAAAACACACCATCAAGCAGGGAGGCAAACGACCAGCTGACTTGATGTAAACAAAAGTGTCCAGACAAGGGACCAACACCCACCTCTCATTATTATTATTAACATATTACTGACAAAATTTAATTACAATTTTGCCCTATCTGCGACTCCTGGTTCAACCTTGACGACGAGCGGACGTCTGGACACCACCTGGAAGCCGCCGGATCACGTTCTGTTTCGTGATTTTGGAGGTGATACTGCCGTTTGGCATCCCTATTCACCGGTCCGGATTGCTACGACGCCTGGCGCATATATCGTCTTGGGTCACGGGATTGTTGATAGATTTTGAACGTTTTCTGGCTGGTTCTCCCGGCTGGGTGAGCATGTCCGGCGGCGGCTTGGCCGAGAGGTGCCAGGAGTTGGTGGGTCTTGGTGGGCTCCTGGTGTGCCCTCAGACGTATGAGATGAACAAGAATATTGCAATATTCTCATCCAAGTTTGGATGAGAATTCTCACCTTTGAGTGAGAATTGGATGAGAATATCATCCAAGGTAAGCTTTACTGTTCACCTTGGATGAATAGTAAATAGATGAGAATTTTCATCCAAGTCATTGGATGAGAATATCATCATCAAATTTGCAGATGACACTTAAGATTTATTGTAAAGTGGGAAGTAAAAATGATATTGATGTTTTACAAAGAGATTTCCATGAACTCCACAAATGGTCAAAAGACTGGCAAATTCTTCTTAATATCGAAAATTGCGAGACCTTACATGTGGGGCATAACAATCTACGTCACAAGTACCAAAGTAACAACATTACCTTGCAATAGCTTGATAAGGAAAGAGTCTTGAAATCAGCATCCATTATTCCCTGAAAGTTTCACAACAAGAAGTGGGAGCGGCAGTATTAAAAGCTAACCAAACCCTAGACATAATCAAGCGTACCTTTGACTTTAAGGAAAAGAAGGTAGTTATTCAATTGTATGAATCTCTAACTTTACCAAAGGCACGGAGATGCCTTTATAAATTGGAATATATTTATAAATTTACTAATGCTAATAAATCAGAGATGAACAAAGGCACCAGAAGGAAAGAAACTTTACCCAACCGTTTCCAGGATTGAAGCCAGGGTTCCGCGGTTGCGAACCGAGGACGTAGCCCACTGAACCACACAGAACCATTATGGTGTTAAGAAAAAATATCACACTGAGAAATGACAAGATTTCAGTTGGAGCCTTGCAGTACCTTCACCATTGTGAGCTGGGATTGGATTATTGTATCCAAGCATGGAGACCTCATCTTCAGAAAGAAATAGCTTCTTTAGAGAAAGTTCAACACCGGGCATCACAAATAATTTTATAATGACCAAATTTCATTAGAAAATGAAGCGACGATGTTTCGGTTCTTCCTGAACCATTATCAGGTTGGAATGTCAGCACTGTGGAGACATGCCCGACAGACCACTGGAATATTATCTAACACAATGCAGAGTTATAAACCCAATAAGATTTAAACTAAGATTCTACAGAGCAGAAGTTGTTGTTAAACACCTGGGGCATAATGTTATTGAAGCGAACATAAGTGTCATAAATACTCATACTACGCGTAAGTAAAACAGAAACAAGAAACAAGTCACAATGGGTCAGCCATAGGCTTACAGCCTGCGCAGGAATATCCCTGCCAAAAAAAAAAATGATCAAGTCGTGTGAGAGAAGAGAGGAAGATAGTTATTCTTCAGCCACGTTATTGTGACTCATCATCTGCATCATTCCATAACTAAGTCAATTCTCATACCAGGACCGGTTGAGGGCCGCAGGACTGACAACACTGCAAACCAGACATGACAAGGCTGATCTCATGGAAATATAAAAGACTGAACAATTTGGAGGATATTGATCCAGACAGCTTCTTTAAAAGGTCAGCGGTAACGCATGAAGCAACGGTTTCAAGCTCAACAAGCCACCGGGAGAGCCGGTCGGCCGAGTGGACAGCACGCTGGACTGTGATCCTGTGGTCCCGGGTTCGATCCCGGGCGCCGGTGAGAAACAGTGGGCAGAGTTTCTTTCACCCTATGCCCCTGTTACCTAGCAGTAAATAGGTACCTGGGTGTTAACTGTCACGGGCTGCTTCCTGGGGGGTGGAGGCCTGGTCGAGGACCGGGCCGCGGGGACACTAAAGCCCCGAAATCATCTCAAGATAACCACAATGTAGAACTGAAAACAGGAGATGCTTTTTCACACACAGGGTTATGAACCCATGGAAGCGCCTACCCGCCGAGGCCGTTGATGTGTAAACTCTACAGAACCTTAAATTCCAGCATGAAAACAGCATCAGGACAAATGAGGAATACATAGGACAAGCCGCCGGCTTCCAGTCCTCGTCAAGGCCACTAGAGTGCTCGTTGCTCTTAGGTAAATTTAGATGCTTTGGGTAATTGATATATAATAGTTAATATAATGACACGTTCCGTTTGAGGATATAAGAAGTGCATTAGAGTTAGTAGTGCAAAGACGAACATTAGTGTAAAAAAAGAACTTTAGTGTAAAGGTAGAGGAAGACATACAAGATAATTCAATAAACAATTACAGAGGCAAATATGGAGGGCTTTGGATCATTGCCTTAGACAACCAGCTTCTATGGCTGAGCCCCAGAGCTAACACTTTACCTTACAAATACATGTAGGTGGTAACATACACGCACACTCTGGGACTCACAGATGAAGCCATGGTGCTGGAAATGTGATCCATGAACTGCCACTTTTGCGCTATTCCGTTGCCTAACTGGCCTCTTTATCACGTTATATTTGCTCCAAGCCCGTACTGAGTCAGTCAGCGTGTAGTGAATATTCATACTGATTGTTCTTGTTAGTAAGATAAAGCGTATACTAATAATGTGGTTTTGTTAAATGTAATTATTATGTCTTATACTGGATGTTTTCGGAAGTTAAGTTGTACCATTATTCTCTCTCTCTCTCTCTCTCTCTCTCTCTCTCTCTCTCTCTCTCTCTCTCTCTCTCTCTCTCTCTCTCTCTCTCTCTCTCTCTCTCTCTCTCGTGCTCTATTATTCGAGTATTTGTCACGGTTTGGCAAATAAAATAAATCGTCAGATATCACATTTAATTGTCATATTTACACATAAGAATTAGCTCACAAAGTTGGCTAAAAGAAATCAATCTCTGACACCTATGGATATGAGGGTTGGTATGAGGGCTGGTATGAGGGCTGGTACTGGGGCTTGAAGGTGACAGCTGGACCGTATTGGTGTGGGTACTGGGCCTCACCCTTGTAGCTCACCTGGGCCTGGTACCCGTTGTAGTGGTCAGCCACGTAGTTCACCTGGTGGAACAGAGAACAGAAAGTTACAGTTATGTCCAATTATGATAATTTATGATGTATGTTATTTTACCATTTGGTTAAAGTTATACATATTAATACAACTTACTGTTTGTATGCGGCCGTCAGGGAGAGCAACATTGTATGAGCCCTTCGCCGTGGACCCGTCGGAGTTCTCGTTGTGGCCGAAGTCAGTGCCGGCGTAGTCGTCCTTGACACCGTAGGCGTAGTTGTATGGGATGGGTTCCTGCAGGCATCCATGATACAGAAACTTACGAAATAGAACAGTAAACAATGGACATAAATAGGATAAGCTTAGATTTAGGAAAGACCTGGGTAAATACTGGTTTGAAAACAGTTTTGTGTATTTATGGAACAATTACCGGGAAACATAATAGACGTGGGATCCCTTGAATGTTTCAAGCGTAGGTTAGACATATATATGAACAAGTTTGGGTGGATGTAAATAGGAGCTGCGACACTTTTGGGCCAATAGGCCTGCAGTTTCCTTAGTTCTCACGTTCTTAATTTTAATTATATTGATAATATTTTTTTTATATAAATGACGTTATTATATGGTATTTTATGACTTGAAAGATGTTGACGTAACTCACCGACTTATAAACTGGCTGGCCGTATGGGTCTGAAGGGAGGCCCAGAGCCAGGCTTGCTGTCACCGCCACCACCAGGGCTGCCACCTGTTGAAAGGTAAATGTGTACATTAACCTGTTCTCACACTTACTGCGCACCGCAACTTTAACGCTACCGACCACAGCGTCAAAATTACCATGCTTTTATGAATTTATAATCCCCCGTAATATTAACGTTTAATCTGACTAATTAGCAATTACTCGTTTCGAACGTTGGTTTAAATACGTTATTGTGTGTAATATAGAGAAGTGCCTCATTAAGCACTTTGGCTTATATATTAAAGGCACTTATTTTAAGTTGATAAGTTAAATGATAAGTAATTATACATATTTAATTTTCGTAAGCTCTCTCATTTGACAATCCAAGCCTGTATTTAGGCCTATTGAGTTCCCCCAAGGTCATCTACTGACCTGTAAATGGATGCAACCCACAACAGTTACTTAACTCCCGGGTGCCTGTTTCACAGCTAGATGAACAAAGGCATCAGAAGAAATGGCACGTTACCCAACCGTTTCTAGGATTGAAGCCAGGGTTCCTTGGTTGCGAACCGAGGACGTAGCCCACTGAACCACACAGAACCATTATGGTGTTGAGAAAAAAATATCACACTGAGAAATGACAAGATTTCAGTTGGAGCCTTGCAGTACCTTCATCATTGTGAGCTGGTGTGGGAGGTGAGAAGATGGTTGAGAGAGTGGTAACGGAGATGGTTGACGCTTCCCTTATATAGCGCAGTCTGGCTATCACCATCCCCTCTCCTGCTGGTGAAAGGGACCTCCCTTGGCGTATGTACCCCATCTTCGTCACCGCTATACTCGTTTACACATACCTTGCCTAACCCAACCATGCCTGGCCTATATGCCCTGACCTGAATCTAAACTGGACTAACCTAACCTGACCTATTCTATCCTAAACTAAGCTAATTGATCCGGATCTGATCTACCGCAGTTTAACTCGACCTGTCCTACCCTAACTCATCCTATGCTTTTCTTACATAACTTGACTTATCCTAACTAAATCTGACCTGATCTATTCTATTCCATCCTACCCTATCCTAACCTATCCTAGTCTATCCTAACCTTACCTAACCTATCCTAACCAAACTTATCCCATTCCATCCTGAACTATCCTATCTTAACCTGATCTATCATATCCTAACCTGATCTATCCTATCCTAACCTTACCTGACCTACCCCTAACATTACCCGACCTGTCCTATTCCAACTAAACCTGACCTTTCCTAACCTAGTTTACCTAATTCTGTCCTGACGTATCGTAACCAAACCTGACTTGACTTGACTGGACTTAACGTAACACACTAACTTCACTTAACTCAACCTAACCCAACCTGTCCTGACCTCGCATCACCTCACCTAACCCAACCTGAACTGACCTAACCTGATCTAACCTAACGTCACCTGACCTGACCGCTGCCAATTAAGCGAGAATAAGAGATACAGTGCATTGTGTTTATTGCACAAGGTGTGCCAGAGGTGTGTGTGTGACATCAGTCATCTCATATGGTTCACCCCGCCAGAGTTTTATATTTTATTAGTATTATTTTCTACCACAGACGTGGCCACACATTTACAATGCTAACCAGCATATATACATTTTCTTCTGTCCTCCATGGACAGGGTGAGAGATGTGTTAAACATAATAGTTCAGGGATTTATTGATCAACCACAGAAGGTGATTGTAGTGATTTTAAAATGCTAATCTTATCTACAGACATAAATACATAGATACACATATTTATATAGGGCTTACGTCATACGTCATACACAGAGTTATGTAGGGCATACGTCTTACGTCATACGTCATACACAGACTTATGTAGGGCATACGTCTGCCCTACATAAAGTGGTCGATGTGTCTTTTACATAGTGTCATTAATGTGCATTTACAGAGGTGAATTGTAATTCTGATGAGCTTCCACATATACTTTATACACATACATTCATATACATATATATCCGCCAGAGGTGTTAGGCCCTACATACTGGAGTGTTCAAGGTTTATTGAACAATCAACCACAGAAGGTGATTGTAGTGTTTTAAAATGCTAACTTATCTACGACATACATACATAGTAAATACTTATAGATACACAGATTCTACGTATGCTACCCTTACATAGTCAAATGTTCGATGTGTCTTTACATAGTGTCATTAATGTGCATTTACAGAGTGAATGTAATTCTGATAGCTTCCAATATACTTATACACATACATATACATACACACACACACACTATACGTACATATACTTATACATACATATAACACACAC
>WNGS01163519.1:6002004-6016652 GCA_020271785.1 Procambarus virginalis | reverse complement strand
CTTGATTTTGCTTGTGGACGCTAATAGATCAGCCTACATTTTATATTCTCACCTGATTTGTTAGTCAGAGTTGATTTGTTTTATATTGAGGCTGGTACTTTCTCCCCTGATTCCATGTATGACAACACCTGTGAGATGGGATTAATAGTTGAACCTATAGTTATTTCTTGATCTACACTATGTAATATTTCATATAGAATAGGGTAGCAGCACATTACTGTGTATACCTAATTGCTAAATAAAAAAATAAAAAAACTTTTACTATTGTGCCTGCAGGACTGAACTTCTACCTTGCTAACCGTCAGTTGTCTAAAGCAGTGATTCCTGGCCAAATTTTCTCTATCTTGTCTACTACATATATTTCTCTCACACACATCCCCAGGAGGCAACCAGTAACAACTCTGTAACTCCCTGGTACTTATTTACCGTTAGGTGAACAGAGGCATTAGGTGAAAGAAACGTTACCCATTTGATTTTTCATCGCCGTGAATCGAACCCGGGCCCTTTCGACAACGATTTTCCATCGCCGTGTGTTTACTCATCTAGTTGTGCTTGCAGAGGGTTGAGATTATCCATGGTTGAGATTATCCATGGTTGAGATTATCCATGGTTGAGATTTTCCATGGTTGAGATTATCCATGGTTGAGATTATCCATGGTTGAGATTATCCATGGTTGAGATTATCCAGGTTGAGATTATCCATGGTTGAGATTCCTCCATGGTTGAGATTATCCTGGTTGAGATTCTCCATGGTTGAGATTATCCGTGGTTGAGATTATTCATAGTGAGATTCTATCCTGCCCAACAGCCTTAGTCGCGTTCAGATCTAACGGACATCTCCTAACCTCATCTCGGGTAATTTCAAAATCTTCAAAGGCTCTTAGTTCAGGCACTTCGCCTTGCTCTATTGTGAAGACCTCCTGGAAACAATTGTCGAGTTCTTCACACACCACCTTTGTGTTTGTGTGCGTGTGTACTCACCAATGTGTGCTTGCAGGATCGAGACCTAGCTCTTGAACCCCGCTTTTCTTGCCGTTGGTTGTCTAATACAATGACTCCTGACATATATCCCTATCATACCTGCTTTTCGAGCTATGAATGGAGTTTGCCTCTACAATGAATGTGTGTCTAATTCGCCTTTTTGTGATTATGGGGGTTGAGCTTAGGTTCTTTGGTCCCATTCCGCCTCTGAGCCGTGTGTGTGGAGAGCAGGAAGATAATGATCCCTATTGGATATAGATGTATAGTTTCCAGTAATAATGTTTATCTTGTTTATCCTGAATCCCTAGGCTCCTAGAAATCCGCCGAGCCCTGCTGTCAAGTACTTCCCTGAGCCAGTTAACTGTTGTAGTGGTCAGTCAAGTACTTCCCTTAGCCAGTTAACTGTTGCAGTGGTCAGTCAGTACTTTCCTGAGCCTGTTAAATGTTGCAGTGGTCAGTCAAGTACTTCCCTAAGCCAGTTAACTGTTGTAGTGGTCAGTCAAGTACTTCCCTAAGCCAGTTAACTGTTGTAGTGGTCAGTCAAGTACTTCCCTAAGCCAGTTAACTGTTGTAGTGGTCAGTCAAGTACTTTCCTGAGCCTGTTAACTGTTGCAGTGGTCAGTCAAGTACTTCACCAGGGCTGTTAACTGTTGTAAACAGTCAGCCAGGTAACTCTCATGAATCTGCCATTCTGCTATAACAACCAACTAGGTAGTTAGCAGCCTGGAACCGCCCACTGTAATTGTTCACCGTGTTTCTGGACTTCACAATATACACGATAAAGACCCGTCATTTGTTCTGCGATCGTGGCGCGATTAAGCAATTACGGAGTTGATTGTCAAGATATTTTAGGTGGCCTTGGCAACATTGCTGACGTCTGCCTTGTGGTCAGAATCACTGCTGGGGTTGCCACCCTTGACGTAATACATCATTCTATACGGCACTCTAGCGTTGATGTGCCTCATCATAGCTTGATATTACTCCCACAGCTTGCTATTACTCACCTACCTATTACTCTCACTGCTTGCTATTACTCCCACAGCTTGCCATTGCTCCCACAGCTTGCTATTACTCTCACTGCTTGCTATTTCTCTCACAGCTTGATATTACTCCCACAGCTTGCTATTACTCACCTTGCTATTACTCCCACAGCTTGCTATTACTCACCTTGCTATTACTCCCACAGTGTGCTATTACTCCCACAGTGTGCTATTACTCCCACAGCTTGCTATTACTCCCACAGCCGCCCCAGAAGTCCGTCTGTACACACTTAAATAAGGTAAAGTGAAGACATACTGGAGGTTATCTTGAGGGTTATCTTAGGAATGCACAGATGTAATTAGTCTGTAACTCTGCACACACACACAACCAACTACGTGACCACTGAACAGTTAAATCAAAACGCAACAGGTACAACAAGGCTTTCACAGGGTGGGTATGGGGACCACTACCACCCACACGCTGAGTATGTGGGACCACTGACACAGGGTGCGTATGGGGACCACTCACGCCCACACGATGAGTATGGGGACCACTCCCACCTACACGATGAGTATAGGATGCATAATAAGTGAACTAAGCCAAATTTTTAACATTTAATTATTACTGTTCTTGTTGTCTCTTATTTTATTCTTATTTAACTTGTAATCTACAATTGTAGTATTTAATTGGTAGTAATATATATATATATATATATATATATATATATATATATATATATATATATATATATATATAATATAAAATTGTCATTGTACGTTCCATGTATGTGTACATGTCTACCTATTCCTCAGGTATGTGTGAGGCAGAGCCGAGCAGTCAGATGGTGGGTGAGTGTTTGCAAAGCCCAATATATGTGACTTGTTTATGTGATGGTGTTGAGTTTAGCAGTCTTGAGTATTTCTTACCGACGCCAGGTAAGGTGGGGTCTTAGCCCAGACGGTCCAAGCCAACGCTGCCTGTAATTAGACACTAACGAGGATAGAATAACCTATAAGGCATTTATCGGGTAACGGAGGATCGCAAAATGGTTTCAGGCGTAGTATAGATATATATTTGAATTAGAGTTTAGGTAGATATAATTAGGAGCTGCTGCGTATAGGCCAATAGGCCTGCTGTAAATTTCTTTGTTCTGATGTTATGGTTGCGAAATTAGCTTGGGTTAAAATGTACTCCGGGAACGTTGGCTGCATAGTTAACATGCGTCCTGTCACCACAGGTCTCGCCTCAAGGACAACCTTGAAGAAGGGAACACTGAAAACGTGAGAGTTTGTACATCTCGTTTATAGTGAACTATATGAGATACCCGGCAGTGCCCGGGGTCGATCTCTTAAGGAAGTGTTTTGAAACCTCCCCGAATGCAAGTTCTGTCATAAAATTCAAAAGGCATAAATAAAAAGGAAAGAAAATAAGACTTCTTTGAGAGTCGTGGGAGTTAATTCCTCTTAAAAGTGGGCGTCACCCTGCAAAATTGAGTGAGGCCTGCCACCCTTCTCTCCAACTGACCTGCAACGCGGGTCAGACAGACAATATTTTATACATCTTGATGTAGGCTGGTGGGTTAATTAGGGTGCACTGTGAGTGGTTCTTTGGCACACTCAGATCAAAACAACATATGAATGACAGGGAAAGGTCACTGTCTTGCTTTATTAACGAGTAATACATAAATAAAAAAAAGGTGCTGATTTTACATTAAACAGTGGTCTAAGTTGTTTAAACAGTGGTCTCAGTCATTTAATCAATGGTCTTAAGGCCTGTGGTTATATGTTTTAATAAAATTAGTATATTTAGCTTGATGAAGAATAAATTTCGGTTAATCGGATGTACTTTATTAAAAGATTTGTTGCTCTTTACCGTTTCTATATAATCTATAATTACCCCGTCAAGTAGACGTCTTTTTGTATTTGAACAGTTATATTTTTATGTACTCTTGGGCAAATTAAATTATCAATAATCCACTATCAAAGTTTGGAAAAAAACTTGGATAACAAAATTCCCCTTCTGGGCCCTGTGGTTATAAAGACGGACGAGTCGAAGAGGGACTTCGAACAGGGACTTCGAACAGGGACTTCGAAGAGGAAATCGAAGAAGTTTCTTCGAATAGGAAGTCGAAGTGGGAATCGAAGAGGGTTTTCATTGTGTTTCGGAAAAAACACACACTGACACATACATGAATTTTCATCCCAACAGCGACCAAGTTAAAAAAAAAAATAAGTGTTGGTCTTATGGGGCCCTAAGTGTTAAGATATTGAAAATGTCCATATTACCAAGTGTTCCATCGATCTCGCTTATTATCGCCGCTAATGCATTGACCGGCTGTAAGATAAAAGCTGAGAGGATATTCTACAAAGGTAGTAAAACAAATAAAAGAAATAGAGTTTGTAAAGTTACCTTACATAGCAGTTATGGAAAAAAATGTCTCAAGTCCTCAGCGACACTAATTACAACTTTTTTGACTTTCAAAACACGATTAGAAAAAACTTTGCCATAACAAACTCAGTAGCAACGACAATAACGGGAGTAACGGTATTAATACTGATAAGAATAACGGTCGTGTTAAGGACAATAACAGCAGCAGTGGTGGTAGTGAAGGTAATAACGGGGGTTAGAGGTGACACTGATAACGTTGATTATGACAATAATAACAATGTAGGTAATGTTGTTTGTAATAAATTGCAATGGTTGCAATCTATCGAATGTTGAGAGAGACTGGTTGTGGCTTACTGAAAAAGTTGATTAACACAAGAAAGCAGTAATTAATTTTGATTGGAATAATGCCATTGCTAACTGATATTTGTATTTCGATAACAAGATGGATTATAATAATACAAGAACTGCTCTAATGTCAAAGAGAGATGCCCACTTGAAGGGAGTTGTTATAGATTGTATAGAAACGGTAAAGAGCAACACATATTGTAATAAAGTAGACCCGATTAACAGCAAAATTATTCTTAATGAAGCTAAATGAACTAATTGCAATAAGACATATAAGCAGAAATCTTGTGGAAATATATAATGACCTGGTCCATAGTTTTCAGAAACCTGAACACTTCATCTGCTGACATTCTCAATAATACTAACAATAAACAGTTTAATTAATACTGGATATGATTAAATATTAATCTTATATTAGGAATTAACATTTTTACAGAAACAAATATGTATACATAAATGTTTAATATAGCAATTACTGTTGATATTAATTACACAACCTGTTGAAAAGCCGCCCCGATTGATCACAGCACTCAGCTGACAATGTTTGACAGCTGTCTCAACATAATAATGTTCATTATTAACTATATGATAGGTGGGCTGGGGCTGGTGTAAGGGCTGAGGCTGGTATGAGGGCCATATATATATATATATATATATATATATATATATATATATATATATATATATATATATATATATATATATATATATAATGTACTCACTTATTTGTACTTGCGGGGATTGAGCTTTGGCTCTTTGGTCCCGCCTCTCAACTGTCACTCAACTGGTGTACAGGTTCCTGAGCCTACTGGGCTCTATCATATCTACATTTGAAACTGTGTATGGAGTCAGCCTCCACCACATCACTGCCTAATGCATTCCATCCGTTAACTACTCTGACACTGAAAAAGTTCCTTCTAATGTCCCTGTGGCTCATGTGGGTACTCAGTTTCCACCTGTGTCCCTTGGTTTGTGTACCACCAGTGTTGAATAGTTTATCCTTGTTTACCCGGTCGATTCCCCTGAGGATTTTGTAGGTTGTGATCATGTCTCCCCTTACTCTTCTGTCCTCTAGGGTTGTAAGGTGCATTTCCCGCAGCCTTTCCTCGTAACTCATGCCTCTTAGTTCTGGGACTAGTCTAGTAGCATACCTTTGGACTTTTTCCAGCTTCGTCTTGTGCTTGACAAGGTACGGGCTCCATGCTGGGGCCGCGTACTCCAGGATTGGCCTTACATATGTGGTGTACAAGATTTTGAATGATTCCTTACACAAGTTCCTGAACGCTGTTCTGATGTTAGCCAGCCTCGCATATGCCGCAGACGTTATTCTCTTTATGTGGACTTCAGGAGACAGGTTTGGTGTGATATCAACTCCTAGATCTTTCTCTCTGTCCGTTTCATTAAGTACTTCATCTCCTATTCTGTATCCTGTGTCTGGCCTCCTGTTTCCACTGCCTAGTTTCATTACTTTGCATTTACTCGGGTTGAACTTCAACAGCATTTGTTGGACCATTCACTCAGTCTGTCTAGGTCATCTTGTAGCCTCCTACTATCATCCTTTGTTTCAATCCTCCTCATAATTTTTGCATCATCAGCAAACATTGAGAGAAACGATTCTATACCCTCTGGAAGATCATTTACATATATCAGAAACAGTATAGGTCCAAGGACTGACCCCTGCGGGACTCTACTTGTAGCGTCTCGCCAATCTGAGACCTCACCCCTCACACTGACTCGTTGTCTCCTGTTGCTTAGGTACTCCTTTATCCAATAGAGTACCTTCCCTTTTACACCGGCCTGCATCTCCAGCTTTTTCACTAGCCTCTTGTGTGGTACTGTATCAAAGGCTTTCTGACAATCCAAAAATATGCAGTCTGCCCACACTTCTCTTTCTTGCCTTATTTTTGTTGCCTGGTCGTAGAATTCAAGTAACCCTGTGAGGCAGGACCTGCCATCCCTGAACTCATGTTGATGCTGTGTTTCAAAGTTCTTTCGCTCCATATGTTCCACTAGCTTTCTTCGCACAATCTTCTCCATCGGCTTGCATGGTATGCAGGTTAGGGACACTGGCCTGTAGTTCAGTGCCTCCTGTCTATCCCCTTTCTTGTATATCGTGTGTGTGTGTAGTGAACTTTTCAAATAAAGTTAGATATATATACACACATACCAAAAGAATAGGGGTGGTAGGAGAAGAAAATATCAAAGAGCTCAGTGAGGATCCACAAGGTCTTCTCTGAGTACTCTTTATTTTCCTCTCCGAGGCTATGGGTCCCTACACTTGCACCAGAGGTGGTACCCCTTCTAGGTATTCAAATATATATATATATATATATATATATATATATATATATATATATATATATATATATATATATATATATATGTATATATATATATATATATATATATATATATATATATATATATATATATATGCGAACAAGCCTAAATGGTCCCCAGGACTATATGCAACTGAAAACTCACACCCCAGAAGTGACTCGAACCCATACTGCCAGGAGCAACGCAACTGGTATGTACAGGACGCCTTAATCCACTTGACCATCACGATTGGACATAAGGAGGTGATAGCCGAAGCTATTTGAACCCCCCCCCCCCCCCGCTGGCACCCGGATGGTAATCTTGGGCATAGCATTTTATCAAATCACCTCATTCTTTGTTATATATATATATATATATATATATATATATATATATATATATATATATATATATATATATATATATATATATATCCGCCCGCGTGATGCAAAGCCGACTGCAGTACCACTGTACCACCACCATACAAAAGAATGGGAGAGACTTTATGAACTCATTCAACCCCCAGCCCGAGTGCATTCGGGTTATGCCCAGCACTCTGCTTTGCATCACGCGAGCAGAGGGTCTAGTCCCAACAAGGTCATTTGGAACTTTCAAGTATTTAAAGTGAGGACTGTGTACTATTCATTTGATATTTCATGTTGTGTGGCTTAAACCTGGACTAGATGAAATAGTTGACTACATAGCCCGAATGCACTCGGGCACGGGGTTGAATGAGTTCATGAAGACTCTCCCAATCTTTTGTAGGGTGGTGGTACAGTGGTACAGCACTTGGCTTTATCACGCGAGCGTAGGCCTGTGAATAGTTCTGCTGACAAGAATTTATATTAAGTGGTCTACATCAGCAGATGGTGCCAACTCTCAGCGGTACTTGTAGCCGAGCCTGAGTCTAACGATTTAGTCCAAGTCTAAATCTAAGGTTTCTAATCAATGGTAACATGTAAAAGTCTCCGAACTGGACTTCTTGGAAATAAAACCTCACACGTGTGGGGTCCAGGGTTCGTGACCCATACAGCCTAGGTGAATGGAACGGTCTTCTTGGAGTTCAGGGGTGGTGGGGAACGATATTGGAAGCGGTAGAAAAGATTGATATAATTGACAATTGATATATTGGAGATTCAAAATAAGATTTTGATTGGGTATTATTTTCTAAGGTAAGCAGTGAAAATCTTATGCGTGTTTATTTGAAAACATAATTTTATTAATATATTGCACGGAATTGTTGACAATAAACGATGACAGAAGGCATCGTTTATTGGTATGAGGGCTGGGGCTGGTATGAGGGCTGGGGCTGGTATGAGGGCTGGGGCTGGTATGAGGGCTGGTGCTCGTATGAGGGCTCTGGTAGATATGAGGGCTGGGGCTGGTATGAGGGTTGAGGCTTGTATGAAGGCTCTGGTTGATATGAGGGCTGGGGCTGGTATGAGGGCTGAGGCTTGTATGAGGGCTGGGGCTGGTATGAGGGCTGGGGTTGGTATGAGGGATGGGGTTGGTATGAGTTTTGGTACTGGGGCTTGAAGGTGACAGGTGGACCGTACTCATGTGGGTACTGGGCCTCGCCCTTGTAGCTCACCTGGGCCTGGTACCCGTTGTTGTGGTCAGCCACGTAGCTCACCTGGGAACACAAACAGTAAATTAGCAAGTACTTCCACTTTACAAGTATTATAGATAAGGCATCTCTTCAGTTTAATATACCTCAGTTATGATGTATAAAAAGCGTCCGTTTACCGTCTGGATGCGGCCGTCGGGCAGGATAACATTGTAGGAGCCCTTGACCGCGCTGCCGTCGGAGTCCTCGTTGTGGCCGAAGTCAGTGCCGGCGTAGTCGTCCTTGACACCGTAGGCGTAGTTGTATGGCATGGGCGCCTGGGGGCCAGAGTTGAGTGCATTAGTCTCTCGTTCTAGTAATAATTACAAAGTAATCGCTCCTGCGTGCATACCTAAATCCTTTGTGGGTTGTAATGCACTGGAGTTTTCAAGAGGAAATTGAATAAATTCCTGCAGGTTGTGCCGAAGTGGCCGAGTTATAGTGGCTATGTGAACTTGAAGTCAACCTGGCCTCGGGCCGGGCTTGAGGAGTAGAAGAACTCCCAGAACCCCATCAGGCAGGTATCAAGTTGTGGGGCGCTTCAAGTAACAACCTGACCGATCAAGTTATCACTAGTCAAGCTGCCGAGCTTGGAGAGTAAAAAAAAACTCTGGAAACCAATTACAGGTAAACTTACCGCTTTATAGGAGGGTTGGGTGTATGGGTCAGAGGGAAGAGCCACGGATACCCCCGCCACCACCACCACCACCACCAGCAGCGCCACTTGCTGGACGGGAGAGAAAACATTGAAGGTCACTGACATTACTACTGAGTATAAATGCTTTGATTGTTTTGCTACACTTTCTGATTCCATGATGTTTGCAGCCAATTTCTTAACGTCAGTGGACTGTAGAGTTCGAAGGTTGATCTAAATGCAGTTTTCAGCACTATTAATCACTTTGTAAAATCAATCAATACCTTGAACATGTTATGATGTGAGGAGGAGGGGGATCCTTCAGTAGTAAGCAGCCGAAGAGTGAATGATGGTGGTGGTGGCCGCCACTGGCTTTATATACTGCCCCTACACCTGATTGGTTCACCTTCTCTCCTCTCAAGTATGAGGGCTCAAGCCAATTTTAAAGTATTTTTTACACTGCAAATTAGCAATATCATTGTATTTCAAGTATATCGCATGGCATTTAGAAATTGGTTTCTACGGTGAAAAGCTGGTGTAGGTGGCGATTAATACCTTGGTGTAGGTGGCGATATGCACCTTATTGTAGGTGACGATTTACGTCTTGGTTTATGTGACGATTTACGTCTTGGTGTATGTGACGATTTACACTTTGGTGTAGGTGACAATTTACACCTTGGTGTAGAAGACGATTTACACCTTGGTGTAGGTGGCGATTTACACTTTGGTGTAGATGGCGATTTACACCTTGGTGTAGGTGATGATTTACATTCTGGTGTAGGTGGCGATTTACACCTTGGTGTAGGTGGCGATTTACACTTTGGTGTACATGGCGATTTACACCTTGCTGTAAGTGATGATTTACAACTTGGTGTAGGTGGCGATTTACACTTGGTGTAGGTGGCGATTTACACCTTGGTAAAGGTGATGATTTACAGCTTGGTGTACCTGAACTTGTAAAAGCACCTTAATCACCTTCAGTGATTAAGTGCTTAATTGCACACTCGTTTCTCTATCAGCTACCTCACCCTGTTAGAGTAAAAGACAAATGTATGTGAATGTGTATATATGTATGTATATATGTATATGAACGTATATGTATGTGTATAAAGTATATATGTATGGAAGCTGATCAGAATTACATTTCACCTTTGTAAATGCACATTAATAACACTATGTAAAAGACACATCGAACGCTTTATGAACGAATCTGTGTATCTATGTATTTACGTAAGTAGGTTAGCTTAGCATTTTAAAAGCACCGAATCACCTTCTGTGGTTGATTGTTCAATAAACTCTTGAAATATATGTTTAACACATCTCTAACCCTGTCCATGGAGGACAGAAGAAAATGTATATATGCTGGTTAGCATTGTAAATGTGTGGGCACGTCTGTGGTAGAAAAAAACCCTTGGTGTAGGTGGCGACTTACACCTTGGTGTAGGTGATGATTTACAGCTTCATGTAGGTGATTATTTACACGGAGGTATAAGTGATGATTTACACCTTGGTGTAGGTGGAGATTTACACTTTGGTGTAGGTGGAGATTCACACTTTGATGTAGGTGGGGATTTACATCTTGGTGTAAGTGGCGATTTACACCCTGGTGTAAGTGACGATTTACACTTTGTTGTAGGTGGCGATTTACACCTTGGTGTAGGTGGCGATTTACACCTTGGTGTAGGTGATGATTTACACCTTAGTGTAAGTGGCGATTTACACCTTGGTGTAGGTGGGGATTTACACCTTGGTGTAGGTGGCTATTTACAGTTTGGTGTAGGTGACGATTTACACCTTGGTGTAGGTGGCGATTTACACCTTGGTGTAGGTGGCGATTTACACCTTGGTGTAGGTGGCGATTTACACCTTGGTGTAGGTGGCGACTTACACCTTGGTGCAGGTGACGATTTACACCTTGGTGTAGGTGGCGATTTACACCTTGGTGCAGGTGACGATTTACACCTTGGTGTAGGTAGGGATTTACACCTTGGTGTAGGTGGCGATTTACACCTTGGTGCAGGTGGCGATTTACACCTTGGTGCAGGTGACGATTTACACCTTGGTGTAGGTAGGGATTTACACCTTGGTGTAGGTGGCGATTTACACCTTGGTGCAGGTGGCGATTTACACCTTGGTGCAGGTGGCGATTTACACCTTGGTGCAGGTGGCGATTTACACCTTGGTGCAGGTGACGATTTACACCTTGGTGTAGGTAGGGATTTACACCTTGGTGTAGGTGGCGATTTACACCTTGGTGTAGGTGGCGATTTACACCTTGGTGTAGGTGGCGATTTACACCTTGGTGTAGGTGGCGATTTACACCTTGGTGTAGGTGACGATTTACACCTTGGTGTAGGTGGCGATTTACACCTTGGTGTATGTTGTTTCAATGTTAACATTTGTTCTTGTCTAGGGCCAGCTATCATATGTATTACTGACGAAGGATATATATATTATAAAATACATTCCAATGGCTAGGCTAAAAACTTATACTAATAGTCGTATTTCAAATCAAAATATGCATATTCCAGAAACACATTTTGTAATCCAATGCTTTATTATCGTGGCCACTGAGTTAGGGATTTTAATTGTGAATATAAGTTGTCGACGCCGAGAATCAAGTGCGAGGGAGTTTGCAGTAGTGTGAGAGGCTGACGGATGAGTGGACATCGCTCTGGATTCGTAATTCTAAGGTTCCGGGTTCGATTCCCGGCGGAGGCAGAAACAAATGAGCAAAGTTTCTTTCACGCTGATGTCCCTGTTCATCTAGCAATAAATAGGTGCCTGGGAGTAGCTATTTATGCTGCTACGGGCTGCTTCCTAGGGGTGTGTAACAAAAAGGAGCCCTGGTCCATGACCGGTCCGCGGGGACTCTAAGCTCCAAAATAATCTCAAGATACCCTCAAGATAGAGGTGTATGAAGTCAGGCTTGGCTGGGGCTAGGCTAGGCTAGGCTAGGCTGGGGACTAGGCTAGGCTAGGCTGGGGAATGGCTAGATTAGGCTGAGATTGTTAAATTAGATTAGCAATAATACAACAAAAGCAACGTTGCAACTCAGAGGGACTAATTAAAGAGGAGCTCCAGTATTGCTGGGCCTTCAGTTAACTCGACTTCAATCGGCAGCAGCAATATATTAGTCATAGAGAGTATGTGTGTTACTTGAATCCGATGTTGGATGGACTGACATCTCTTGCTGGATGTGTTGTCATACAGGCGTGCAGCTCCCCACCAAACACAACACATTCCCAACGTTGTAACAACAATGTGTCAGTGTTAGACCGTTAAATTAATGTGGAAACAGCGTATTACGTCTCTGCCTCTCCCCGTCTCTCTGTCTCAATCGTTATTAATATGATAATTCAGACTTGGTGTTTGTGATTATAATAATGTTATGTTATAACATTATTATAACATAACCCCCCCCCTTCTAGGGGGGGTATGTATGGTTATGTATGGTTATGTATGTATGGGGGGTTGTAATAATGTTATGTTATAACATTATTATAACATAACCCCCCCCTTCTAGGACCCCTCTAGAAGGGGTCCTAGAAGGGTGTATCGTTATAAGTCCGATACACTAGCCAAGGGCTTTTGGACTTGAAATAGAAGGTACTGATAGTTGCCAACCATGAGGTGGTTGGTCTTTGTCGTGCCGGGTGTCCGTTGGACATGTATGACACGTCAGGGGCCTGACTGAATGACACGTTGCCGGTGGCATGGCCGTATGACACGCTCGTCCCAAGTTATACTTACAGTAATTGGGAAGTGTACATAGACAATAGTACACATACTGACATTCGTCGGCGATAGTAAGTCAGTATTTGACTTACAACTTTTGGTAACCAAATGAGAGGATGAATCTTATATACGGTGAAATAAATACAAATTCTCACGTGTAAATTGTCATATTTATTGAGGGTTATGTATAGCTAGGCTTAGGTAAGGTTTGGAAGTTTTTTTTTTTGGCAATGTTGAGTTTACAGTACAGGCTGCTTGTGAATGTTTACGGTACAGGCTGCTTGTGAATGTTTACGGTACAGGCTTCTTGTAAATGTTTACGGTACAGGCTGCTTGTAAATGTTTACGGTACAGGCTGCTTGTAAATGTTTACGGTACAGGCTGCTTGTGAATGTTTACGGTACAGGCTGCTTGTAAATGTTTACGGTACAGGATGCGTGTAAATGTTTACGGTACAGGCTGCTTGTAAATGTTTACGGTACAGGCTGCTTGTAAATGTTTACAGTACAGGATGCTTGTAAATGTTTACAGTACAGGATGCTTGTAAATGTTTACGGTACAGGCTGCTTGTAAATGTTTACGGTACAGGCTGCTTGTAAATGTTTACGGTACAGGCTGCTTGTAAATGTTTACGGTACAGGCTGGTTGTAAATGTTTACGGTACAGGCTGCTTGTAAATGTTTACAAAACAGTCCGCACGTTACAGCTTCGTATAATCGTATCGACAAATGTGCAAAATCTCAACAATTACCATCTGAGAAAAGTCCACAGTGTAGATACATCCACACCGTGACCTTGCCGGATATCTGGTTTGGATTGAGTTACGATAGCAACATCAGCACGCTATAAAGTCACCATAATGCAGCCCGTCCTCATAAAAAATGACCATATATAAATATATATATATATATATATAATATATATATATATAATATATATATATATATATATATATATATATTCCCTCTTTTCCCGTGTTCGATTCGCACATCTCTAAATGCGTCACCCACTTATTGCAAATATAAATAATTGTTAACAGAAAGAACTTCTCTTAATCTTATGTTTAATTATACAAAAAAATTTAATATGCATTAATATTTTATTATCGAGATAATATAGTTTATTGTTATACAGTACACATAAATTGCTAGGAGCCGCTAGCTAGATAGAGGGATGCTAGGGATCTCTGGTTAGGAGGGGTGCTAGGGGATCTCTGGCTAGGAGGGGTGCTAGGGGATCTCTGGCTAGGAGGGGTGCTAGGGGGTCTCTGGCTAGGAGGGGTGCTAGGGATCTCTGGCTAGGAGGGGGCTAGGGGATCTCTGGCTAGGAGGGGTGCTAGGGATCTCTGGCTAGGAGGGGTGCTAGGGGATCTCTGGCTAGGAGGGGTGCTAGGGATCTCTGGCTAGGAGGGGTGCTAGGGATCTCTGGCTAGGAGGGGTGCTAGGGGATCTCTGGCTAGAAGAGGTGCTAGACTTCAGCTTATCACATGCAGTTTTAGCTGGGCCTTGTCTATGTCGTCAGCTGACACACATGTGGAGGGAGTGTATCCTATCAATGAGACTCTGAAACTCTTGTTCTTTGCAGTAATAATGTTGTTTATAATAATGGATGTTACACATTCCTAGTTTCTATTGTGTATGTTGGTTTAAAGCCCGA
>WNGS01163519.1:5804467-5936244 GCA_020271785.1 Procambarus virginalis | reverse complement strand
ATATATATATATATATATAACCTAATATATATATATAGATATATATATATATATATTATATATATATATATATATATATATATATATTCAACTATAGAACACTTTCCCACCAGAGACTCGAACCCTAGCCAGCACAGAAGCCTTCCAGCCACTGGCATGACAGGTAACGCCTTAACCCACTGCACCACGCTCAGACCCTAATAGAGATGGTAATTTCGGGGCATTTCAACACCTCAACCACCATCTCCCAAGAGCACCAGAGCAAGTGAGGGGTCAAATTTACGTTTTTTCATCAAGTCCCTGTTGAATATGGGAAGACACTGTGTCTATGCAATGCCCAAGGGTCTGAGCGTGGTGCAGTGGGCTAAGGCGTTACCTGTCATGCCAGTGGCTGGAAGGCTTCTGTGCTGGCTAGGGTTCGAGTCTCCTGGTGGGAAAGTGTTCTATAGTTGAATAACTACTCTTGCGTAATATATATATATATATATATATATATATATATATATATATATATATATATATATATATATATATAAAAGATTCACAATCTCTTTGTGAGGGTTGTAAATATTCATAGACCTATAGCACGAACCTTAAGAGCCATGTTGTGTGTGTTGTTGGATGGTGAGTGATGGTGGTGTCTAGGCCGCGTCTGGCTTTATATGGACCATCCTCTCTCTTGGGCCTTCCTCTCCCCGCTCTCCATCACCAGCTGTTATAATTCTGGCAGTTGTTCATAGATTGTACAAAAATTATATATTTAGACACTGTATTGCTCGTCATGTCGTGTGCTCTTACAATTAACATTTCTGAATGTTTGTAGAAGCCATCGGAGCCAGATTTGTTGCATTTAAGTTATATATTAATCTAAAAATGACACCCTTCATAGTGATATTAATTCTTTTTGGTAGAATATGTTATTGATTTAAGTTTGTGTATTATATGGATTCTCCTTTTTTTAATTCGAGTTTGTGAGTTAATATTTTCTTTACTGAGAATAGCTTATAATTTATCCGCCATCATAATTTTTCACTTTCTTATGAAAGGTTTTGTTTACTAGAATGACGTTGCCGATTAAGTCGTAATTGAGTATAGAAAAAACTAAGTTTTCACATTAAAGGCACTAAGGGCAAGTTCTGGAACCACTTCCGTAAAAGAGTAGCTGAGACAAGTGACGATTTGTTACCCACTTCGTCGCCTGAGAGAATCTGAACGAAAACACAAATATTTCACCTTTCGTATGTGGTTCATTTATAAACACAAAATTTATTACATATGCATTGTCTGGGAAATACGATATTAAGCGTTTCTAAATATTTGACCAAAATCTAATGAAGATTAACAAATAAGTTATATATTCATAGTAGAATTAGTTAATTTTCACCCAGTCATATAAATTATTTGTTTATACATATGCTTCCAGTTGAGCGTAGACCAGATCGTAAAAAAGGCAATGGTTTTGCTTAACCAGAAACGTTTGAATCTTAGCAACCCACCTAACCCATCGAGGCCGGTGCTCAAATAACATCAATATTACGGTCCTTTAGTTTTTGCTAAAGCGCTACAATTTTGACGGATTGGCTGATTGCGTTATAATGTGATGCATTAGGTGAGAGGACAGGTTGGGCAGAGGTACCTGTCCAGAAGGTTAAGGTAATTTATGCTTAATTAAGGTAGTGTAACCTTCCTTTTTACAAGTTACATGTTGTGATGTCTTACACTTATGTTCCAGTGAGGGATGAATGTGTACATAGTTATGCTCCAGTTAGAAATGAATGTGCATGTTTATTCTCCAGCGAGGGATGAATGTGTCCTTTTTATGTATGCAGTAAATGATGAATATGCTTATATTAATGCTCTAACACATTGATGGACCAATAGGATATCACAACCTATCCCTGCAAGCATTTTACAATCTATAGTTACTATGGATGGTATGGTTAAAATATGACCTACTGTATAAACGTTCACTTCGTGTACTAATAGAATTGCTGTAGCGCAAAACAAAAATTCGAAGTGTATTTATAGTTATTCTGTCATAAGCCTGAATTAAATTCAAGTCCTAACCTAATAGGCCTGATTTAGCACAAATTGTAGTAAGCCTAGGAGAAGTTTGGTTTGCTTGATGTCTTGTTCTAAGGGCCCTATAGAAAATTAATAGTACAAGAATTCAAGTAACTATGTTCAAAAATCAGTTTATAAATACTAGCGCTTTGTATAGTGATTAGATGTGGTGATATTTATTCGCGATTACAATCTCACAATCAGCGTCGTCACAATAAGAGGGTAATGTAACAAAGATAAATGTAACCTTTTTCAGAACTTTAATATTCCAGTAACAGTGTGTTATCTATCTGGTATCTCTTCTAAAAAAGACTCATCCCCAGTAAATTAATACAAACAGTTCAATATAAATACTATTTAATGCATTTCACATTACTTGCGTAATTATTAATTCATAACTTAAAATGCAAATTTATAATCGTTTGTTTATGCCACATCTTTTGATGAGCTTCAGTTTCTCACAGCATCATCTCACCTCTAAGATGAATCACGATGATCACAACATCTTTGCACCCAAAAGAGTAAGAATCCTCGGCTCCCGTGCCATAAATATATATATATATATATATATATATATATATTATATATATATATTATATATATATATATATGGATAGATGTAGCCCCTATAATTTTGCCTTCGTTCTCTTTGCTTACTACCATTGCACTGGTTCATCTGTGTGTCTAGCTGGACCTAAACGTTTTGTCTCTAGTTCAGCGATTTCCGTAAGAATTTTAAGTCTGAATCAATCTCTGCTATATTATGTTTCATTGTCATTAGTTTACCTCCTTCAGTCTCTCTTGGTAGCTAAATCGCCTCAATTCTGAGACGCATTTTTGTACTTTGGTAATTCGTTGTATTTTCGCTATTTTTTTATTATCATGTGGCTAATGAACCCTGATGGATCTGTTATTAATTCGTCTGACAATGGCTTTCATAATTTTTTGGGGGGAAGATGGAAAGGGTGCTAACGGGGAAAATGATAAAGAATTACACCATTAGAGAATCCACAGTTACATGGGGTCCATTATCTGAAGCTCGGCTTGGTAAGTATCTTTACGGATTCTGAATGATAAGAACATTTATGATATTCATCGCCGCTGCTCTGGACATCAGCTGGTCGGGTCAGGATCGACTGGGTCGGATCGGACCCTGTAAGAACACTGGTAATGTGGTGGAGGCTGACTCCATATACAATTTTAAATGTAGATATAATAGAACTCGTGAAGCTCAGGAACCTGTACATCAGTAGATTGACAGTTGAGAGACGGGACCAAAGAGTCGCAGCTTAACCCCTGCAAGCACAACTAGGTGATTACTGGTCCATCGAACCATGTTAAGTTAACCATACAAGTCAAGGCGAACTTTTATTTATAATGTATCATTAGCTTTGTTCAGGCTCTTTCCTACCTTGACTTCTAAAATATCTACTTTCTATTCTTATACGCCTTCATGAATATCTCATATCATTATTGACATAAGAGCTTAATAAGATAGAATTCCGCATAATTACAGACAGAATATATATATATATTTATATATATATATATATTATATATATATATATAATATATATGTCGTACCTAGTAGCCAGAACGTGTACTCGGCTACTATGCAAGGCCCGATTTGCCTAATAAGCCAAGTTTTCTGAATTAATATATTTTCTCTAATTTTTTTCTTTTGAAATGATAAAGCTACCCATTTCATTATATATGAGGTTAATTTTTTTTTATTGGAGTTAAACTTAACATAGATATATGACCGAACCTAACCAACCCTACCTAACCTAAGCTATCTTTATAGGTTAGGTTAGGTTAGCGAAAAAGTTAGGTTAGGTTGTCGAAAAACAATTAATTCATGAAAACATGGCTTATTAGGCAAATCGGGCCATGCATAGCAGGCTGAGAAGTGCGTTCTGGCTACTAGGTACGACAATATATATATATATATATATATATATGCGGAAAAAACCACAGATATATATATATAATATATATATATATATAGATATAATAATTAAGAGATATTAGATATATATATATAATTATAATATATATAATGTATATAATATATATATATATATAAAGATATATATATATATATATAGATATAAAGATATATATATATATATATATATATAATATATATATATAATAATATAAGAGATATATGATATATAATGTATATAATATATATATATAATATATATATATATATATATATATATATATATATATATATATATATATATATATTTATTTTGAATGAGGAAAATAATATTAATAGATCAATGCTTTGGATATATTATAACACTTAAGTCTCTAGTAACATTACAATTAACAATGACCAGGAATATTTGGGAACTTTAACATGTTCAGTAACACAGCTGTAAGTGAATTTTGATAGATATGTTGGCTGGGTGGTATTATAGCTGAAGTTAACGTTGGTATAAAGGCTGAGGCTGTATGCGGACTGTGGCAGTTATGTGGACTGGGGTTGGTATGGGGAGTAGAACTGTAATATTAGCGCTGGTATGATGGCTGGGGCGGGTATGTTGGCTGGGATGGGTATGATGGCTGGGGCGGGTATGTTGGCTGGGGTGGGTATGATGGCTGGGGCTTGAACGTTACTGCGGGACCGGACTGGTGAGCGTACTGGGCCTCGCCATAGTACTCCACGTTGGCAGTGAAACCCTTGTGGTGGTCTGCTTCATATTTCACCTAGCGTAGAAAACATTGTATTTATTAAAAAATAAGCAATTTTGAGTATTAATGTCTAATATGGAGATTTTAAGATTAAGAAGAACAAGTTAAAAAAAAAAACTTACAGTTTGCTTGCGTCCGTCGGGAAGGTCGACATTGTAGGAGCCACGGACGGTGTTGCCGTCGGAGTTCTCACTGTGTCCGAAGTTGGTACCGGAGTAGTCGTCCCTAACATTGTATGCGAAGTTGTGTGGCATACCCGGCTGGATCAGCATATGCATACAATACGTATTTAATATACATATATACATAATTGTATTCATTATGTAACCTATACTCGTATATAGGAATGCACTTATGTTTAAACTGTTGGAAATATTCAATACATTAGAATAGTAGAAAATCATTAACCAACCTGCTTATATGGTGAATGAGTAGGGTGACGATCGTAGGTAGGCGGGGGTTCAGCCAGGGTCGCCACCACCGCCACTAGCATCACCACAGTCACCTGTCCCAGAGGGAAGTTTTGGCTTTATTAAAGTTTATTTATTATATGCCCAATACCTGTTCTGTGGGTGTTTGTGGACCCGATCCCTGAGGTGTGAGAAGTAATGGACCCTATACCCACCCAGTGAGTGGTAGTTGAGCCATTATGTGAGTGATACTGGACCATATACTCATGCTGAGTGTCAGTGGATAAAGCTTCTTAAGAACTTTTTAGGCTCGGGAAATGAACTCCAATATTTGTTAACGTGAACAAGTTACAGCTTTGATGAGGTAATTTCAATGTTTAAGATATATCAACATTATATCGTGAATTTATTTACCGCTCAGCACATCAATGCATGGACTCAATTTATCTGAACATTTATAAATTCTATTTACTGTGGTAAAAATGTAGTCTTTGTACTGTTTTCTTTAAGTACCAGTTTAATTTAATATAGATTTAGTATAAAAATTTACCTCTTTCCTTGGCATACATTACGGTCAGTCTTTTATTGTTTTTTAATTTGTATTGTAAGTGGAGTAAAATTCTTTATATTTGTAAATATTGAAAGAGGACACTCGCACAAAATAAAAATTTCAGCAGTAGCATGTGCTAGTGATAAAGCCCAGATTATGTTCCTAAATATTGTCAAATGTACTATTTTATTCGCATAACTTCAACACATCGTGAAAGGAAAAGAGGCTTTTGAATATTCACAGGCCATATCACGAACCTTGAGAGACATGTTGAGTGTGTTGTTGGATGGTGAGTGATGGTGATGTACAGTCCGCGTCTGGCTTTATACTCACCATCCTCTCTCCTGGACCTTCCTGTCCCCCGCTCTCCAACACCAGCTGTTGTACGACAGGCAGGTGTGTGAGGTGTGGTACAGTTGTTCTTCGTTTGATTCCAAAAATTGCATATTTGGATATTGTATTACTCACGCCATCACTGTCTGTTCTTATAATTAAACATTTATGGACGTTTGTGGGAGGCATAGGAATTATATTTGTTGCATTGTTTTTTTTATAAACAAAAACTATATATCCTTCATAGTAATACCAAAGTCTTTTGTATATTATTGATATAAGTTTATGTATTGTATCCCACATTCTATAACCTTTAGTACATCGTGGTTCATGGGTTAAGGTGTGTGTCTAGAGTTACCCAACACGCTGGTTCGATCCCCGTCCTGCTCCACAGATTTTCTCGTGAATATATGCATATTGTATATGTACGCCAGCTGTATATGTACTGGAATGTGTATATGGTAATGCTTCAGTTTGAGATGAATGTATACATGTATATGATCCAGCAAGGGAGGAATGTGCTTTATTTATGCTTAACACTATGATATCCAGTTGGTATTAAAACCAAACCTCCAAAAATAGTAGAACATATAGCTGCTATGAATTAAATGTGCAGATATTGATACAAAAGGAATCATGTTTTGTTCGATTGGAAATGTGAAGGACATCAACAAAAAAGTGGAGAAGAGTAATGATTAAGTTAACCTGTAATTACCGTAAATTAAAATCCACTCCTACCAAACATTTTAAGCCAAATTCAGTACATATATTTGTTATATGTAGGAAAAAGTTAGATTTGGTAGAATTGATTTGATATAAATTGGATAAGTTTCAGGTTTAGGAAAGCCCTGGATAAATACTGTTCGGTAACATGATTGTCGATTTGTGGAACGAATTACTGCATATCATAATAGACGTAGGATACCGTGATTGTTTCATGCGTAGGTTAGACGTTGATATGAATTTGGGTGCATATAAATAGGAGCTGTTGACCAAACCACACACTGGAAGTGAAGGGACAGACAAAAACATTGTCGTCCCTTCACTTTCTAGTGTGTGGTTTGGTCAACATATTTCAGCCAGGTTATTGTGACTCCTCGTCTGCAAATAGGAGCTGCCACGTATGGGCCATTAGGCCTTCTGCAGTTTTCTTGATTCTTATGTCTTAGGTGCTCTAAGATGAGCTTTGATTGAGTATTGCATCCTTCCACCCTTACGATGAGCCACAACTGATCACAGCATCCACGCACCTCCAATTGCAACCCGATCAAATTGGTATAGCATCTCTAAAAGCAAGAAGCTTTATCTTTAATGCAATAATTCTCGATCATTTTGGCATATTGCATTTAAATCTGTGGATGGATGAGTTTTTATTATTCTTTTTGGTTCCATCCTTAATACCCTTCCAGTTCATCATAATGTCTAGCCAAACCTAAACATTGTTCTAGTTAGTGCCTCCTATGAGTGTTTAATGTCTGAATCATGTTCCCTTCTATTACTAGTTTCAGTGTTGTTAGGATTATCTACTTCAGTCAATCTTGGTAGATTGAATTGAGGAAGAAAATATAATCCCCTCAATTCTAAGACTGCTTGTGTAGAAAACCTCAATTTTTTCAATATATGCTCTGTGCTTTGTGAGCTGGGGCTGTACACTTGTGCTACATAATTACATACTTAGTACTGCGTGTATATTTAGTTTTAGATTTTTTGTACTTTGGTAATTACTTTTTTTTTTAATATTTTTGGTATTTCATTGGATTTTCACCATTTTGTAATTATGGTTATATGAAACCACGACGGATTTATTACTAATTTATTTGACAATGGCATTTCATAATTTTTTTGAGGGCAAGGGTGCAAGAATATTTAAACGCATGCAGACATGGAAAAGAATTTAAAATTACTGCAATAGACGATCCACAGTTAGGCAGGGCCCAAGGACAGAAGCTCTGTCCTGCAAACTGTATTATATAAATACGTCCCTTGATTCTGAATTTTTAATACCCTTACCCCCCCCCCCCCCCGCCTCCTTCACCATTGCGATATTTATTGCCTTCACTTTGCACATCAGCTGGTCTAGTTAGAGACCGGGCTAGCGTGGACGTTGGTCCTTCAGACCACTTCAAGGTAACCAAGGCTGCACAGCATAATTTGTTGGTAATTACTATTAGCTTTTGTGCTGATTCTCTATACCATATCTGCTTGAATACCTGATTTATGTTCTCGTACATCCTTATGACACCCCATCCTCCTATTTAGATTGCAGGTTTTGTAACTATATCCACCATAGTACAAGGAGAATTTGGTACTGTTCACTTTATAGAGTTCGAAAAAACGAAGCTAAAAAACAAGCTGAATTATTCCTACTATAGCGCGCACACGTACTATATTAGACCTCAGTGTGTATTAAGACTAGAAAGGTTAGGTTAGTTTAGGTTCTTTTTGCAACACAAGTACAAAACCTTTTCTGGTTTGTCCAAATTCAGTAGTACAGATTTCTAATAGCGTTGTACGTAGATATATGTACTATGGTAATCATCGTTACTATAAGTACTACCAAAACAGGAGGATAGGCTGTTTATGAGCATTCCTTATCGATATTGACATCAATTCTTAGTTAAAGGATTCGGTTCAATATAATTGAAAAATAATTATTATTATGTTTTACTTATTCACATATATTGCAACATTGTAAGCACTCTAAATTAGAGATATAACAAAATATGGAAAATAAGATAAATATAGCAATGCTTTGGATTTATTTAAACACTTAAGACTCTAGAAAAATTACAATTAACAATGACCAGATTTGAATGAGAACCTTAACAACGAAAGTAATTATGGCTGGTATGTGGTGTACGGCTGGGGACTAGGGTTGGTAAGAGGGTTGGGGTGGGTATTATGGCTGGGGCTGGTGGTATGATGGCTGGGGTGGGTATGATGGCTGGGGCTGGTGGTATGATGGCTGGGGCTGGTGGTATGATGGCTGGGGCTTGAATGTTACTGCCGGACCGGACTGGTGGGCGTACTGGGCCTCGCCATAGTACTCCACGTTGGCAGTGAAACCCTTGTGGTGGTCTGCTTCGTATTTCACCTAACGTAGAAAACATTTTTGTTAATTTTAAACGTTAAGCTATTTTGAATATTTATGTTTAGTATGGAGATTTGTAAACTTAGGAAGAATAAGTTAAAATAAAAAGTCCCATACCGTCTGCTTGCGTCCGTCAGGAAGGTCGACATTGTAGGAGCCACGGACGGTGTTGCCGTCGGAGTTCTCACTGTGTCCGAAGTTGGTGCCGGAATAGTCGTCCCTAACATTGTATGCGAAGTTGTGTGGCATACCCGGCTGGATCAGCATATGCATACAAGACGAATTTAATATACATATAGACATAAGATTTTTATTCATTATGTAACCTATACTCGTATATAGGAATGCACTTATGTTTTAACGGTTGGAAATATTCAATACATTAAGAATTGTAGAAAATCATTAACCAACCTGCTTATATGGTGAATGAGTAGGGTGACGACCGTAGGTAGGCGGGGGTTCTGCCAGAGTCGCTACCATCGTCATCAGCAGGACCACAGTCACCTGTCCCAGAGGGAAGGTTTAGTTTTATTAAAGTTAATTTATTATGTACCCCATACCCGTCCTGTGGGTGTTTGTGAACCCCAATCCTGAGGTGTGAGTGGTAATGGACCCTGTACCCATCCTGTGAGTTATAGTGGAATTCATACCCAGTTTGTAAGTGATAATGGACCCCATGCCCCATACTGTAAATGGTAGTTGAGCCCATACCAATATGTGAGTGTACTGGACCAAATACTCATTTTGATATAAGTGGATAAAATCTTATAAGAATATTGTAAGTTCAGGAGCTGAACGCCAATATTTGTTTAGGTGAGCAAGTTACAGCGTTGATGAGGTAGTTTTAAAGCTTGAGATACATCAACAGTATATCATGAAATAATTTACCGCTCAGAACTTCAATGAAGGGACTCAATTTATCTGCTGAACATTGATAAATTATAGTTACTGTGGTAAAATGTAGTCTTTGTCCAGTTTTCTTTAAGTACCAGTTTACTTTTATAGATTTAGCATAAAAGTTTACCTCTTTTACACATTACGGTCAATCATTTTTTTTTAATTTGTATTGTAAGTGCAGTAAAACTCTTTATATTTGTAAATATTGAAAGAGGACACACTCGCACAAAATTAAATTAAAGCAGAAACATGTGATGGTATAAAGCCTAGATTATTTTTCCTAAATATTGTCAATGTACTATTTTCTTCGAAAAACTTGAACATGTCGTGAAAGGAAAAGAGGATTGTGAATATTCACAGGCCTATATCACGAACCTTGAGAGCCATGTTGAGTGTGTTGTTGGATGGTGAATGATGGTGATGTACAGTCCGCGTCTGCCTTTATACTCACCATCCTCTCTCCTGGACCTTCCTGTCCCCCGCTCTCCAACACCAGCTGGTGTACGTCACGCAGGTGTGTGAGGTGTGTGTGTGCATTTGTTCATCGAGTCCAAAAATTACATACTTGGTCATTGTAATGCTCGTCACGTCATCTGTGTCTGTTCTCCTTATAATTAAACATTTAAGGACGTTTGTAGGGGACAGGAGCCAGATTTGTTGTATTTTGGTACTTTTTTATTTTACAAAATATATCCTTCATAGTGATAGCAATGTTTTTGGTTATTATTGATTTAAGTTTATATATTGTATCCCACCTTCTATAACCTTTAGTACATCGTGGTCCATGGGTTAAGGTTGTGTCTAGAGTTACCCAACACGCTGGTTTGATCCCGTCTTGCTGCAAAGATTTTCTCATTAATATATGCATACTGTATATGTACTCGGCAGTATATGTACTAGAATGTATATATCATAATGCTTCAGTTTGAGATGAATGAATTCATGAACCTGCTCCAGCAAGGGATGAATATGCTTATATTTATGCTTTAACATTATGATGTTCAATGACATCAAAACCCACCCTCCAAAAAAAATAGAACATATAGCTACTATGAATGAAATATGAAAAATATTGACAAAAAAATCACATTTTTTCTATTGGCAATCTTGAGGGCATCAACAAAGAGTGATAAAGAGTAATGATGAGGTTAACCTGTAATTACCGTAAATTAAAATCCATTCATACCAAACATTTTAGGCCAAATTTAGGGCATATATGTATTAAATTCAACTTAGGAAATGTTAAGTTTGGTAGAATTGATTATATTATTGGAATAAATGGGATAAATTTAGGTTTAGGAAAGACCTGGGTAAATATGGTTCGGTAACAGGGTTGTCGATTTGCGGAGTCAATTACCGCATAAACATAGTAGACATAGGATCCCTTGATGTTTTTCAAGCTGTGGTGGTGGTTAGACATAGAAAGAATGAGTTTGGCTGCAAATAAATTGGAGCTGCCACGTATGGGTCAAAAGGCCTTCTGCAGTTTCCATGATTCTTATGATTTTATGTGCTCTAGGATGAGCTTGGTTAAGTATTGCATCCTTGCACCCTTACGATGAGCTCCAACTGATCACAGCATCAATGCACCTCCAAAAGCAACCCGGTCAAATCGGTATAGCATCTCTAAAAGAAAAGAATCCTTACCTTTAATGCAATAATTTCCGATCATTTTGCCATATTTGCATTTAAATCTGTGGATGGATGAATATTTTATTATTCCTCATGGTTCCATCTTTAGTACCCTTATCTTGAGGTTATCTTGAGATGATTTCGGGGCTTTTTAGTGTCCCCGCCGCCCGGTCCTCGACCAGGCCTCCACCCCCCCAGGAAGCAGCCGTGACAGCTGACTAACACCCAGGTACCTATTTTACTGCTAGGTAACAGGGGAATAGGTGAAAGAAACGCTGCCCATTGTTTCTCGCCGGCGCCTGGATCGAACCTAGGACCACAAGTCCAGCGTGCTGTCCGCTCGGCCGACCGGCTCCCTTCTATTGGTTCATCATAATATCTACCCAAACCTAAACGTTATGTTTCTAGTTTAGTGTTTCCTATGAGAGTTTAATGTTTTGAATCACGTTCCCTTCTATCACTCGTTTCAGTGTTAGGATTATCTTCCTCAATCTATCTTGGTAGTCAAAATTGAGGGAAAATATTATCCCCTCAATTCTGAGACTGCTTGTGTAGCAAACCTCTATACTTTTTTCAATATATATCCTCTGCGCTTTGTGAGGTGGGCTGTGCATTAGTGCTACAAACTCACATACACTAGCACTGCGTGTATATATATTATATATTTTTGTACTTTGGTAATTGCATTTTCAACATTTTTTCGAATTTATCTAATTCATTGGATTTTCACTATTTTGTAATTATGGATATGAAACCACGACGGATTTGTTAGTAATTCATTTGACAATGGTCTTCCATAATTTTTTGAGGGGGAAGGGTGCAAGAATATCTTAAAACGCATGCAGACATGGAAAAGGGTTTAGAATTATTGCAATAGACGATCCACAGTTAAACAGGGCCCAAGAACTGAAGCTCTGTCCTGCAAGCTGAACTAGGTAAATACGTCCTTTGAATCGCAATTTTCAATACCCTTACCCCCCCCCCCTTCACTTTGTACATCAGCTGGTCTAGTAGAGACCGGGCTAGCGTGGACATTGGTCCTTCAGACCATTTTAAGGTAACCAAGACTGCACAGCATAATTATTGGTAAATTGCTATTAGCTTTTGTGCCAAATCTTTACACCATATCTGCTCGAATACCTGATTTATATTCTCGTACATCCTTATGACACCCCCATCCTCCTGTTTAGATTGTAATTTTTGTAGCTATATGCACCATAGTACAAACTATGACGTACTAAGTAATTAGGAGAATTTGGTACTATCACTTTATAAGAGTCCGAAAAAAATGAAGCTAAAAACAAGCTGAAATATTCCTAGTATAGCACACACATGTACTATATTAGACGTCAGATAGCGTGTATTAAGACTAGAGAGGTTAGGTTAGTTTAGTTTTTTTTTTTGTAACACAAGTACAAAACCTTTTTTGGTTTGTCCAAATTGAATAGTACAGATTTCTACTTTTTAATTGCGTTGTACGTAGATGTGTGTTCTATGGTCAACATCTTTACTATAAGTACGACCAAAACAGGAGAATGGGCTGTTTTTGAGCATTCCTTATCAATAATCAATGACATCAGTTATCAATGACAACAGTTCTCAGTAAAATGGGTCAGTTCAGTATGACTGAAAAATACATATTTTTTTGTTTTACTGATTCACATATTTTGCAACATTGAAAGCACTATAAATTAGAGATATAACAAAATATGGAAAATAAGATAAAAATAGCAATGCTTTTTATTTATTTAAACAGTTAAGTCTCTAGATAAATTACAATTAACAATGACCAAGTTTGAATGGGAACCTTAACGAAAGTAATTATGGCTGGTATGTGGTGTAGGGCTGGGGACTAGGGTTGGTAAGAGGGTTGAGTAGGGTATGATGGCTGGGGCTGGTGGTATGATGGCTGGGTTGGGTATGATGGCTGGGGCTGGTGGTATGATGGCTGGGCTTGAATGTTACTGCCGGACCGGACTGGTGGGCGTACTGGGCCTCGCCATAGTACTCCACGTTGGCAGTGAAACCCTTGTGGTGGTCTGCTTCGTATTTCACCTAACGTAGAAAATATTTTTGTTAATATTAAACGTTAAGCAATCTTGAATATTAATGTTTAATATGGAGATTTTTAAACTTTGGAAGAACAAGTTAAAAAATAAGTCCCATACCGTCTGCTTGCGTCCGTCGGGAAGGTCGACATTGTAGGAGCCACGGACAGTGTTGCCGTCGGAGTTCTCACTGTGTCCGAAGTTGGTGCCGGAGTAGTCGTCCCTAACATTGTATGCGAAGTTGTGTGGCATACCCGGCTGGATCAGGATATGCACGCAATACATATTTAAGATATATATATATATATATATATATATATATATATATATATATATATATATATATAATTTTTTTATATATATATATATAATATATGTATATATATACATAATATTTGTATTAATTATGTAACCTATACCCGTAGATAGGAATGCACTTATGTTTTAACTGTTTGATATATTCAATACATTAGAGAAGGAAACAGTCACTAACCTGCTTATATGGTGAATGAGTAGGGTGACGACCGTAGGTAGGCGGGGGTTCGGCGAGAGCCGCCGCCACCACTATTAGCAGGAGGACAGTCACCTGTCCCAGAGGGAAGGTTTGGTTTTATTAAAGTTCATTTATTATGTGCCTCATACCCGTTCTGTGGGTGTTTTGTGAACCCCCATCCCTGTCGCGAGAGTGGTTAATTGACCCTATACCATCCAGTGAGATTTAGTGGAATTCATACCCAGTTTGTAAGGGATATTGGACCCCATGCCAATATTGTAAGTGGTAGTTGAGCTCATACCATTATGTGAGTGATACTGGACCAAATACTCATCCTGAGTGTCAGTGGGTAAAATTTCATAAGAACATTGTAGGCTCAGGACCTGAACTCCAATATTTGTTTAGGTGAGCAAGTTACAGCGTTGATGAGGTAGTTTCAAAGTTTAAGATACATTAACAGAATATTGTGAAATAATTTACTGTTCAGAACGTCAATGAAGGGACTCAATTTATCTGAACATTGTTAAATTCTGTTTACTATCGTAAAAATTGTAGTCTTTGTCCTGTTTTCTATAAGTACCAGTTAACTTTAATATTGATTTAGCATAAAAGTTTACCTCTTTTCTTGGCATACATTATAGTCATTTTTTTAATTTGTATGTGCAGTAAAATTCTTTATATTTGTAAATATTGAACGAGGGGACACACACAAAATTAAAATTTCAGCAGAAACATGTGTTTGTATAAAGCCTAGATTATTTTTTAATACATATTGCCAAATGTCCTATTTTATTCGAATAACTTGAACACATCGTGGAAGGAAAAAAGGATTGTGAATTTTCACAGTCCTATGTTACGAACCTTGAGACACATGTTGAGTGTGTTGTTGGATGGTGAGTGTTGATGGTGTATAGCCCGCGTCTGGCTTTATACTCACCATCCTCTCTCCTGGACCTTCCTGTCTCCCGCTCTCCAACACCAGTTGTTGTACGTCAGGCAGGTGTGTGAGGTGTGGTGCATTTGTTCATTGTTTGAGTTCAAAAATTACATATTTCGACATTGTAATGGTCGTCATGTCATCTGTGTCTGTTCTCCTTATAATTAAACATAGGCGTTTGCAGGAGACATAGGACCCAGATTTGCTATATTTTGTTACATTTTTTATTTTACAAAATTATATCCTTCATAGTGATACTAGTGTCATATGTATATTATTGATTTAAGTTTTTGTATTGTATCCCACCTTCTATAACCTTTAGTACATCGTGGTCTATTTTGCATCTAGAGTTACCCAACACGCTGGTTCAATCCCCGTCTTGCTCGAAAATTTTTCTCATAAATGTATGCAATCTGTATATGTACTCCGGCTGTATATGTATTAGTATGTATCATAATGCTCTAGTGTGAGATGAATGTATTCATGTATATGCTCCAGCATGGGATGAATGAGCTTATTTATGCTTTAACACTATAATGTCCAGTTGATATCAAAACCCACGCTCCAAAATAATAGAACACAGCTACTATGATTGAAATGTGTAAAATATTGACAAAAAAGAAATCGCGTTTTGTTCTATTGGAAATGTTGAAGAATATCAATAAAGAGTGAAGAAGAATAATGATGAAGTTTACCTGTAATTACCGTAAATTAAAATCCACTCCTACCAAACATTTTAGGCCAAATTTAGTACATATATGTATTATATTAAACTTAAAAAAAGTTAGGCTTGGTAGAATTTATATCAATTGGTATTAATTGGAAAAGTTTAGGTTTAGGAAAGACCTGGGCAAATACTGGTTCGGTAACAGGGTTGTCGATTTGTACAACCAATTACCGCATTACATAATAGACATAGGATCCCTTGACTGTTTTAAGCGTAGGTTAGACAGAGAAATGAATGAGTTTGGCTGCATATAAATAGGAGCTGCCACGTATGGGCCAATACTCCTGCAGTTTCCATGATTCTTATGTTCTTGTGTGCTCTAGGTTTGTTAAAGCAGAACAGGGCTCCATCAAGGAACATATAATCTCTTCTCACAACCAGACCATCACCAGAGAAATCTTAACAAACAACACAGAAATCATCGATAGGTACAGCGATAGCAGGCGGCTCGACATCAGCGAGGCACTACACATCAAAAAGTCAACACCAGCAATCAACAGCCAATTAATGCACAACTATATTCTACCCACTTCAAGGCACTGTATGGGCCAATAGGCCCTCTACAGTTGTTGTTGTTGTTTCAGATTTAGCTACTCAGAACGAAGTGTCCATGTAGCACGGGCTATGGTGAGCCCATAATTGAGTTCGGTTATTCACGATAACCGTGTTTCTGTGATATTTGGGTCTAAGTTTAAAATGGAGGAGGGGATTCCTCCTTTTTTCCCTGTTTATTTATTGCTTCTGTTTTAGTGCACTGGTTTTAGTCTTGTTTTATTAACATTATCTTGGTGGCGGATGTAGATGCAGAATGCTCACTAGTGAGTCATATTCCTCAACGCCTTTTCTAATCATTGTAGTCGCGGTGGAATGTGCATCTAATGCAGCTGCTGTCGTTGGATTAATGTTGAGTTTGATGCGCAGGCCTTCAGTAGCTTTACATTCCAGTAAGTAGTGCAATAGTGGCGCCTCTGCTTCTATTTCACAGATGTGACACTCTTTAACTATTGGGTTCATTACCTCCCAGCAGCACTTGTAACCAAGTCTTAGTCTGTGTATGGCTACTGCAATGTCTCTGGATATCTTTTTGCCAGGCTTGAAAGAGGAGTAACCAGTGGCTTGTTCGTACCATATCGCATTGGATCTTCCTTCCGCTACTTTGGCTCTGGCGACTTTTGACAGTTGAGAATATTTTCTTCTTGATTTGCTCCTTAATCTGTGAAAATCTTGAAGGTATTTGAACCTGTACAACACGTAGAGCAGTGACAGTTTTTGCTAGTGAGTCTGCCTTTTCATTACCATCTATGCCAATGTGACTTGCTATCCAATTTAGGGTGATTGACAGCCCTAGATTATGGGCTTCCTTTCCTATATGTTGAATTTCTGTGAGTTTTATATTATCTCTGTACTGACTGGATAACAATGCCTGGAGCGAAGATTTAGAGTCAGTATGAATGATGAGATCATGTAAATTATTCTCAATTGTATAGTTTATTGCCTCCTTCAGGGCATATAATTCTGTTTGCAATGTTGAGCACCCACTATTCATGCTCCAGTAAGCTTCATGGTTGGTAGTGTAAACTGCTGATCCAGCAGAACCTCTTTCTTGATCAACTGATCCGTCTGTGAAGATGTGAGTCGTTGTAGGTCTTGAGATGGTTTTCATTTGATGTTCTATTACTTTCTTGAGCCTCTGCGGGTCACATGCTGATTTTTTAACTGGCAATCCTTCAATAATTATCTTTATATTCGATTATGGATAAATGAAACCACGACGGATTTGTTAGTAATTCATTTGACAATGGCATTTCATAATTTTTTAAGGGGGAAGGGTGCAAGAATATCTTAAAACGCATGAAGACATGGAAAAGGGTTTAGAATTACTGCAATAGACGATCTACAGTTAGGCAGCGCCCAAGAACTGAAGCTCTGTCCTGCAAGATATATTAGGTAAATACGTTCTATGAATCTGAATTTTTAGTACCCCCCTCCCTTCACTATTGTGATATTAATTGCCTTCACTTTGCACATCAGCTGGTCTAGTTAGAGACCGGGCTAGCGTGGACGTTGGTCCTTCAGACCACTTCAAGGTAACCAAGGCTGCTCAGCATAATTTGTTGATAATTACTTTTAGCTTTTGTGCTGACTCTCTAAGCCATATCTGCTAGAATACCTGATTTATATTCTCGTACATTCTTATGACAACCCATCCTCCTGTTTAGATTGTAGTTTCTGTCATTCGGTGCACTATAGTAAAAATTGATGTACTAAGCAATTAGTCGAATTTGGTACTATTCACTTTATAGAGTCCAAAAAAATGAAGCTTAAAAACAAGCTTAAATATTCCTAGTATAGCACACACATGTACTGTATCAGACCTCCGATGGCGTATATTAGGCCTAGGAAGATTAGGCTTCTTTAGGTTGTTTTTGTAACACAAGTACAAAACCTTTTCCGGTTTGTACTAATTCAATAGTACAGATTTCTAATTACGTTGTACGTAGATATATGTACTATGGTTTTCATGGTTATTATAACTATTACCAAACAAGGAGGATGGGGCTGCTTATGAGCATTCCTTATCGATATTGACATCAGTTCTTAGTCAAATGAGTCAGTTCACTATTATTGAAAAAATTATTTATATGTTTTACTTATTCACATATTTTGCAACATTGTAAGCACTATAAATTAGAGATATACCAAAATATGGAAAATAAAATAAATATAGCAGTGCTTTGGATTTATTTAAACACTTAAGTCTCTAGAAACATTACTATTAACAATGACCAGGTTTGAATGGGAACCTTAACAACGAAAGTAATTATGGCTGGTATGTGGTGTAGGGCTGGGGACTAGGGTTGGTAAGAGGGTTGGGGTGGGTATGATGGCTGGGGCTGGTGGTATGATGGCTGGGGCTGGTGGTATGATGGCTGAGGCTGGTGGTATGATGGCTGGGGCTGGTGGTATGATGGCTGAGGCTTGAATGTTACTGCCGGACCGGACTGGTGGGCGTACTGGGCCTCGCCATAGTACTCCACGTTGGCAGTGAAACCCTTGTGGTGGTCTGCTTCGTATTCCACCTAACGTAGAAAACATTTTTGTTAATATTAAATGTTAAGCAATTTTGAATATTAATGTTTAATACGGAGATTATTAAACTTAGGAAGAATACTTTTTAGCATAAAAGTCCCATACCGTTTGCTTGCGTCCGTCGGGAAGATCGACATTGTAGGAGCCACGGACGGTGTTGCCGTCGGAGTTCTCACTGTGTCCGAAGTTGGTGCCGGAATAGCCGTCCCTAACATTGTATGCGAAGTTGTGTGGCATACCGCGGATCAGCATATGCATACAATAAAATATATATATTAATAATATTTAATTCATATGTAACCTATACTCGTACATAGGAATGCACTTATGTGTTAAATGTTGAAAAATTTTAAGTACATTAGAATAGTAGACAATCATTACCCCTGCTTATATGGTGAATGAGTAGGGTGACGACCGTAGGTAGGCGGGGGTTCAGCCAGGGTCGCCGCCACCACTATCAACAGGACCACAGTCACCTGTCCCAGAGGGAAGTTTTGGTTTATTAAAGTTTATTTATTATATGCACAATACCTGTTCTGTGGGTGTTTATGGCCCCATCCCTGAGGTGTGAGTAGTAATGGACCCGATATACCAATCGTGTGAGTGGTAGTTGAGCATCCATGTAGTGATACTGGACCAAATACTCATGCTGAGTGTCAGTGGATAAAGTTCATAAGAACATTTTAGGCTCAGAAGCTGATCTCTGAAAATTTGTTTAGGTGAGCAAGTTACAGCGTTGTTGAGGTAGTTTCAAAGTTTAAGATATATCAACATTATCGTGAATTAATTTACCGCTCAGAACATCATTGAAGGGACTCATTTATCTGAACATNTGGTATCTCCCCCTGTATCCAGGCTCTTCTCCATATTACGCTGAGTGCTTTCTCGCTACTGGTACTTTACATTTCTTATGAATATTGAATTTCCATGAGTCAGGCCCCGGAGCTGAGTGCATAGGCATATTGTCAATTCTCTTTCAAAATCTCCGAGTTTGTGGTAATATCCGTTATATTATCTGCAGCTTGAATGTCATTCATAAAGAAGCTGTCTGGGTCATCAACTTTCATGTGTTTATGGTGTGCTAAACATAGACTCATACTGGCTTCTTAGAATTTAATAATCTTTGTCGTCCTCTGTGTACGTACCTTCATTTGTAATTAACGGTCCAATATGGTCGAGGTTTTGGATTTTGATTTTGCGTATGTGAAAAAATATTTAGGATTTTTCCTTATCTCTTGTATAGCTTTCTGTTCCAATTCCATTTCCTCAGATCATATGATCGCTTCAACGTTTGTTCTATTTCTTCGATCTCCCTGCTTAGGCTTATTTTCCTTGCTTGTGATAGTTGTGTCTGCCGAAGCATTTCCGTTATTTTTTTCCTTCTCCTGTACAGTCGTCTGCGTTCTCTTTCTAGAGTGGTCCTCTTTCTGCCCCTCCTCATAGGCACGTGCCTCAAGCAGACCTTGTAAGCTTCAGCTGTCAGTTGAGCTATTCCTGTGGGGAGTTTTGTCGCTTAAGACCGTCTCCCATTGAATGGTTGCAAGGTCTACATTTATTTTTTCCCAGTCGATCCTCTTATTGTTGAAATTGAATTGATTGAATATTCCTTCTCGCTTGTTGGGTCTCTTAGACCTAGTACCGTTATTTATGCTAGTTCGTACTTCAATGAGCTTATGGTCTGAGTATGAAGTATCTGAGATTGTGATGTCTCTGATTAGTTCATCATTGTTTGTGAATATCAAGTCTAGTGTGTTTTCGTTCCTAGTTGTTCTGTAATCTGTTGATTGAGCGAGAATTTGTCACAGAATCTCAAAAGTTCTCTGACCTGTGGTTGGTTATTTCCCGGGTCATTCCCTGCCATGATATTTGTGTTTGCCCTTCTCCATCTTAGATTCGTAAATTGAAATCTCCAAGGAAGATATATCTGGAGCTGGGTTTGCTAGGTTATCAAGTATGTTCTCTATTTTGTGCATCTGCTCTGTGAATTCCTCAACCGTTGTATCTGGCGGTTTATATATTAGAATAATAATTAGGTTTAGTTTCTCTACCTTAATTCCAAGTACTCTACCACCTCTTCTACCACCGTAGAAGTCTTCAAGAAGGACTTAGATTAGTTCCTGCAAGAAGTGCTTTGCCAACCGAGTTGTAGTGGATATGTGGTCCTACAGGTAGCGCCAAGCAACAACCTGTTGGAAAAAGTTATCGCAGGTCGAGCCTGGCCCCAGGCCGGACTCGGGGAGAAGAAAACTCTCGGGACCCTCTTCGGGTATGCTCCATGTATATACATTAAAAATGTAACTCGCTTATAAAATCTGTTACTTAGCTAAATGAATTTGGGGTTCAGTTCATGAGCCCATTTTGTGCCTCTGTAATCTTTTCCACTATATACCCACGGGATGGGTATGGGGTCCACTACCTTACACGGAATTAGTATGGGGTCCACTACACCCACATGAATGCATGGGGTCCGCTACACCCACATGAATGTATGGGGTCCGCTACACCCACATGAATGTATGGGGTCCGCTACACCCACATGAATGTATGTACATGAATGTATGGGGTCTACTACCCCACATGAATGTGTGGGGTCCACTACCCCACATGAATGTATGGGGTCCACTACACCACAGAATAGATATGTGGTCATTAACTCCCACTAGATGGGTATAGAGTTCACATCCGCCCATAGGATGAATATGGGGTCTCCTACTGAAGGATAAGGGGCTAATTTTCGCAGAGAGGATTCGTGTGAGTCCACGACCGCCCATGGGTACATGATGCATAACAAGATGTAACACAATTACCGTTCCTGGGTATTGTGTTATTTGCTGATTACGTGTGCCTCAAAACCATATATATATTTGATATTATCCACTCAAACTTTGTTTTTGTCACAAGACAGTCACATTTGAAAGTTACTTATTGTCAATATAATTTGCATATTTTTGTTTCCGTTGTTGTCCTTGCTGTCCCAAGGCAAAGATAGCAGAGAAACCTGGTAAAGCTGCCTTGGAGTCTATCAGGAGTGCCGCCATTTTTAAGTAGCCAATGAGGTCCCAGCGGTATTCAGCGTACTTCAAAGAAAATGACAGAAAAATGTATCTGATCTGTAACTATCATCTGGCTTCATTGGGGACTGGGCTTCACTGAAAAGCCGCCCAATTTCCAGTTCTTTTAATGATTTGATGGTCATTGGATGACATAAAAATATTCCCGGAACAAACGTGGACACCTAGAGAAAACTAGATAGTTTCCTTCAAGAAATTGAGGACCAATTGGCCTGTGATGGATATGTGGGCTTGTGAGCCGCTCCAAGCAACAGTCTGTTGGACCAAGCTCTCACAAGTTGGACGGTCGGGGACTGAACACCGACCTGCATGAAGTAAGACCATCGTTCTTCTGCCAGCCCATGGGATTGGGCATGTAACAGGACACAGGTGTTACTGGTTTATACAAATCGCTTGGGGTGTATTGACAGAAAATGTGCATTGAACAGTGAGTTTATTGAAACAAAAACAATAACAAAGGCTGTACCGAGACTAAACTTGAATGACACTTAGTTATAGGAAGGTTGTGGTTTGTATGCTGGTTCAGGTGTGTATGAGGGCTGTGGGTACACGGGCTTGGGTGTGTACGAGGGCTGGTGTGGGTATGAGGGCTGAGGTTTAAAGGTGATGGGGGGTCCGTATTCGTGAGGGTGCTGGGCTTCTCCTTTATACTCCACGTTGGCTACGTAGCCCTTGTTGTGGTCCGCTTCGTATTGCACCTGATTTATAAATATTTATTAGTTTTGACATCAATAACAGAGAGAATTTGGTTAGATATTAACATCATTAAGCGATATGTGTATTGTACATCTTTATCTGGATAAGGACGGTAAAAGTCCCTTACCGTCTGCTTGCGTCCGTCGGGAAGGTCGACATTGTAGGAGCCACGGACGGTGTTGCCGTCGGAGTTCTCACTGTGGCCGAAGTTGGTGCCGGAGTAGTCGTCCCTAACATTGTACTGGAAGTCGTGTGGCATACCGGCTGGTGAATGAGATACATTTACAATATAAATGTTTGATGAATGTTGAAAGTGTTATTTACACGAGGACTGTTGTATATGTAGAGAAGGTAAATAAATCGGAATTGGCATGGATATAAGTGATAAGCATTGAATTTTTTGTCCATAATAAACCTGTTTGTATCCGGAATGTACAGATGGGGGTCTGTAGTGGTCCGAGGCTTGTGCAAGAGCCACTCCCGCCATCACCACCACCACCAGCGCCACCTGCAAGGAGAGACACACAAACACGTCCATCAAACATAGATGCATTAACCATTAATTTGAAATTAAATATCCAATAATTGTTATAGGTTCATTATGCTCCATATCTCGTGGCATACTAGTGCCTACCTTGTATTTTTGTCATTATCAATTCTTGAAATTTTGTGTATGTGTCAGACATAAGGACGATGCCTGTCATACATAAATTATCGTTCTGTAAGCTGTCAGGCAGTTGTCAAACACACTTCACTTTAATAGGATGAGCACTAACATTATATCATGTTAGCTACCCTTCTCTATTACTTAGTAGGTTCTTACCTCTTTCCATGCCTATTTAGTTATTAAAAATAAAGTTGAATTTTGTAAAGATAAAAAATTTGAGAATTTAATGTTATGACGAACCTTGAGAGCCATGTTGAGTGTGTTGTTGGATGGTGAGTGATGGTGGTGTCCAGGCCGCGTCTGGCTTTATACTCACCATCCTCTCTCCTGGACCTTCCTGTCCCCGTTCTCCAACACCAGCTGTCGTACGTCAGGCAGATGTGTGAGGTGTGGTGCAGTAGTTCATTATTTTCACGAAATTATATATTTAAGAAAATTGTACAGCTCATGTCGTCTGTTGTCTCCTGAGAGTTAAAGATCGGAGTCATTTGTGGGATATTAGTGCTCTAGCAAACAATTGCATGAAAGTTAGGCGGAAAACTCTGGTTCATTTACTGTAATTTGACATTTGTGGACGGTTCTAGTGGTTAAGGGAGTTACATGGGTTGCTTTTTAAGTAACAAATATTTGCAAATTTAAACAATACTCTTATCCTTCTAGCGATAGCAATGCTTTTTGATAGGTTATAGTGTTGTTAAGTTGATGCATTGTAGGAATTCTATTTTTTTTTAATTTGAAATCGTGCTGATAAAATATTTACTCCTGTGAGAAAAGTTTGTTATTTTTACAACATCTTAACGTTTCACTGTTATAAACGGCTTTGTTTACTAGAGCGACGTTACCCATTAAGTCGTAATTGACCACACACAAAAAAATAATTTCACACTAATGGCTTCATAAGTAAGTTCTGGAGCCACTTCCGTAAAAGAGTAGCCTAGAAAAGTGACGATTTGTTCCCCACTTTGTCATCTAAGTAGCTTGGCGAAAATAAAGAATATTTATAATTTCGTATGAGAATCACACTTTACTACGAAATATATTGAATGCAGCCCGTCCTCATCAGCATGACTCGTCCTCGTCAATATGGCACGTCCTCATCAACATGATCAATCCTCATCAACATGGTCAAGCCTCATCAACACAGCCCGTCCTCATCAACATGATCAATCCTTATCAACACAGCCCGTCCTCATCAACATGATCAATCCTCATCAACATGGTTAATCCTCACCAACACAGCCCGTCCTCATCAACATAATCATCCTCATCAACATGGTCAATCCTCATCAACACAGCCCGTCCTCATCAACAATGGCGAAATGGTCATCAATCCAACCGCCAACCCTTTCCCTTCTCGGTATACAAATAAAACACTTTACACACGACTCTCAACCGATGACCTAAGAACATATTTCCAATAGTGCCTCGCTGACGACCTCTACGAATCTCACAGCTGTAAATGCTTCTCCAGTGCACAATATAAAAAAAAATCAACAAAATTTCTACACCTAACCAAATTTAGGCTTAACTATTAATATGTTATTTTACCTACGAAAAAAATGTTGATTGTTATATAGTTAAGATTTATTAACTTTATATATTCCTGGCCTGGCCTGGGGTCGGCAGCTGTATGGACGAGTATAATCTACGAACGGATTGATTAAATATTCTTCATTCGGACAATGCTTTATGGGGCGTTTTCGGATTATTTATTGACCTAAATATAATGAGTTACAATAAATTATATATTCCTATCACAATTACATTCAATACAAAATAGACAAATTACGCTGTTCATTTTTACTTAATTTAATATGTTATTTTAGATTAATTTACTTGAATTTACCTGAGGGTCACTATCTCCCTAGGGGCCTCGACGAGGGTAGGAAGCCTCGGAAGTTTGTCGAAGGTCCAGCTGCTGATTTTGTCGAGCAGGATTTTGACATTCAGCATTGTTTTGGCATTTACGGCTTCGGCGGGTAGGCAGTTCCATTTGTTTACTATCTCTGGCTCTTTACCAGTAACTGTTTATACATATGCACCCACTTGTCCGTAGACCAGCCCCTTCTCACGATTTGACACTCCGTAAAAAATGCAATGGTTTTGCTTAACTAAAAACGCTTAATCATTAGCAACCCACGAAACCCATCGAGGCCGATGCTCAGATAACCTCAATATTACGATGCTTTAGTTTTTTGATAAAGCGCTACAATTTTGACGGATTGGTTGATTGCATTATAATGTGATGCATTAGGTGAGAAGACGGGTTGTGTAGAGGTAGTTTGTTAGTTTAGTTTAGTTCATTTATTATGCACCCCATACCCATCCCGTGGGGGGTAGTGGAAAGGGTTACAGAGGCACATAATTGGCTCAGGGACTGAACCCCACAATTCATTTAGCTAAGCAAGTTACAATCTTGATGAGCTAGTTACAAAATTCAATATAAGTCGTCCCATCAACAGTGTAGAGGTATCTGCCCAGAAGGTTAAGGTAAACTTCTGCTATATTAAGGTAGTGTAACCACCTTGGTTACAAGTTGAATATTGTGTGATGTCTTACACTTATGCTCCAGCGACGGATGAATGTGTACATGTTTAAGCTCCAGGAATGGATGAATGCGCTTAGATTTACGCTCTAGCACATTGATGTTCAGTTGGATATCACAACCCCTCCTCCAAATATTATGCAACCTGTACTCACTATGGTTCAAAATATGAACTGCCGTATAAAAAAGTTCACATTTTGTTCTATTTGAATTATTGAAGGGCGTAAACAAAATTGGAAGAGTAATTATAGTTACCCTATCACAAGCTTGAATTAGCAATTTTACGCTGGACATACTAGGCCTCATTGCAAGAATGGCTTCGAAGGGGTGCAAACAACGAAAAAAAGAGTAAAGAATCACAGCATTAGAAAATCCATAGCTAGACGGAGTCCAGGCTATAGAGCTCAATCCTGCAAGGTCGGGGATTGAACGCCGACCTACACGAAGCAAGACCGTCACTCTCCCGTCCAGCGCAAATGCTTGGACAAGTAGTTGGGCACCATTCCTTCTCCCCGTCTCATCCCAAATCCTTATCCTGACCCCTTTCCAGTGTCATATAGTCATAATGGTTTGGCGCTTTCTCCTGATAGTTCCCTTCCCTACTATATCTCGGTTAGGTAACTTTTTTTTTTTACACAGGTTGATATAGGATCAGACGACTCGCCTTGCGGTGATTCCGGGGGTCAGGGGGTTCCCGCGGCCTCTGATCAGATCTCTGACCAGGCCTCCTGGTTGACGGTCTGGTCAACCAGGCTGTTCGACGCGGCTGCTCGCAGCCTGACGCATGAATCACAGCCTGACGCATGAATCACAGCCTGGTTGATCAGGTATCCTTTGGAGGTGCTTATCAAGTTCTCTTGAACACTGTGAGGGGTCGGCCAGTTATGCCTCATATGTATAGTGGAAGCGTGTTGGACAGTCTCGGGCCTCTGATGTTGATAGTTCTCTCTGAGTACATGTTGCACCTCTGCTTTTCAACGGGGCTATTCTGCACATCTTGTATTGCCTCCTGGTCTCGTGTGGTGTTATTTGTGTGTTCAAATTTGGGACCAGTCCCTCTATTATTTTCCTTGTGTAAATTATTGTGCATCTCTCCCTCCTGCGCTCTAGAGAATACAGATTTAGGCTTTTGAGTCGGTCCCAGTAATTTAGATGGGTTATTGAGTGGATTCTAGCTGTAAAGGATCGCTGCGCACACTTCAGATCAGCAATTTCTACAGCTTTGACAAGGGCTGTCATTGTGCAACAGTATTCCACTTTAGAGAGCACTAACGTTTTGAAGAGTATTATCATTGGTACGGCATCTCTTGTTTGAAAGGTTCTATTATCCAACTAGTTATTTTTCTAGCAGTTGTGACGGCTTCATTTTTCTGTTCTTTAAAGCTAAGGTTTTCTGCCATGATTACACCCAAATCCTTTACATTGTTGTTACGTTATATGTTATGAATTGACTGCGTTTTGTACGGTTTCCGTCTTTATATATTTCTCTTTCTCTAACTTCTCTTCATTGAATACCATATTATTTTCTGTAGCCCGTTGAAAGAATGAACGACCGCTAAGACCTGTTCACAGATTGAGAGCTTTCCCATAGCTCATGGGGAACCTTACCCACTAGTTTCCATGGAATTTAACTCCACCAGTCATTTAACAACTAGGTATCCAGTCACTGCTGGGTGATCAGAGGCATACTGTTAAGGACTGGCACCTAGACAATCCTCCCCCGGCCAGGATAAAAACCAAGGCCAAATCGGTTCTGGGGCGAGTGTGTTTCCACTGCACCACTGGGTGCTGATTAACACCCACCCATTATGGTAAAGAATACCATACTGTGTATTTGTATTCACCTAGTTGTGTTTGCGGGGGTTGAGGTCTGCTCTTTCGGCCCGCCTCTCTACTATCAATCAATTGTTTCTACTACTTCTCGGCCACCGGCTCCCTGAGGCGGTGTGTACACATCTGTGTTCCCATTATATTATTCATCACCTTTGCGCTGAACATCAGTTGATTTGGTCAGAGGCAAACCAGTATGAGCATTGGTACTTTGAGCCATGTAAAGTTAACGATGCAAGTCATGGAGACACTTTTTATAATAATTAGTATTAACTTTAGTGTGTACTCTCCCTACCTCTTCCCCTAGAATACCTACTTTTCTGTTCTTATCTGCACTCATGCGCATTCCATATCAGTATTGACATCAGTTCTTAATAAAATGGTCCAATTAAGTATGATTAAAGTAAATTGTTTATTTTGTGTTTTTCCTCTACTAACATTTTTCCACAGAACATAACTAAATCGGATATATATTTAAATAGGGAAAATAAGATTAATTGAGCAATGATTTGGATGTATTCAAACACTTAAATCTCTAGTAACATTACAATTAACAATGACCAAGGTTTAACTTAACGTCTTCCGTAACACAACTGTGTGAATTGGGTGTGGGGGAGGCTGTTATGTGGGCTGGGGCTGGGCTTATTATGCAGACTGGGGTTGATCTGTTGAGTGGGGTTAGTATATGGACTGGGGCTGTGATCTGGGGTGGGACTGGTTTTAGGACTGGTATGATGGCTGGGGCTGGTGGTATGATGGCTGGGGTGGGTATGATGGCTTGGGCGGGTATGATGGCTGGGGCTGGTATGATGGCTGGGGCTTGAATGTTACTGGCGGACCGGACTGGTGGGCGTACTGGGCCTCGCCATAGTACTCCACGTTGGCAGTGAAACCCTTGTGGTGGTCCNAAACAGCCAGAGCTCAACCCCCGCAAGCACAACTAGGCGAGTACAGGGAAGAACAAGAGAGCAGAACAAGATAACAAGAGCAGAACACACAAGGTAGAACAACGAGCCACAAGACGCACCAGCAGGTGAAAGACACAGCCGCACAATAAATGTCAGACGAGAGCGGGAAACATAATGAACGCGGTTTGGTTTTTATCAACTCGTTAAATAATATTTCATCTTTATTGTACTCTTGTCTGTTAAGTTTGTTGGTGGGTGACATTTTTCTGCCAATTCTGTGTTTACCTGCCATATTTATCATGCTTATGGCTCCGGACCTTGAGTCATCAAGCATTCATGGCTTGTGGCATGCACTCATCAAGCATTTATGGCTCTTAGCATGCACTCATCAAGCATTATGGTTCTTGGTATGCATTCATCAAGCATTATGGTTCTTGGCATGCACTCATCAAGCATTATGGTTCTTGGTATGCATCATCAAGCATTATGGTTCTTGCATGCACTCATCAAGCATTATGGCTCTTGACATGCACTCATCAAGCATTTATGGCTCTTGACATGCACTCGTCAAGCATTTATGACTCTTGGCATGCACTCGTCAAGCATTTATGGCTCTTGACATGCACTCGTCAAGCATTTATGGCTCTTGGCATGCATTCGTCAAGCATTTACGACTCGGGATCTGGATTCATCAAGCAGTTAAGTGTCCGCTTACGAGCCCTGCTCGAGGAAAGACGTAAAGGTTTCTTAAGTGGACGCATAAAATTGCTTGATGAATCCTGGTTCGCCAAATCAATTATTTCCCACATCCTTCCCGCATCTAAACAAACTGCCTAGGTTGTAGGCTCTGACCTGGTCTAATACTCTCAAGACCTTATTCATGTCTTTCTTGGTGATACCTTTCATCGAAGTAAATACCTCTGTCCTGTCCCCCCCCCCTCGTGCAGGAGGACAAGGAGGGACATGCGGGGAAGGGGGGGGGGCAGAAATCTGCACAGTAAAATAACAACATACCGGAGTGAACGATATGGAAGAAAATGCAGAATAGAACCAGTGAAGAGCAGGGGTGCCATAAGCACAATCAGAGAACACTGTATAAACATCAGAGGTCCGCGGTTGTTTAACACCCTCCCAGCTAGTATAAGAAATATTGCCGGAACAACCGTGGACATCTTCAAGAGAAAACTAGATAGTTTTCTTCAAGAATTGCAGGACCAACCGGGCTGTGGTGGATATGTGGGCCTGCGGGCCGCTCCAAGCAACAGCCTGTTGGACCAAGCTCTCACAAGTCAAGCTTGGCCTCAAGCCGGGCTTGGGGAGTAGAAGAACTCCCAGAACCCCATCAAGCAGGTATCGTCTTGTCCCCCTTCATCCGGTCCCCCCCCCCTCGTCCTGTTCCACTCGTCCTGCCCCATCCTCGTCCTATCTCCCTCCTCGTACTGTCCCACCTCTTCCTCACCAGGAGGAATCTTAGTGAGGATAGAATTTTTTTGAGTGAGATTGTGTATTAGTAAAATTTGTCGTTTATTGCAAATAAGGATGTGGGGTTCGACCCCACGCACCCTGTGTACTGCCCATAACAAGACCATTCACCTTGGAAAGTTTCGTAGCCCCACGCGTCGGGCCCCACCTACTTTGGACAGACAGAAACATTTCCCCTTATAGATATGTCATTAAAGAGAACAGGTTCGGGACCATTCAAACTTCTTCACATTTGTGGTACTCTCTGTGATCCCGACCTGCTCAGATGAGTGACATAATTGGCGATGTCTCCACGAGTGTAGCCAGGTGTTGCATGTGTGAGGAGCTCACGACCTTCGTATACTTACGTCTCGTTCATTGTAAGTATTGTGTTCTTGGATTTAACGAAAGCTTATAACACTGCATGGAATTGTTCACTAACATCTTGACAAATTTTAATAGGGTTTTTAAAAAATATTGTACGTCCTTCATATTGTATATGATGGATTGGGATCCCATCAATATACATATTGATGGGATCTACAATATACAAATATTGTATGGATGGGATCTACGTATTGTAGATCCCATCCATACGATGGGATCGAACCTGCATCTCGGACACGTGACTATAGCCCAGTCACCCCATTCTCCTAAAAAGGAAGTACGTCTAGTAACTGTGAGGTCGAAAGTACCAATATGTAGTGACGGACCAAAAGAAATTAGACTTCTGTATTATTGAATGTTGACAAACCTGAAACTTTTGTTGTTATTAGGAACATAAAAATAAGACCAGACCTCTCCTAGCAATCCTAGGTCTAATACACGTTATCTTACCTTGCGGTTACCTTGCGATGATTTCGGGGCTTAGCGTCCCCGCGGCCCGGTCCTCAACCAGGCCTCCTGGTTTAGCTTTGTTTTTTTTCCGGGTTGAAAAATGATAATAGTGCAAAATTTTACTAGAGCTCTAATACTACATACTGATACTTTCAACCTAATAGAAAAAGTACTATCATATCAGGTGGATGGGTTGATTCCAGTCGGCAGTGTGTGTGTAGTCCAGAGACGTGGGTTCGATCCCATCATACGACCTCAATATTTTCTTATTGATCCATCTTGATTTCATTGTACACTGTTTTTAAGAGTTAAAATGAGTTCTACCTTCTTGTTATTTCATACGAGAGCATAGTCACACAAGTGTTAGCAGCGTCACTGCCTTAGTAATTTCTGCTTCGAACTATAAGCGGCTTTACATCGATTAGGATGTAAATAAACTCGGGTTACTCAAGTTCCCTTCCTCTTCTGTCATATTATACTATCAAGAGAAAGTTAAGTAAACTTAGACGATTAGATACGTGGAAGATCAGGATTAAGATTTGGGATGTTGCCAGGATTTTGGATGACAATATAAGAACTATTGCCGGAACAACTGTGGACACCTTCAAGAGAAAACTAGATAGTTTCTTCAAGTAGTGCCGGACCAATTGGGTAGTGATGGATATGTGGGCCTGCAGGCCGCCCAAGCAACGGCCTGTTGGACCAAGCTCTCACAAGTCAAGACTGGCCCCGGGTCGGGCCCAGAACCCCATCCAGGTACAATCGAGGTACGGGAGGAAGTAGTAGTGCCCATCCACTTGGACGGTCGGGGATTGAACACCGACATGAATAAAGTGAGACAGTCGCTCAATTGTCAGCCCATGGGATTGGGCATGTAACATGGACACAAGTGTTACTAGTTTCTTTATAGAAAACGATTGGGGTGTATTGCCATAAAAATTTGCATTAAACAGTGAGTTTATTGAAACAAAAACAATAACAAAGGCTGTACCGAGACTAAACTTGAATGACACTTAGTTATAGGAAGGTTGTGGTTTGTATGCTGGTTCAGGTGTGTATGAGGGCTGTGGGTACACGGGCTTGGGTGTGTACGAGGGTTGGTGTGGGTATGAGGGCTGTGGGTACACGGGCTTGGGTGTGTACGAGGGCTGGTGTGGGTATGAGGGCTGAGGTTTAAAGGTGACGGGGGGTCCGTATTCGTGAGGGTGTTGGGCTTCTCCTTTATACTCCACGTTGGCTACGTAGCCCTTGTTGTGGTCCGCTTCGTATTGCACCTGATTTATAAATATTTATTAGTTTTGATCTCAATAACAGAGAGAACTCGATTAGGCATTTACATCATTAAGCGATATGTGTATTGTACATCTTTTTCTGGATAAAGACGTTAAAAGTCTCTTACCGTCTGCTTGCGTCCGTCGGGAAGGTCGACATTGTAGGAGCCACGGACGGTGTTGCCGTCGGAGTTCTCACTGTGGCCGAAGTTGGTGCCGGAGTAGTGGTCCTTAACATTGTACTGGAAGTCGTGTGGCATACCCGGCTGGTGAATGAGATACATTCAATATTAATGAAACATTTATATTGTGAAAGTATTATTTACACAAGGACAATTGTATATGTAGATAAGTTAAATGAATCAGAATTGGCATGAATATAAGTGATAAGCATTGAACAATTTTATCCATAATAGACCTGTTTGTATCCGGAATGTACAGATGGGGGCCTGTAGTGGTCCGAGGCTTGTGCAAGAGCCACTCCCGCCATCACCACTACCACCAGCGCCACCTGCAAGGAGATACACACAAACACGCCCATCAAAACATAGATGCATTAAACATTAATTTGAAATTAAATGTCCTGTAATTGTCATAGATTCATTATGCTCCATATCTCGTGGCATACGAGTTCCTACCTTGAATTTTTGTCATTATCAATTGTTGAACTTGTGTATGTGTTAGACACAAGGACGATGCCTGTCATACATAAATTATCGCGCTATAATATTAGCTGTCAGACACACTTCACTTGCATAGGGTGAGCACTAACATTATATCATGTTAGCTACCCTCCTCTATTACTTAGTAGGTTCTTACCTCTTTCCATGCTTATTTAGTTATTAAAAATATAAAGTTGAATTGTGAAGATAAAAAATTTGAGATAATTTAATGTTATGACGAACCTTGAGAGCCATGTTGAGTGTGTTGTTGGATGGTGAGTGATGGTGGTGTCCAGGCCGCGTCTGGCTTTATACTCACCATCCTCTCTCCTGGACCTTCCTGTCCCCGTTCTCCAACACCAGCTGTCGTACGTCAGGCAGATGTGTGAGGTGTGGTGCAGTTGTTCATTATTTTCCCGAAATTATGTATTTAAGAAAATTGTACAGCTCATGTCGTCTGTTGTCTCCTGAGAGTTAAAGCTCGGAGTCATTTGTGGGATATTAGTGCTCTAGCAAACAATTGCATGAAAGTTAGGCGGAAAACTCTGGTTCATTTACTGTAATTTGACATTTGTGGACGGTTCTAGTGGTTAAGGGAATTACATGGGTTGCTTTTCAGTAACGTTAACGCCAACCTACAAGGCAGGTTGGCATTAAATCCCAGACCGTCCTAGCGGTTAGGCACCTTTCCTTTTCCTCGTCCCTTCCCAGGTCCTTATATCCTGATCCCTTCCAAATGCTATATAGCCGTAATGGCATGGCGCTTTCTCTTGATAGTTCCCTTCTCTTCTATGCTGTTCTTTATAATTCCCCATTTTCCTATTCGTTACTAGGCCTGCAGTTTCATTCATTACCATATTCTTGAATTAGGAAGGTTGGCTACTCCTTTGCTGGTAAACACCGAGGATAAATAATTGTTTAATATATTTCTCGTTCCTGTCCCGTTATTTATCAGTTGCCTCGTTTTTGTTTGCTGAGACCGTTTTCTCCTCCATTAATTTGGTAAAATTGGGAAAAGCTTCAGGCATTGGACACTGCCCTAAGGTTTTCTTACCTGTCCACTACGAGTTATTACGGGAGCCTCACCACATGATGGGAGCCTCACCACATGATGGGAGCCTCGCCACATGATGGGGAGCCCTCACCACATGATGGGGAGCCCTCACCACATGATGGAAGCCTCGCCACATGATGGGAGCCTCACCACATGATGGGGAGCCCTCACCACATGATGGAAGCCTCGCCACATGATGGGAGCCTCGCCACATGATGGGAGCCTCACCACATGATGGGACCCTCACCACATGATGGTAATCTTTTCCACCACCGCCCACTGGATGGGTGTAAGCCAGGTCCTTGGTTAATTGAACTACATGTAACTGGCTCACCACAAATGTAAGCTGCTCAGCTTAGAGACTGTTGTGGTCCAGGTCTTGAACCATCTTTAAAAGACTACTGATATTGAGATTTCTGAAAGAGAGAACACAGTGAATATATACGGCACGCATAGACACAAACATCTAAAATACTAGGACCAAAGCTTTCAAAAAGTACTCACTGGAAAGGAGACGAGAGAGGCATCAAATATTTTATACATGTAATATACTGGAGGGTCAGGTCCCAAATTTGCACGGTAGAATAACGACATACTGGAGCTAAACATATGGAAGGAAATGCAGAATAAAACCAGTGAGGAGTAGAGGTGCCATAGGCACAATAAAGAGGTCCATGACTGTTCAACACCCAGCAAGCATTATAAATATAGCCCGAACAAACGTACCTGGTTGATACCTGGTTGATGGGGTTCTGGGAGTTCTTCTACTCCCCAAGCCCGGCCCGAGGCCAGGCTCGACTTGTGAGAGCTTGGTCCACCAGGCTGTTGCTTGGAGCGGTCCGCAGGCCCACATACCCACTACAGCCCGGCTGGTCCGGAACTTCTCTTAGAAAACAGTCCAGTTTTCTCTTGAAGATGTCCACGGTTGTTCCGGCAATATTTCTTATAGTCGCTGGGAGGATGTTGAACAACCGCGGACCTCTGATGTTTATACAGTGCTCTCTGATTGTGCCTATGGCACCTCTGCCCTTCACTGGATCAATCTTGCACTTTCTTCCATATCGTTCACTCCAGTACGTTGTTATTTTACTGTGCAGATTTGGGACCTGGCCCTCCAGTATTTTCCATGTGTATATTATTTGGTATCTCTCTCGTCTCCTTTCTAGAGAGTACATTTGGAGAGCTTTGAGACGATCCCAATAATTTAGGTGCTTTATCTCGTCTATGCGTGCCGTATATGTTCTCTGTATTCCCTCTATTTCAGCAATCTCTCCTGCTCTGAAGGGGGAAGTGAGTACTGAGCAGTACTCGAGACGGGACAACACAAGTGACTTGAAGAGTACAACCATTGTGATGGGATCCCTGGATTTGAAAGTTCTCGTAATCCATCCGATCATTTTTCTGGCTGACGCAATATTTGCTTGGTTATGCTCCCTAAACGTTAGATCGTCTGACATCATTATTCCCAAATCCTTGACATGCTGTTTTTCTACTATGGGAAGATTCGATTGTGTTTTGTACCCTGTATTATGTTTCAGATCCTCATTTTTGCCGTACCTGAGTACCTGAAATTTATCACTGTTAAACATCATGTTATTTTCTGCTGCCCAATCGAAAACTTTGTTGACATCTGCTTGTAGTTTTCAATGTCTTCAGCAGAGGTAATTTTCATGCTGATTTTTGTGTCATCTGCAAAGGACGACACGAAGCTGTGACGTGTATTTTTGTCTATATCAGATATGAGAATAAGGAACAGTAGTGGTGCAAGGACTGTACCTTGAGGTACAGAGCTTTTAACATCGCTTGGACTCGATTTTATCTGATTGACTGTTACTCTTTGTGTTCTGTTCGACAGGAAATTGAGTATCCAGCGTCCTACTTTTCCAGTTATTCCCATTGACCTCATTTTGTGAGCTATCACCCCATGCTCACATTTGTCGAACGCCTTTGCAAAGTCAGTGTATACAACATCTGCATTTTGCTTTTCTTCTAGGGCTTCTGTGATTTTGTCATAGTGGTTGAGTAACTGTGACAGACAGGATCTTCCCGCTCTAAATCCATGTTGTCCTGGGTTGTGCAATTCATTGTTTTCCATAAAACTAGAAATTTGATTCCTAATCACTCTTTCAAACACTTTTATTATGTGTGATGTTAGTGCAACTGGCCTATAATTTTTGCCAAGGCTTTACTCCCCCCCTTGTGCAACGGAGCTATATCTGCAGATTTAAGTGCTGCTGGTATCTCCCCTGTATCCAGGCTCTTTCTCCATATTACGCTGAGTGCTCTCGCTACTGGTACTTTACATTTCTTTATGAATATTGAATTCCATGAGTCAGGCCCCGGAGCTGAGTGCATAGGCATATTGTCAATTTCTCTTTCAAAATCTTCCGAGTTTGTGGTAATATCCGTTATATTATCTGCAGCTTGAATGTCATTCATAAAGAAGCTGTCTGGGTCATCAACTTTCATGTTGTTTATTGGTGTGCTAAACATAGACTCATACTGGCTTCTTAGAATTTCACTAATCTCTTTGTCGTCCTCTGTGTACGTACCTTCATTTGTAATTAACGGTCCAATACTGGTCGAGGTTTTGGATTTTGATTTTGCGTATGTGAAAAAATATTTAGGATTTTTCCTTATCTCTTGTATAGCTTCTGTTCCAATTCCATTTCCTCAGACTCATATGATCGCTTCAACGTTTGTTCTATTTCTTCGATCTCCCTGCTTAGGCTATTTTCCTTGCTTGTGATAGTTGTGTCTGCCGAAGCATTTCCGTTATTTTTTCCTTCTCCTGTACAGTCGTCTGCGTTCTCTTTCTAGAGTGGTCCTCTTTCTGCCCCTCCTCATAGGCACGTGCCTCAAGCAGACCTTGTAAGCTTCAGCTGTCAGTTGAGCTATTCCCTGTGTGGGAGTTTTGTCGCTTAAGACCGTCTCCCATTGAATGGTTGCAAGGTCTACATTTATTTTTTCCCAGTCGATCCTCTTATTGTTGAAATTGAATTGATTGAATATTCCTTCTCGCTTGTTGGGTCTCTTAGACCTAGTACCGTTATTTATGCTAGTTCGTACTTCAATGAGCTTATGGTCTGAGTATGAAGTATCTGAGATTGTGATGTCTCTGATTAGTTCATCATTGTTTGTGAATATCAAGTCTAGTGTGTTTTCGTTCCTAGTTGGTTCTGTAATCTGTTGATTGAGCGAGAATTTGTCACAGAATCTCAAAAGTTCTCTGACCTGTGGTTGATTATTTCCCGGGTCATTCCCTGCCATGATATTTGTGTTTGCCATTCTCCATCTTAGATTCGGTAAATTGAAATCTCCAAGGAAGATAATATCTGGAGCTGGGTTTGCTAGGTTATCAAGTATGTTCTTTATTTTGTGCATCTGCTCTGTGAATTCCTCAACCGTTGTATCTGGCGGTTTATATATTAGAATAATAATTAGGTTTAGTTTCTCTACCTTAATTCCAAGTACCTCTACCACCTCTTCTACCACCGTAGAAGTCTTCAAGAAGGACTTAGATTAGTTCCTGCAAGAAGTGCTTTGCCAACCGGGTTGTAGTGGATATGTGGTCCTACAGGTAGCGCCAAGCAACAACCTGTTGGAAAAAGTTATCGCAGGTCGAGCCTGGCCCCAGGCCGGACTCGGGGAGAAGAAGAACTCTCGGAACCCCTTTCGGGTATGCTCCATGTATATACATTAAAATATGTAACTCGCTTATAAAATCTGTTACTTAGCTAAATGAATTTTGGGGTTCAGTTCATGAGCCCATTTTGTGCCTCTGTAATCTTTTCCACTATATACCCACGGGATGGGTATGGGGTCCACTACCTTACACGGAATTAGTATGGGGTCCACTACACCCACATGAATGCATGGGGTCCGCTACACCCACATGAATGCATGGGGTCCGCTACACCCACATGAATGTATGGGGTCCGCTACACCCACATAATGTATGTACATGAATGTATGGGGTCCACTACCCCACATGTGTGTGGGTCTACTACCCCACATGAATGTGTGGGGTCTACTACCCCACATGAATGTGTGGGGTCTACTACCCCACATGAAATGTGGGGTCTACTACCCACATGAATGTGTGGGGTCCACTACCCACATGAATGTGTGGGTCTACTGCCCACATGAATGTGTGGGGTCTACTGCCCACATGAATGTGTGGGGTCTACTACCCCACATGAATGTGTGGGGTCTACTGCCCCACATGAATGTATGGGGTCCACTACCCCACATGAATGTGTGGGGTCTACTACCCCACATGAATGTGTGGGGTCCACTACCCCACATGAATGTGTGGGGTCCACTACCCCACATGAATGTGTGGGGTCTACTACCCCACATGAATGTGTGGGGTCCACTACCCCACATGAATGTATGGGGTCCACTACACCCACAGAATGGATATGTGGTCCATTAACTCCCACTAGATGGGTATAGAGTTCACATCCGCCCATAGGATGAATATGGGGTCTCCTATACTGAAGGATAAGGGGCTAATTTTCGCAGAGAGGATTCGTGTGGAGTCCACGACCGCCCATGGGTACATGATGCATAACAAGATGTCACCAATACCGTTCCTAGGTATTGTGTTATTTGCTGATACGTGTGCCTCAAAACCATATATATATTGATATTATCCACTCAAACTTTGTTTTGTCACAAGACAGTCACATTTGAAGTTACTTATTGTCAATATAATTTGCATATTTTGTTTCCGTTGTGGTCTTGCTGTCCAAGGCAAAGATAGCAGAGAAACTGGTGAAGCTGCCGGGAGTCTATCAGGAGTGCCGCCATTTTTAAGTACAAGTAGGTCCAGCGGTATTCAGCGTACTTCAAAGAAAATGACAGAAAAAATGTATCTGATCTGTAACTATCATCTGGCTNGGGGTCAGGCATTAGGAATTAGTCGGGTATGAGGGCTTGGTTCCGTATGAGGGATGTGTCGTGTATGTGGGCTTGATCGTGTATGGGGAATGGGCCGGGTATGAGGGCTTGGTTGTGTATGGAGGATGGGTCGGGTATGAGGACTTAGTCGTGTATGAGGGATGGGTCGGGTATGAGGGCTTGGTTGTATATGGGGGATGGGTTGGGTATGAGGGCTTGGTTGTGTATGGGGAATAGGTCGGGTATGAGGGCTTGGTTGTGTATGGGGATGTGTGTGTATGAGGGATGGGTCGGGTATGAGGGCTTGGTTGTATATGGGGGATGGGTCGGGTATGAGGGCTTATTTGTGTATGAGGGATGGGTCGGGTATGAGGGCTTGGTTGTGTATGAGGGATGGGTCGGGTATGAGGGCTTGGTTGTGTATTGGGGATGGGTCGGGTATGAGGGCTTGGTTGTGTATGGGGATGGGTCGGGTATGAGGGCTTGGTTGTGTATGAGGGATGTGTTGTGTATTGGGGATGGGTCGGGTATGAGGGCTTGGTTGTGTATGAGGGATGTGTTGTGTATGGGGATGTGTCGTGTATGAGGGATGGGTCGGGTATGAGGGCTTGGTTGTATATGGGGATGGGTCGGGTATGAGGGCTTGGTTGTGTATGGGGGATGTGTCGTGTATGAGGGATGGGTCGGGTATGAGGGCTTGGTTGTGTATTGGGGATGTGTCGTGTATGAGGGATGGGTCGGGTATGAGGGCTTGGTTGTATATGGGGATGGGTCGGGTATGAGGGCTTGGTTGTATATGGGGGATGGGTCGAGTATGAGGGATGGGTCGGGTATGAGGGCTTGGTTGTATATGGGGGATGGGTCGGGTATGAGGGCTTAGTTCTGTATGTGGGATGGGTCGGGTATGAGGGCTTGGTTGTGTATGGGGGATGGGTCGGGTATGAGGGCTTGGTTGTGTATGTGGGATGGGTCGGGTATGAGGGCTTGGTTGTGTATGGGGGATGGATCGGGTATGAGGGCTTGGTTGTGTATGTGGGATGGGTCGGGTATGAGGGCTTGGTTGTGTATGTGGGATGGGTCGGGTATGAGGGCTTGGTTGTGTATGTGGGATGGGTCGGGTATGAGGGCTGGGAGTGGTGTGAAGGTCGTGGTCCATATTCTGTGACCCCATGTTGGTGGGGGTAACTTTCCTGGCTGGAGTGCGCCTCGTCAGCTTCTAAGCCCTTATTACGGTTGGGCTCGTAACTCACCTAAAGTATTAGCAATAATTAATCCGAGCTCAAAACTATTGGCAATTTTTTATGTAATTAATATAAATAAGATTCATAGGTGTTACAGTCCCCTACCGTCTGCTTGCGTCCGTCGGGATGGTCGGCATTGAAGGTACCTCTGTGGTTGAAGTTGGTCCCAGAGTAGTCGTCCTTAACACTGTATGCGAAGTCGTGGGGTATACCCGGCTGCTGCAGTTTACCAGTTTCATGATGAATATATTGTAACCGTGTGCACGACAAGCTTGATTGTATATTTAGATTTCAAACCAATCGGTTCAGAGAGTTAATAATGAAATGTTATGTGCCCAAGACCATAAATATAAACACTACCTTGTATCCGGGGTTTGGTACAGATGGAGTCCCGTAGGGGTCGGAGGCGGCGGCCAGGGCCACGCCCAACACCACAACCACCAGCACCGCCTGCAGGAGACAAGCTGTCATTAAATGTTTATATCAATAAGTAGAAACTGTTCAGCAGCCATCACACCAGCTTTGGCTGTTTTTGTTTGGCCTCTGCCTCAAAGAAAAGAATATGCAACACCCCGGGGAAGCCTGGTGAGGCTCAAAGGTGCCTTCACAAATATATGTTACGATTGAATGGTGTTTTACATAGGATTGTATGTAACATAAAACGAGATATCTGATGAAATCTTAACATTATTATTGAAATCTAGTTTACTGATCATATAATATGCAATGTATGATAAGGTTGCAATTGCTATCATCCAGTCATTAGGAAGTATACGTTATACTGATGATGATGATGAGAGTTTTTAAATGTAAAATATGCACCTTGAGAGTCATGATGTGCTGGCGGATGGTGAGTGATGATGGTGTCCAGGCTGCGTCTGGCTTTATACTCACCATTCTCTCTCCTGGACTTACCTCTCCCCCTAGCACTTAGACCTCCTGCCTCTCACGAACGCCTGCTGTCTCCCACACCTGTTATGTCTTACACCTTCTCTTACCCACACCTCTCTCCCACGCCTGCTGTCTCTCGTCCTCTTTCTGCTGCCTAGACCCTTCCGCGACACACACTCACGCCAATCAAAATGGAGTATTGCCCGCTCCTCTGTCCTCTGTTCAGTGCAGGTGAGATTGCACAGCTCTATACATAGGTTCTTTACTTGTAGCCTAGAATTGATGGAACACTGAAATTACTGAGACTGCCCGAATGCACTCAAAGTGGGAGTTTTTTGAATGGAGACGAAATAGATCTCATATTACATTGAAAAATACTGAAAGGTCAAGTCTCAAACGTACACAATGAAATTACATCTGATGGAGTGAGAGAGATGGTAGGATTAGAGAATGCTGTGTAAACTTCATAGGAATACGACTTTTCATCCTCCTGGATACGAGAATATAAAATGTTTCTGGAACAGCAGTGAAGTTTTTACTAAAGACCGTGAGAAGTTTCTGTTGGAATTATTGAAGTAGGATGGCTGCGATTGTTACGTGGTTCTGCGAACAACAAGCAGCCTCGTAGATCAGGCAATCTCACACGAAGGCTGGCATCAGGCCAGGATTTCACAGAAGAATGATCAAAATCGACTATAGGTAATCTAATCTACTAGATTAGCTTAGTAGTATTAGTTGATTAGTACATCTAGTAGTAGTAGATAAGTATATCTGATATCCATACCCGTATTATTGGTTGTTTTGTGAAGGACTTATTAAGACTTGGGATAGTTTATTTCTTTAAATATTAACAAAATCTGGAATTCATACTTTGCTCTGAGTTTCTAATGTTTGTTTTATAAGATGTGATAAATTTATGTAGGATTATTTATGCTCAGCTGTTATTGAGTATTTAGTTGTGGAGGAAACAAGGAAATGTATTTAGGTAGACATAGTTCTTTATTTACATGTATTTTAGCAGAGCTAAAACAGAATATGGTGCTTTAACAGCACAATTATACATGACCATTATACGAGTACAATTTTTAAGTCAAACACAAGTAGTCCGAATACAGATCATATTAGCTCTTTTAAGTTGCAAGTGCTTGTTTTCCCCACCTTCCCTGTCCTGTTGGGGTCTATTTTCACATTGAGCACAATGAAGGCTGATTGCCTGAATTTGTAATATACGTTGAAAATATCATTAGTCATGTATCAATTGACATTGAAAACTAAATATTAAACAGTTACATGACCCCGGTTAACTTTATATTTCTTCAACAACGGATATAGTCACGGGTAGTTCTGCAGTCAGTATGCGAGGGCGTGTATTAGGTCTTCAGCTGGTATGACGGATGAAACCTGGGGCTGGTATGAGGGTTAGGGTCATTTATAAGGGCTAGTATGAGTAGCTGGGCTGGTGCTTGTATGATGGCTGGGGTTGGATTATGAGGGCTGGTACTTGTGTGAGGGCTGGGGCTGGAATATGAGGGCTGGTGCTTGTGTGAGGGCTGGGACTCTAATATGAGGGCTGGGCTGGTATGAGGGCTAGTGCTTGTGTAAGGGCTGGGGCTGGAATATGAGGGCTAGTGCTTGTGTGAGGGCTGGGGCTGGAATATGAGGGCCGGAGGCGGGTATGAGAGGTTGAAGATAACGGCTGGATGGAATTGGTGGGGGTACTGAGCTTCGCTATAGTACTCCACGAATGCTGAGGTGCCCTTCATGTGCTCCACCCTATGCATAATTCACTTTGCTTAATGATTACATTCCTTGTAACTATCAGACATCAACTTTAATAATAATAGTTAATAATCAATAATTCCCTGCTGCTTGTATCCGTCGCGAAGATCGACATTGTAGGAGCCACGGACGATGTTGCCATCGGAGTTTCACTGTGGCTGAAATTATTGCCCGAGTTGTTGTCCCGCTTTTTATCACAAGTGGGTACAGGTGTATAGTCGACTGCCGACTCCTTTTAGCAGGCTTTGGAGTTTTCCGTGCCCATAGCTCATGACAAGCCTTACTCTACTAGTTTTCCCCTGGAACACGGCCTACCAATCGGTTTACAAGTGCCAATTACTGCTGGGTGAACATAGAATAACAGATATGGAATTAAACCCAGTAAAATCTCCCTGGTCACGTCTCGAACCTGGTCGAAATTGCTGGCGAGCTTTGCCATTTATGCTTTACAGGTATTGGACTCCACATGTATAATAAATGGCAACGTAGTTTTATTTTGCTTACAGAGACAACTTTTTTGAACATTCGGACAAAAAGCTGTGAAGAATTTATGGGATTAAGGTACAAATTAAAAAAATAACACTTGCAGCATGTATAGAAAATGTAAGAGACAAATATAGAAAGTTTAGAAATGTTAACTTTCAACAGACGGACTTGCGTATACAACTCAGCCCATCCTCCTGTTTTAATAGTACTATTTGGGAGGATGAGGACCATAGTACATATACCGACGTACAATGCAATTAGAAAGTAGAAATCGGTACTATTGAATTTGTTCAAACCGGAAAATCATTTTAAACTTCTATTGCAAAGACAAATGAAACTAACTTAACCTAATTTCCTAGGCCTAATACACGCTATCTGAGGCCTAATATAGTACATATGTGTGCTATACTAGGTCTAGGAATATAAGTTGTTTTTAACTTAATTTTTTTCGGAGTCTATAAAGTGAATAGTACAAAATTGTAATAATTGCGTAGTACGTCACTGTACTATGATGCACATAATTACAAAAAATGCTATCTAAGCAGGAGGATGGGTTGCATAACTATGTAGCCTATCATTACCCAAAACATTATGTAATGCCTTTTTTGCGTAGACACTTTTGCGTAATACTGTCGCAAAAAAAATAATATTCTGTTTTGTCCTTTGATTTATTTAAGATATATAACAGCAAAAGCCACGAAGAAAATCACACGAGAACAACGGAATGCACACAAGACAAAAAAAGCAACGTATATCAAAATATGAAAAAATACCCCAACCATGACTGCAGGTGAGAACAGAACATTCGATTAAGAACTGGACACAACACACACGATGGACATGAGATGAAGCGTTAAGATAATTAGCAGAACACAGTTAAGAAACAGGAGACATCTGAACACAATGTAGAACAAGATGTAGTTGAACACATATGAACATGATGCAACAGAACACTGAAGAATGAGACTACCAAGCACACATTTAAGAATATGATTAAGTAAAACATACAATGACAAATATGATGCCGAACACAACTCTAAAGAANGGGAAGGGGGTGGTGAAGATAAAGTTAGTTTACTAATTCGCGATTTCAGTGTAGTTACTCATTTTGAGGAATAAATACAGTATTCTCACAATGCCTACAGCATATTATGTTAACCTATTTTGTAAGTAAATATGTTTTTGGCAACGTTCAAAAGGAAGTGTCTTGCATCCCAATCTTTTGTTGTACTTCTCTCTGGTAATGTTATTCAGAAATGGATTTAAAGACTAATATGTCACTTGATAATCGCAGGCGACTGACTCGATAATCTTAACGCACAGTACTCAGTCAAAAACGATGGCAGAAACTTGTCATGGGTATTGGGTACTCTCTTACCTACATAGAGATGTATTATAACCATACATGCCATTATTTGTATAAAAAACGGGCGAAATTAAATGAAATTAATGTATGATAACCACGTTATCCGGTGGATCAACATATGACGATACCTTTACTTTTAGGGGTAAACTTGATATAATTGAAAATACTGAAATCTATGAATTGTTCGTTTGCTCGAATTTAACTATATAAATTAAAAAAAAATACCGGTTTCATTGAGATAATAAATGTTACTAGTTTGCAATAATATAATTTGTTATTGTTGGAACGTGTCTATAATTTGGTCATGTTTACTTTACCCTAAAACCCCTTATCAGTCAATTGTTTCTGGAAAAAAACTGAGCCCAAATTAGCAATTGTCATTTCAATGTAAGATATAAAGCGTAAGTACAACGAAGACATTTTCACATTTTCCGTTACCGAATTTTGTTAAATTAGTAAATTCCTTTGAACATATAGAAAAAAATATTAAACTTGCATGAGTTTATTCATTCTAACAACATAACAGTGAGTATAAATTCTTTTCAAAACAAATGAGCAACAACATTCATAAGTGGATTCCAGTGGGTAAGATGTTTAATGCTGGTATGTGCATGGTTGTTTGAGGACTAGTGGTGGTATGAAGGTCGTTGCTTGTAGTTGACAGGAGGTCTGTAATGGTGGGGATGGTGAGCCTCTCCGGTGTAATGCACATCGGCTGTGAAACCCTTGTTGTGGCCAGCCTCGTAATTCACCTGCCAATATAGGCAGAATGTTAATCAGTAAGAAAGAGAACCCCCACTATTACATAATGACTTTGCATAAATATATTTTTTAACCCTTGGCGTAAATTGATGAAATTGACCACAGAACCACACTCCAGTTAATATCAATTGACTTTTAGAACATAACCGAAGATAATTGACTTGTGTTTAAATGCTTAAAATTGGGAAGAACTTATATATGCCTAGAAATACGTATGAAGTTAATTATATATTCATAGTATGCATTAAATAAATTTGTAGTAGTTTAGTGATGTGATAGTGACCTCATTGTGCCTGAGAATAGTGTACGAAAATATCTGGGAATATATATATATATATATATATATATATATATATATATATATATGTATATATGTATATATGTATATATATATATATATATATGTATATATGTATATATATATATATATATATATATATATATATATATATGTATATATATATGTATATATGTATATATATATATATATATATATATATATATATATATATATATATATATATATATGTATATATATATATATATATATATATGTATATATATATATGTGTATATATATATATATGTGTATATATATATATGTATATATATATATATGTATATATATATATATATATATATATATATATATGTATATATATATGTATATATATATATGCATATATATATATATACATATATATATGTATATATATATATATATATATATATATATATATATATATATATATATATATATATATATATATATAATATTTCGTTATTGCTTAATAAGTTTAAATTACATTTCTGTGAACTATAAGAAATAAAGGTTAAGATTTCATATAAATTTTAAATCTTAAGACAGATGCCAACTTTTACTTGATACGAATTTTTGTATTTTCGAGGTTGGGTATGTAACACTATCAACAACTAAATATCTATATCTTAAACTCGTTTGGAAATTAGAAAGTACTAAAAACTAATATATTTGTTAAATTCGACATTTGAATAATTATTTGTAGAGCTGATTTTAACACACTGTTAGAAGCACATACCGTCTGCTTGCGTCCGTCGGGAAGGTCGACATTGTAGGAGCCACGGACGGTGTTGCCGTCGGAGTTCTCACTGTGGCCGAAGTTGGTGCCTGAGTAGTCGTCCCTAACATTGTACTGGAAGTCGTGCGGCATCCCCGACTGCTGCAGTAGTATATCACATTTATGATACTCAGTTTTTATCATGTTTACACAAAAATTTGTTTAATAAATACATTTGTGAAAGAAAGATTAGGTTTAGTTATGAAGACGAAGAGTTGTTTAAAATTTCAAACTAGAGGTCAAATAATAAAGACATTACCTTGTATCCAGAACTATGGACAGGTTGAATACTGTAGGGGTCGGAGGGTGCAGCGAGAGCTACACCCAACACTACCACCATCAGCGCCGCCTGCAGAAGACCAGAGTTTTAGATGCGCTTATTATATGGCGAAAGTAGTACGAAATATTTTGAGTGATTTTATTGGCTAAAATTGTTATATTAATAAAAAAATAATTACTAGTAGTTTTCTTTTGGTTAATTTAAGAAATTTTAAATAATGTTACTTATGTGTTGGTTTATATTTAAACAAAAATTATGTAATTAATCAGAGACAAATTATACGTAAATGGACACAAGTCATGGTAAGTTTAAGGTACGAACCACAAAAACCATGTTGAGTGTGTTGCTTTGCAGGATGGTGAGTGATGATGGTGTCCAGTCCGCGTCTGACTTTATACTCACCATCCTCTCTCCTGGACCTTCCTGTCCCCCGCTCTCCTACACCTGTTGTCTTACTAATTGGTAAGCACCTCTTACACAGAGTTTAATATTTAAGTTTATTTTGTGTTATTTATAGATCATTTTCTCACTTTCAAAAGTCAGGAACGCCGCAGGAACTCGTTGAAGTTAATATACTTATTTGTTAGATAAGTAAAACTATTCATATTTAAAGGCAGCTGAATATGTATTTTTGACCTAATTGCTGATTTTATTGGAAGGTTGATATAACATTGAATATTAGTATATTTAATTTTGGTTGAGTAATAGTTAAACCAACAATCGAAAACTGTCGTAGATCATGATTATCGCCTGAAATGTGGGATTAATATTCCTGGGAGCAGGTTTATCATAATTGCAATGATTGCTAACTCTGTTGGCTAAGTCTGTTTTAGTGTTGTTTCGCCGTTAATAATACACTAATTCATGAGAATCGTGAGAGTGATGGTGTGCATATGAAGGAAGTGAGACTGAGGACTTTTGGAGGAGCAATTCGACGTCGACAGATTGGTAAAAATGAGTACATTACAAAAGTTGTATGTAGTTTAGTTTGAGGCGGTGGTTTTTGAGTAGAAGAAGCAAATTATAATATTTATTGCATGCAATGATTGATTAAAATCTATTTGTCTAAATGATGGTTGGTTATAGGCAACTTATATTTTATTTTGTTTGACTCGGCAAATAAAATAATAAATTTAGAATGTCTGGTATTCATATACATTGTGCTCTCTAGCAGCCATCTAGTTATGATGACGATAACAGTTACACGTCCAGTAGTGAATCCGGGAAATATTTTTTTTTTAGTTGTGACAGTTTAAATAGTCTATCAGAAATTCGACGAAATTAATGTTGAAAATTTGCTTATGCTTTGATCATTTAGACATTCACCCAATTAAAGGTAAATCGAATAATTAAAAAGTTCTTGTATTCATAAGTGATAGTCAGATGACAGGCTCTTTATGGCGTATTCAGTAATGTGGGATTTATTGACATATCTGACCAATTTTCTGTGTTATGGTGGTGCAAATTCTTCAGGGAGACATTCGTTTGTTAAATCTCGTCGTTTATAATATTGCTTCCCAAAATTCATATGTCAAGTCGTGGGTTATCTACTTTCCCAATATAACACATTGGATTCTTAGTGTTGTGCTAATAAGGATGTTAAAGTTTGCAGGATATAAAAGCTCGTCATTACCCAGAAGTCTTTATTTCAATTACACGAAGACCTAGGTTACAAAGTTCCTATAACTTTTAAAACTGCTTCCTTACATTCAGTTTCTATTCGTAATGTTCCCCAGAATCGTATGAAGGCTGGGGCTGGTACGAGGGCTGAGGATTGTATAAAGGCTTGGTTGGGTATGAGGCTGAGGATTGTATAAAAGACTGGTTGGTATGAGGGCTGAGGATTGTATAAAGACTTGGTTGGGTATGAGGGCTGAGGATTGTATAAAGACTTGGTTGGGTATGAGGGTTGGGGCTTGTACGAGGGCTGGGGCTTGTACGAGGGCTGGGGCTTGTACGAGGGCTGGGGCTTGTACGAGGGCTGGGGCTTGTACGAGGGCTGGGGCTTGTACGAGGGCTGGGGCTTGTACGAGGGCTGGGGCTTGTACGAGGGCTGGGGCTTGTACGAGGGCTGGGGCTTGTACGAGGGCTGGGGCTGATATGATGGCTGTGGATAGTATGATGGCTGGTACTGGGGCTTGAAAGTGATGGGGGGTCCGTACTCGTGGGGTACTGGGCTTCGCCATCATACTTGACCTCCGCCTGATACCCGTAGTCGTCCTTGGAAACGTAATTCACCTGTTAGATAATTATTAACGTTTAGAATTAAGGTTATATAATATAATCATAATTAAAATTTTGGTGTAATTTACTATTTCATTCAGTAATATACATTAAACAAATATTGAATAATAGGACATGATCAGAAATAGAAATATGATATCAGTGCATGGGCTTGCTTAATATACTTTGGTTATAATTACTTATTAAGTTAATAGGGATCTTACCGTCTGTTTGCGGCCGTCTGGGAGCTGGACGGTGTAGGAGCCTGAGACAGTGTCTCCGTCTGATTGTTCGTCTTGCCCAAAGTCATTGCCGGAGTAGTCGTCCTTGACGTCATACTGGAAGCTGTATGGCATGCCCCCCTGAAATAAATTGTGGTTCACAAGTGTTAAATGTGAATATCTTTGGGAATTTAATATTGTTCATGTTATATATTTATTTTTTAACACCGCTTGAATTTTGTGTTGATAACTTGTGAGATTTGAGTTACCTGTTCGTAGCGTGAGTGATGTGCTGGTGGGGAGTAGTGATCGTAGTCTTCAGCGACAGCCTCCCCCACCATCACCACCAGCAGCAGCAATACACTGAACTGAGGGCAACACAAATTAATTAGCCTCGTGTTCCTGGGTTAAACAGAGATATATTTGTAAATTGTGTCCAGCAATTATATAGTGATATAGCAGTAAATTTCTAAGATTTTTGGTCCATAATATTGTGTTCAAATATACAAGTAATCGTAAGTGAGATACGTTACCTTCGCGATCATGTTGACTACTTATTGTTGAGGCGGAGGAGTGAGTGATGGGAGAGGGTGATGGTAAGGCTTTATATAGTGATGGTGAAGGTCGACCTTGACGACGGTAGGTGGAGGGCCAGCACTGTGGGAGGAGGATCAACTGGGAGGCAATCTTATGAGAGAGAATTACCTATTGTCATTATGTAGCACCGATGCTGCAAATGTTCAACTTTATCAAACTTTTTCCTCACGTTCGTTCTTGTATAGTGTAGGAAACACTCTTGTTGTGAGCATCTATTAACTAAATACAAACTTGCTTAAATGAAAATCAAACAATTACATTTTGGCTATTATTTTTAATTACAGGTAATATTCGTATACTTAAGTTACAACTCATCGAAATAATTATTTAACAATGACTGTTAATTATTTAACAAAAGCTTTTGACTGCGCATTTCATACTAATATTATATATTTTTAAATATAAGTTAACAGGTAAATTATCACATAAAACAATTGCGAACGACTGCCATAAATGGTGTCACTGTATGACATGTAATATTCATATTTTGTTTACAAATTAAAAAAATATTAAACAAATGAGAAGGCCCCTTTTTCGGAGGGGGGGGGGGGCGGGGAGTTCATACATAACGAGAGGGTACCGGGTGGAGAGTCACCTAAGTTTGTGAACTCTTGGCAATGGAATTTTGCCGACTCGTCATGTTGGGGGGGGGGGATGGGGTTGTCGTGATCAAGTTAGATAGTTTACTAATTCGTGATTTCAGTGTAGTTACGCATTTTGAATACAGTATTCCTCACAATGCCTACAATATAATATGTTTACCTATTTTGTAAGTAAAATATTCTTTTTGGTAACGTTCAAAAGGAAGTGTCTTGTAACCCATTCTTTTGTTACACTTCTCTCTGGTAATGTCATTCCGAAATAGATTCAAAGTCTAACATGTCACTTGATAATCGCAGGCGACTGGTGCATGATAATCTTATCGCTTAGTAAATCAATAAAAAACGATTTCCAAAAAATTCTCATGGGTCATGGTTATTCTCTTACATCCATAAAGATGTATTATAACCATACATGCATTATTTGTATAAAATTGGGTGAAAATAACTGAAATTAATGTATGATTTACAAGAACTGTAAAAAAACCACTATCGTAGGCCCTTCACATTTTTTGGAGACAGAGCCTAGATACTGGCATTATCCCTGACATTCTAAAAACAGCAGAGATGCACCACTCCATAAAGGAAGAAATAAGGCAGATGCAAAAAATTACAGATCGATAGCACTAACATCACGCATAAAAATCTTTGATAGTGTTAAGAAGTAAGATCACAAAATACATGGAATTATACCATCTCCATAACCCTGGACAACGTGATTTCAGAACAGGGCGCTCTTGCCTATCACAGTTGCTGGACCACTATAACATGGCATTAGAAGCCACGAAAGACAAAACGCTGATGTAATTTACACAGATTTCGCAAAAGCCTTCGACAAATGTGACCATGGTGTTATTGCACACAAACTGCATTCAAAAGGAATTACCGTAAAAATAGGCAGTTAGATCTACAATTTCCTAAAAGAACCCAATGTGTAATAGTCTACAAAATAAATTCCGTTCCATCAACCGTGAAGAGCTCAGTCCCTCAGGGTACTGTTCATGCTATAGTACTTTTTCTCCTCATATCGGACATAGACAAGAACACAATTTATAGTACTGTATCATCCTTTGCAGATGACTCTAGGCATTTTCATGAGAGTAGACAACATAGAGGACTCTGCAAACCTCCAATCAGATGTAAATTAGGTCTTTCTATGGGCTTTAGAAAATAATATGGTGTTTAACGAAGGTAATGTCCAGCTCCTGCGCTACAGAAAAAATGAAAATATAAAAACGGAAACCACATACAAAACACAGTCAAATCATAACAGAACAAAAAGGGTGTAAAGGATTTGAGTGTACTCATGTCGGGAAAACCTTTCCTTTAAAGAACACAATATCGTAGGCGTCACATATACAAGAAAAATGACAGGTGGGATAATAAGAATCTTTGTCGCTATACCAATGATACTTTTCAAGACACTAATGCTCTCTAGAGTGGAATGCTGTTGCACAATGACAGCCCCTTTCAAAGCTTGAGAAATTGCTGACTTAGAGAGACCTGGCGTGCAGAGATCCTTTACTGCAAGAATCCACTAAGTAAAACATCTAAACTGTTGGGACCGACTAGAATACCCAAATCTCTTTTCTTTAGCTCAGGCTGGAGAGATACATAATAATTTACATGTGGAAAAAGGTAGAGGGGCCTGCACAAACTTGCACACACACACAAAGAACACCACATGAGACCAGAAGGCATGGCATGATGTGCAGAATACCCCCGTTGAAAAGGAAAGTTGCAATAGGTACTCTGAGAGAGAACACTATCAACATCAGAGGCCCGAGACTGTTCAAAACGCTTCCACTACACATAAAGGGCATAACTGGCCGACCCCTAATAGTATTCAAGAGAGAACTTGATAAGCGCCTCCAAAGGATACCTGATCAACCAGGCTGTGCCTCATACGTCAGTCTGCGAGCAGCTGCGTCCAATAGCCTAGTTGACGAGTTCCGCAACAGTGAGGCCTGGTCCAGGACCTGGCCGATGGGACGCTAAGCCCCGAAATCATCTCAAGGTAACGTATGATAACCACATTATCCGGTGGATCAACATATAACAATAACTTTACTTCGAGGGTTAAAATTTATATAATTGAAAATAAAATATCTATGGGTTGTTCGTGTACTCAATTTTAGCTTCAGAAATTGAAACTAAAACAATACCGGTGTGAGAGAGAAGGATTGTCACTAGTTTATAATAATATAATTGTTATTGTTTGAACGTATTTGGTCTTATTTGGTAGAAACAATTTGATCTTGTTTGCTTTCCCGTAAAATCGTTTATTAGTCAGTTGTTTATGTAAATAATCTGAGCTCAAATTAGCTAATGACATTCCAGTATAAGATATAAAGCGTAAATACTAAAAAGATAACTTCACCATTCCCGTTGCCGAATATTGGTAACAGCAAATTCCTTAGAGCATATAGAAAGAAATATTAAATTTACATGAGTTTATTCCCGCTAACAAAAGTGAGCAAAACGTATTTTCAAAACATATCAAATGGGCAACAACATTTATAAGTGGATTCTGATGGGTAAAGATGTTTATTGCTGGTATGTGGTTGTGTTTGAGGACTTGTGTTGGTATGAAAGTTGTGGCTTGTAGTTAGTTAACAGGAGGACTGTAAGGGCGGGGATGGTGAGCCTCTCCGGTGTACTGCACATTAGCTGTGAAACCCTTGTTGTGGTCAGCCTGGTAATTAACCTGCCAATATATGTAAAAGATTGTTAAGTCAGAAAGAGAACATTATTTAATGACTAGTAGAAATATATTTGTTTCAACTCTTGGCTGCGACAAACTTTTGTTGATGAATACTGGACCAGAGAACCACACTGCAGTTAACATAAATTGACGTTTAGAACTTAAGAAGCCAAGATAATTGAGTTATGTTTTTAAATCCTTAAAATTGGAAAGAACTTGTATATGCTTAAAAATGTATAGTATGAAAATAGTTATATCTTCATATTATGTATTAGAAAAATTAAAAGTATTTTAATAGTGGCCTCATTGTGCCTGAGAATATTGAACGAAAATATCAGGTAATATATTTTTATTACTTACACAAGTTTAAATTACATTTCTGTGAACTTTAAGAAACAGAAGGCTAAGATGTGATATAAATTTTCAATCTTAAGACTGATGCCAACATCTACTTGATACGAATTTTTGAGGTTGATTAAAAAATTTTGACAGATTAACATTTACTGAGGTTGGGTATGTACCATTATCAAAAACTAAAATCTATATCTTAAATTCATTTGAAAATTAGAAAGTACTAAAACGAATATTTTTTTTAAATCGACATTTGAGTGATTATTTGAGGAGTTCATTTTACCACACTGTTAAAAGCACATACCGTCTGCTTGCGTCTATCAGGAAGGTCGACATTGTAGGAGCCACAGACGGTGTTGCCATCGGAGTTCTCACTGTGGCCAAAGTTGGTGCCGTAGTCGTCGTCCCTAACATTGTACTGGAAGTCGTGCGGCATCCCCGACTGCTGCAGTAGTATATCACATTTATGACGCTCAGTTTGTCTTGTTTACAAAAAATGTATTTAATAAATACATTTTTGCAAGAGAGATTAGGTCCACTTGTGAAGACGAAGAATTGTTTAAAATTACAAACTAGAGGTCAAATAAAAAGGACATTACCTTGTATCCAGAACTGTGCTACATAGCCTTCCCGGTTTGGTGCCTTCTATTGATAATTACTTGTATCCAGAACTATGGACAAGTTGAACACGGAGGGGGCCGCGAGAGCTACACCCAACACCACTACCATCAGCGCCGCCTGCAGGAGACCAGAATTTTAGATGCGTTTATTATAATATGGCGAAAGTAGTACAAAATATTTATTAGGTTTGATTTTAATGTTTGAGTGATTTAATTGGCTATAATTGTTATATTAATGAAAAAAAATTACTAGTAGTTTTCTCTAGTCTAATAACATTATTTAAAATTTCTTAAATTAATGTTTTGGTATATATTAAAATAATCCGGTCATTATTCAGAGACGATTTATACATAAGTGGACACAAGTCATGGTAAGTTTAAGGTACGAACCACAAAACCATGTTGAGTCTGTAGTTGGATGGTGAGTGATGATGGTGTTCAGTCCGCGTCTGACATTATACTCACCATCCTCTCTCCTGGCCCTTCCTGTCGCCTGCTCTCCTACACTTGTTGTCTTACTAATTTGTCACCACCTCTTACATGGAGTTTTATATTTGTTTATTTGTTCTTAATAGATAATTTTCTAATTTTCCTGTTATGAACACCATAGGAACTCGTTGAAGTTAAGATACTTCATAATATGAATATTCCTCACAAGTATACATATTTAAAGGCAGCAGGTTGTATTTTTGTTCTAATTGCTGATTTTATTGGAAGATGGATACAACATTGAATATTTGTATATTTAATTTAGATAGAGTAATAATTATACAACAAATCCAAATCTCTGTCGTAGATCATGATTACCGCCTGAAATGTGGGATTAATATTCCTGGGAGCAGGTTTATCATAATTGTAATGATTGCTAACTCAGTCTGTTTTAGTGTAGTTTCGCCATTAATAATACACACATATATGAGAATCATAAGTGATGGTGTGCATATGAAGGGAGTAAGACTGAGAATTTTGGAGGAGCAATTCTTTGTCGATAGATATGGTAATAATGATTACATTTTAAAAGTTGAATGTAGTTAAGTTTGAGGAGGTGTTTCTATGAGTAGAAATAGCAAGCAGCAAGTCATTATATTTTTTGCATGCAATCATTGTTTTATTAAAATCTACTAGTCTGTTGTAGATCATAAAATAATAGGTCAGGCTAGGGGCCTGACGGCTGAGTGGACGGCGCTCTGGATATGTAGTCGTAACTCTCCGGGTTCGATCCCCGGTGTAGGCGAAAACAAGTAAGCAGAGTTTCTTTCACCCTGATGCTTCTGTTCACCTAGCAGCCTTTCACCCCCTGAATTGTGTACAAATTTCTAAATGATCAAAGCATAAGCAAACTTTCAACATGAATTTCGTCGAATATCCGATAGGCTATTTAACCTGTCAAAACTAAAAAAAAACTGTGAATGCCCCCTCAGCTGTCAAAGGGCCTGACAGCTGAGTGGACATCGCTTCGGATTCGTAGTCCTGAGGTTCCGGGTTCGATCCCTGGTAGAGTCGAAAACAAATGGGCAGAGTTTCTTTCACCCTGATTCCCCTGTTACCTATCAGCAAATAGGTACCAGGGAGTTAGACAGCTGCTGCGGGCTGCTTCCTGTAGTGTGTAACAAAAAAAGGAGGCCTGGTTGAGGACCGGGCCGTGGGGAAGTCCAAAATCGTCTCAAGATAACCTCAAGATAACGATTCAAGATAAATCGAATAATTAAAAAAGTCTTGTATTCATAAGTGATGGTCAGATGACAGGTTCTTTATGGCGTATCTAGTACATAATGTTAAATATGGGATTTATTTATATATCCGACCAGTTTTGGCGATTAAGGTGATGCAGATTCTTCAGGGAGACATTCATTTCTTAAATCTCGTCATTTATAATATTGCTTCCCGAAGTTCATATGTCAAATCATGGGTGATCTTTGGATATATATATAACACATTGGATTTGTAGTGTGTTGATACTAAGGATGTTAAAGTTTACAGGATATAAAAGCTCGACATAATCCTTCAAGTTTTTATTTCAATTACATAAAGACCTAGGTTACAAAGTTGCTGTAATTTTTAAAACTGCTTCCTTAGAAGCAGTTTCTATTCGTAATGTTCCCCAGAATCGTATGAAGGCTGGGGCTGGTACGAGGGCGGAGAATTGTATAAAGGCTTGGTTGGGTATGAGGGCTGGGGCTTGTACGAGGGCGGAGAATTGTATAAAGGCTTGGTTGGGTATGAGGGCTGGGGCTTGTACGAGGGCTGGGGCTTGTACGAGGGCTGGGGCTGGTACGAGGGCTGGGGCTTGTAAGAGGGCTGGGGCTGGTATGAGGGCTGGGGCTTGTATGAAGGCTGTGGATAGTATGATGGCTGGTACTGAGGCTTGAAAGTGATGGGGGGACCGTACTCGTGGGCGTACTGGGCTTCGCCCTCATACTTGACCTCCGCCTGATACCCGTAGTCGTCCTTGGAAACGTAGTTCACCTGTTAGATAGTTATTAATGTTTAGAATTAGGTTATATAATCTAACCAGAATTAAAATTTTGAGGGAATTTATTATTTCGTTCAGTAACATAAATTTTGCAAACATTGAATTATAGGACAACATCAGAAATATAAATATGATATCACTGCATGGGCGAATGCATTTCTTTGCTTAATATACTTTGGTTATAATTACTTATTAAATTAATAGTGATCTTACCGTCTGTTTGCGGCCGTCTGGAAGTTGGACGGTGTAGGAGCCTGAGACAGTATCTCCGTCCGACTGTTCGTTTTGTCCATAGTCATTGCCGGAGTAGTCGTCCTTGACGTCATACTGGAAGTTGTATGGCATGCCCTCCTGAAGTGTGTTGTGGTGCACAAGTGTTAAATATGAATATCTTTGGGGATTACTTTAATACTGTTCTGTTATATATTTATTTTGTAACACCGCTTGAATTATATGCGGTGATAAGATGAAAGTTTTGAGTTACCTGTTCGTAGCGTGAATAATGTGCTGGTGGGGAGTAGTGATCGTAGTCTTCAGCGACAGCCTCCCCTACCATCACCACTACAACCAGCAACGCTCTGAGCTGAGGACAACACAAGTTAATTACCCTCGTGTTCCTGGATTATACATAGATATAGCTGTAAATTGTGTCTCGCAATTCTATTGAGATATAGCAGTAAATTTATAGGATTTTGGTACATAATATTTTGTTCAAATATACAAGTAATCATCAGTGAGATACGTTACCTTCGCGATCATGTTATCTACTTGTTGTAGAGGCGGAGGAGTGAGTGATGGGGAGAGGATGATGATGAGGCTTTATATAGTAATGGTGAAGGTAGACCTTGACGGAGGTAGGTGGAGGGCCAGCACAGTGAGAGGAGGACCAATTGGAAGCAAATCTCATGAGAGATAATTACCTATTGGCATTATGTAACACCGATGCTGCAAATGTTCAACTTTATCAAATTTATCCTCAGGTTTGTACCTGTATAGTGTAGGAAACTCTAATGGTAAGCATCTCTTAACTAAATATAAATCTCTTTAATTGAAAAATCTGACAACTACATTTTAGCTATATATTTTTTAATAAAAGGTAATATTTATATACTTTGGTTACAACTTATCAAAATAATTATTTGACAATGTATAACTTTTGACTACCTCATTTCATACTAATAATGTATATTTTAAAATTTAACAGTTTAAGGTAAATGATCATAGGATATACATATAACAATTGACCAGAGACTGTCATAAATGATGCCATTCAATAACATATATTATTAATATTTTGTTTTAAAATAAAAAAAGTATAAAAAATATTCAAAAGCCCCTTTTTGGGGGGATTTTCTATATGTGGAGAAGGCCGGGCGAGGTGTCATTTAGTCTGTGAACTCTTGGCGATGGAATTTTGCTGACTAGTCATGTAGGGGAGATGGTTGTGGTGATTAGTGTGTTTCCATGTTCGCGATTTCAGTGTAGTTATGTATTTTGAAGAATAACTACTGTATTGTTCACTATGTCTACAATATAGTATGTTCACCAGTTTTGTAAGTAAATATGTTTTTTGGGCAAAGTTCAAAGGAACTGTCTTGCAACCAACTCTTTTTGCTGCAATTATCTCTGGTAATGTCATTCAGGAATAGATTCGAAGACTAACACGTTACTTGATAATCGCAGGCGACTGGTACACGATAATCTTATCGCATAGTAAATAAAAAACTATGACAGAAAATTTTTCATGGGTCATGGGTATTAACACACATGCTTAAAGATGTATTATAACCAAATTTATAATGTTTGCATAAAAACTGGGGGAAAACAACAAAAAATAATATTTAATTAATAAGCACGTTCGATATTCGGTGGATCAATATATGACGATAACTTTAATTTTATAGTTCAAATTGATATCATGGAAAATAAAGTAATCTAAGGGTTGTTCGTTTACTCAAATTTAACTTCAGAAATTTTAAACCAAAACAATGTCATTAGTTTTTAATAATATAATTTGTTATTGTTCAAACGTATATATAATTTGGTCTGGTTTGCTCTACCCTAAAACCCCTATCAGTTATTTATGCAAATAATTTAAGCCCAAATTAGCTATTGGCATGCCAATATAAGATATAAAACGTAAATACTAAAACGACATATTCACTTTTTCCATTACCGAATAATTTTTTTTCTCGGAGAATATAGAAAAAATATTAAACTTGCATGAGTTTATTCATTCGAAACATCATAACAGTGAGTAAAACGTATTGGCAAAACATAACAAATGAGCAACAACGTTCATTAGTGGATTTCAGTGGGTAAGATGTTTATGGCTGGTATGTGGTTCTGTTTGAGGATTTGTGTTGGTATGAAGGATGTAGCTTGTAGTTGACAGGAGGGCTGTAATGGTGGGGATGGTGAGCCTCTCCTGTGTACTGTACATCAGCTGTGAAACCCTTGTGGTCAGCCTCGTAATTAACCTGCCAATATATGTAGAAAGTTAATTAGTCAGAAAGAGAACATTATGTAATGACTTAGCAGAAATATATTTGTTTTAACCCTTGGCTGCGACAAACGTCAATTGATGAATAATGGACCACAGAACCACACTGCAGTTAACATCAATTGACCTTTAGAACTTAAGAACCCAAGATAGATGAGTTCTTTTGTTTAATCCTTAAAATTAGAAAGAACATATAATCCTTAGAATTGGGAAGAAACTGTATATCGCCAAAAATACATAATAAGAAGATAGTTAAACAGAATACTCTCTGCTTGCGTCCGTCGGGAAGGTCGACATTGTAGGAGTCACGGACGGTGTTTGCCTAACATTGTACTGGAAGTCGTGCAGCATACCCGGCTGCTGTAGTAGTATACCACATTTATGATGCTCAGGTTTTAAATTGTTAACGAAAAGTGTGTTTAATATATAAGTGTGTTTAATATATACATTTGTGGAAGACGGATTAGATCCAATTATGTAGTAGTTAGTTTAGTTAGTTCATTTATTATGCATCCCATACCCATCTTGTGGGCGGTAGTGGAAAGGGTTACAGAGGCACATAATGGGCTCAGGGACTGAACCCCACAATTCATTTAGCTAAGCAAGTTACAATCTTGATGAGCTAGTTACAAAATTCAATATAAGTCGTCACATCAACAATGGGTTCGAGATCGACCTCAAGTACAGGTTCTAAATTAAGCAACTGAAATATGTGGAGAGCTAGTGTCAAAATTTATATGTTTGTCCTGCACACCGCCTCCCATCCAGTGGACAGCGGTGGATAGGTTACAATCACTCAGTTACTACCTACAGTTAGCAAACTGGGGATATTTGGCTAAAATTTCTGGTAGCAGATCATTTTGAATGAAATATTTACACATCGCTGGAACATTGGTTATAGAATTGTCTCTAAATTCACGTATCTTTTCGCACTCCATCACATAGTGACGGAGGGTGTGCGTAGGCGAAGAGTTGTTTAAAATTACAAACTAGAGTTTAAATAATAAGGACATTACCTTGTATTCAGAACAGTGGACAGGTTGAACACTGTAGGGGTCGGAGTGGAGCAGCGAGAGCTACACCCAACACCACCACCATCAGCGCCGCCTGCAGGAGACCAGAGTCTCCTGCAGAGATAGTTCTACCACACTTTTTACACTCGACCAACATTGTCGTATCGCACAATGAAATGAAAGTAACATTAAATATATGGACAAATGTTGAGTCAATGTAAAGGGATATAACGTTTGTCTTGTGGCCTCAATATTTGAAGATGCATTAAAGATTATTTTAATTCGAGAAAATGTCATTGTTACACCACCTTATTCTGATTTTATTGTATATTTTTTAAAGTAATCTTGCACATGGTCCAGTCCGTGGTGTGTCTGGGGAAGTCGAGAGACGCGGGTTAGATTCCACCGTATGGCCTCTCACCATAGTCCAGTCGGTAGGGTGTGTGTCTTGAGAGTCCAGGGACTTGGGTTTGAACCCATTGTACGGCCACCCAGATGGTCCAGTCAGTAATGACTATGAATTGAAATCACCTTAATGAGGTATAAATACACTCAAAAGCATGAGGCAGCTAAAGATGTTCTCACCCAGTTCAGTACAATTTGTTCATATATATTTTCACTCATCACAATCAACATATTATTGACAATTCTGGTTGATAAACATATATATTTATAACGTATACATTTTTTCCTGTACACATGCAATGTGATATCAGACGTACACACAAATACTTTTGCGACTAAGTACACATATATTAGTAGCAATAAAGAGGCTAAAATAGACATTCAAACTAAAAAAAAATTACAATCTTTGTGCAAATTTCTTAAATCTCAGAATATCGTCAATCTTTCCATTGTGACACATCCAGGCTATTTTTTCAGGAACAGTCCTTATCTCAGTATTTCTATATGCGTTAACCAGCGGGCAATCACGAACATAATGAGCGAGAGTGTGAGGCCTTAACATTGCACATAGTTTACACTTTACACACCGTCATTATTATTAGCACCTGGTCCATATTCCCAGTACTGCGTGTGTGTACCCAAGCCTGAGCTACATGTGTGCCTTGGTAGACCAGGTCTTCGGGTTTGTTTCCATCCTTCAGTCTCAATATGTCTTGTGATTAAATTTAGTAGTACCTAAATAATGTTAAGGATATGTTAACACAACCTTTCGTATCATTTTAATATAAGAAAGTCATGAGGAATAAATTGATAGGAATGCTAAAATTTAACATTCATAAGGAATATACTTATAGTAAAGTTAAATTTTCAAAATTTTATTCATAATACAAATATAACAGCGATTCACATTTGCTTTCATAATATTTGTAAGTTTAACAGTATTCAGTTATCCATAGTTTATGGTAAGATATTTTGGATTTGTTTGCAGGGTTGGGTCGTGTATGAGGGTTGGGTCAGGCATTAGGAATTAGTCGGGTATGAGGGCTTGGTTCCGTATGAGGGATGTGTCGTGTATGTGGGCTTGATCGTGTGTGGGGAATGGGTCGGGTATGAGGGCTTGGTTGTGTATGGAGGATGGGTCGGGTATGAGGGCTTAGTCGTGTATGGGGGATGGGTCGGGTATGAGGGATGGGTCGGGTATGAGGGCTTGGTTGTATATGGGGGATGGGTCGGGTATGAGGGCTTGGTTGTGTATGAGGGATGGGTCGGGTATGAGGGCTTGGTCGTGTATGAGGGATGGGTCGGGTATGAGGGCTTGGTCGTGTATGAGGGATGGGTCGGGTATGAGGGCTTGGTTGTATATGGGGGATGGGTTGGGTATGAGGGCTTAGTCGTGTATGGGGGATGGGTCGGGTATGAGGGATGGGTCGGGTATGAGGGCTTGGTTGTGTATGCGGAATAGGTCGGGTATGAGGGCTTGGTTGTGTATGAGGGATGTGTCGTGTATGAGGGATGGGTCGGGTATGAGGGCTTGGTTGTATATGGGGGATGGGTCGGGTATGAGGCCTTAGTCGTGTATGAGGGATGGGTCGGGTATGAGGGCTTGGTTGTGTATGGGGGATGGGTCGGGTATGAGGGCTTGGTTGTATATGGGGGATGGGTCGGGTATGAGGCCTTAGTCGTGTATGAGGGATGGGTCGGGTATGAGGGCTTGGTTGTGTATTGGGGATGGGTCGGGTATGAGGGCTTGATTGTATATGGGGGATGGGTCGGGTATGAGGGCTTGGTCGTGTATGGGGGATGCGTCGGGTATGAGGGATGGGTCGGGTATGAGGGCTTGATTGTATATGGGGGATGGGTCGGGTATGAGGGCTTAGTCGTGTATGAGGGATGCGTCGGGTATGAGGGCTTGGTTGTATATGGGGGATGGGTCGGGTATGAGGGCTTGGTCGTGTATGGGGAATAGGTCGGGTATGAGGGCTTGGTTGTGTATGTGGGATGGGTCGGGTATGAGGGCTTGGTTGTGTATGGGGATGGGTCGGGTATGAGGGCTTGGTTGTGTATGTGGGATGGGTCGGGTATGAGGGCTTGGTTGTGTATGGGGGATGGGTCGGGTATGAGGGCTGGGAGTGGTGTGAAGGTCGTGGTCCATATTCTGTGACCCCATGTTGGTGGGGGTAACTTTCCTGGCTGGAGTGCGCCTCGTCAGATTCTAAGCCCTTATTACGGTTGGGCTCGTAACTCACCTGAAGTATTAGCAATAATTAATCCGAGCTCAAAACTAGTGGCAATTTTTTATGTAATTAATATAAATAAGATTCATAGGTTCAGTCCCCTACCGTCTGCTTGCGTCCGTCGGGATGGTTGACATTGAAGGTACCTCTGTGGTTGAAGTTGGTCCCGGGGTAGTCGTCCTTATCACTGTATGCGAAGTCGTGCGGCATACCCGGCTGCTGCAGTTTACCAGTTTCATGATGAATATATTGTAACCGTGTGCACGACAAGCTTGATTGTATATTTAGATTTCAAACCAATCGGTTCAGAGAGGTAATCATGAAATGTTATGTGCCCAAGACCATAAATATAAACACTACCTTGTATCCGGGATTTGGTACAGATGGAGTCCCGTAGGGGTCGGAGGAGGCAGCCAGGGCCACGCCCAACACCACAACCACCAGCACCGCCTACAGGAGACGAGCTGTCATTAAATATTTATATCAATAAGTAGAAACTGTACAGTAGCCATCACACCAGCTTTGGTTGTTTTTGTTTGGCCTCTCTGCCTCGAAGAAAAGAATATGCAACACCCGGGGAAGCCTTGTGAGGCTCAAAGGTGCATTCACAAATATATTTTACAGTTGAATGGTGCTTAACATTGGATTGCATGTAACATAAAACAAGATATCTGATGAATTCTTTACGTTATTATTGAAATCTAGTTTACTGATCATATAATATGCAATGTGTGATAAGGTTGCAATTGCTATCATCCAGTCATTAGAGTGTTTTTAAATGTAAAATATGTACCTTGAGAGTCATGATGTGCTGGCGGATGGTGAGTGATGATGGTGTCCAGGCTGCGTCTGGCTTTATACTTACCATCCTCTCTCCTGGACTTACCTCTCCCCCAAGCACCTACACCACCTGCCTCTCACAAACGCCTGCTGTCTCCCACACCTATTGTCTTACACCTTCTCTTACCCACCCATCTCTCCCACACCTGCTCGTCTCTCGTCCTCTTTCTGCTGTCTATCCCTTTCCGCAACACACTCTCGGGCCTATCAAAATAGAATATTGCCCCCTCCTCTCTCCCCTGTTCAGTGCAGGTGAGATTGCACAGCTCTATACATAGGTTCTTTACTTGTAGCCTAGAATTGGTGGAACACTAAAATTACTGAGACTGCCCGAAAGCACTCAGATGGGAGTTTTTTGAATGGTGACGAAATAGATCTCATATTGCATTGAAAAATACTGAAAGGTCAGGTTACAAATGTACACAATGAAATTACATCTTATGGAGTGAGATAGATTGTAGGATTAGACAACGCTGTGTAAACTTCATAGGAATACGATCTTCATCCTCCTGGATACGAGAATATAGAATGTCGCTGGAACAACAGTGAAGTTTTCATAAATGACCGTGAGAAGTTTCTGTTGAAATTATTGGAGCAGGATGGCTGCGATTGTTATGTGGTTCTGCGAACTACAAGCAGTCTCATAGACCAGGCAATCTCACACGAATGGCTGGCATCGGACCAGGATTTCACAGAAGAATTGTCGAAATCATCTATAGGTAATCTAATCTACTAGATAAGCTTAGTAGTATTAGTTGATTAGTAGATCTAGTAGTAGTAGATAAGTATATCTGATATCCATACCCGTATTATTGGTTGTTTTGTGAAGGACTTATTAAGACTTGGGATAGTTTATTTCTTTAAATATTAACAAAATCTGGAATTCATACTTTGTTATGAGTTTCTAATCTTTGTTTTATCAGAAGTGATAAATTTATGTAAGATTATTCTTGCTAGCTGTTACTGAGTGTTTAGTTGTGGAGGAAACAAGGAAATGTATTGAGTTAGACATAGTTCTATATTTACGTGTATTTTAACAGAGCTAAAACAGAATATGGTCCTTTAACAACACAATAATTATAAATGACTATTATACGAGTATAATTTTTAAGTCAAACACAAGTTGTCCGAATACAGTTCATGTTAGCTGTTTTAAGTAACAAGTGCTTGTTTTTCCACCTTCCCTGTCCTGTTGGGGTCTATTTTCGCATAGAGCACAATGAAGGCTAATTGCCAGAATTTTTAATATACGTTGAAAATATCATTAGTCATGCATCAGTTGACATTGAAAACTAAATATTAAACAGTTACTTGACCCCGGTTAACTTTATATTTCTTCAACAATGGATATTGTCACGGGTAGGTCTGCAGTCAGTACGCGAGAGCGTGTATTAGGTCTTCTTCTGGTATGATGGATGAAACCTGGAGCTGGTATGAGGGCTAGGGTCATTTACAAGGGCTGGGACCAGTAAGAGGGCTGGGCTGGTATGAGGGCTGGTGCTTGTATGATGGCTGGGGTTGGCATATGATACCTGCTTGATAGGGTTCTGGGAGTTCTTCTACTCCCCAAGCCCACCCGAGGCCAGGCATGACTTGGGAGAGTTTGGTCCACTAGGCTGTTGCTTGGAGCGGCCCGCAGGACCGCATACCCACCACAGCCCGGTTCGTCGGCACTCCTTGGAGGAAACAATCTACTCTTGAAGATGTCCACGGTTGTTCCGGCAATATTTCTTACGCTCTCTGGGAAGACGTTGAACAACCGCGGACCTCTGATGTTTATTCAGTGTTCTCTGATTGTGCCTATGGCACCTCTGCTCTTCACTGGTTCTATTCTGCATTTCCTTCCATATCGTTCACTCCAGTATGTTATTTTACTGTGGGGCTGGGGCGGGTATGAGGGTTAGGTGCTTGTGTGAGTATGGCTGGTATGAGGGTTAGGTGACACTAAAGCCCCGAAAACATCTCACGATAACCCTCAAGATAGGTGCTTTTGAAAATGAGGGCTGGAATATGAGGGCCGGGGGCGGGTATGAGAGCTTGAAGATAACGGCTGGACGGAACTGGTAGGGGGTACTGAGCATCGCCATAGTACTCCACGAATGCTGAGGTGTCCTTCTTGTGCACCTTCCAGGGACTTGGGTTCGAACCCGTTGTACCCTGGACCATCTGAACATCAGATGGTCCAGTCAGCAATGACTATGAATTGAAATCACTTTATTGAGGTATAAATACACACATAAGCATGAGGCAGCTGAAGATGTTCTCACCCTGTTCAGTATATATATATATATATATATATATATATATATATATATATATATATATATATATATATATATGAATATATATATATATATATATATATATATATATATATAATATATAATATAATATGCGAACAAGCATGGATGGTCCCCAGGACTATATGCAACTGAAATTTGTGTTCGCATTTGTGTTCCTCACGTGTGCCCCAAAGAATGAGTTGATTTGATAAAATACTGTGGCCAAGACCATCCGAGTGCCGGCGGGGGGGGGGGTTCAAATAGCTTCGGCTATCACCTCCTTATGTCCGGTCGTGATGGTCGAGTGGTTAAGGTGTCCTGTACATACCAGTTGCATTGCTCCTGGCAGTATGGGTTCGAGTCACTTCTGGGGTGTGAGTTTTCAGTTATATATATATATAATATATATATATATATATATATATATATATATATACATATATATGTATATAATATAATATTTTCACACATCACAATCAACATATTACTGAACATTCTGATTGATAAACATATATATTAATAACATACATTTTTTCCTGTACACCTGCAGTGTGATAACAGACGTACACACACATACTTTTGTGACTAAGTACACGTACATTAGTAGCAATACTGAGGCTAAAAATAGACATTCAGACAAACCAAAAAAATGTTACAATCTTGGTGCAAAATTCTTGTATATCTCTAGAATGTCGTCGGTATTTCCATTGTGACACATCCAGGCTATTTTTTCAGTAACAGTCCTTATCTCAGTATTTCTATATGCGTTAACCAGCGGGCAATCAAGAACATAATGGGTTAGGGTGTGAGGCCTTAACAATGCACATAGTTTACTCTGTACACATAGTCATTATCATTAGTACCTGGTTCATAATTCCCAGTACTGCGTGTATATACCCAAGCCTGAGCCGCATGTGTGCCTGGGTAGTCCAGGTCCTCGGGTTTGTTCCCATCCTTCAGTCTCAATATATTTTGTGATTACATTATTTAGCTACAACTAAATGTAAAGGATATGTTAACACAACCTTTCGTATTATATTAATATAAGCAAGTCATGAGGAATAAATTGATAGGAATGCTAAAATTTAACATTCATAAGGAATATACTTATAGTAAGTTAAATTTGCAAAATTTTATTCATAATACAAATATATCAGCGATTCACATATGCTTTTATAATATTTGTAAGTTTAACAGTATTCAGTTATCCATAGTTTATGGTAAGATATTTTGGATTTGTTTGCAGGGTTGGGTCGTGTATGAGGGCTGGGTCGTGTATGAGGGCTGGGTAATGTATGAGGGCTGGGTCAGGCATTAGGAATTAGTCGGGTATGAGTGCTTAATTCCGTATGAGGGATGTGTCGTGTATGTAGGCTTGATCGTGTATGGGGAATGGGTCGGGTGTGAGGGCTTGATCGTGTATGGGGAANGGCTGGGGCTGGTATGAGGGATGATACAATGGCTGGGGGTAATATGAGGGCTGGTATTGGGGTTTAAATGTTATTGCTGGTCCATACTCGTGGGGGTACTGGACTTCACCCTCATAGCTGACCTCAGCCTTATACCCGTCGTCGTCCTCGGCAACATAATTTACCTGTTGCATTAGATAAGTATTATTAGTGAGAATTACTCAAATACTAATAGAAATTATTTCTTAGAAGCATATTATTAGTTTCATGAAAATTATTAAACTAATTAGGGATTTGCAGGATTATTTCACAAACTGAAACATAACTACATATTTGATGATGTATTACCTTGCTTACTGTAATATGATCCTTTTTCCATATCAAAATCGTTATTTACCGTCTGTTTGCGGCCGTCTGGGAGCTGGACGGTGTAGGAGCCTCAGACAGTGTCTCCGTCAGACTGTTCGTTTTGGCCAAAGTCATTGCCGGAGTAGTCGTCCTTGACGCCGTACTGGAAGTTGTATGGCATGTCCTCCTGAAGTGTATTATGGTACATCAGTGTTAAGTTTTTGAGGCTCTTTTGGCATAATTCCTTTAGTTTTGTATTTACATTTTGTGACGTTATTATAGTTGAGTTTTGTGTAGTGATAAGCTTGAGAGTTTTGAGGTACCTGCTCGTAGCGTGGGTGATGCCCTGGTGGAGCGTAGCGATCATTATCGTCGGCGAGAGCCTCCACCATCACCACCAACACCACCAATAACATACTGGGTTGAGAACCACAACACACAATTACTTAACCTCATGACCCAGGAATATATAGAGATTCGCCAATAGAGAACATTTTAGCATGTTAGTAATGTTTAACTACACACATTAAACTGGGAGACACGTACCGTAACGACCATGTTGATTACCGTTATGGAGGCGGAGGAGTGAGTGATGTGGAGAGGCTGCTGGTATAACTATATATAGTGATGGAGAAGGTCAAGAGAAGACCTTGACGGAGGTAAGTGTGGGGGGGGGGGGGTCGGCACTGTGGAGGAGGACCGCTGGGAGCCAAGCTATGGAGAGAGAGATAGACTGTCGTCCAGTAATATCCATGTTCCAAGTCTGTGAAAGTTTGTAATGAATTTACGTTCAGCTTTAATATTGTAAAAGTTCTGTAAACTTCTTGATTTTTCTGAATTAACATTTCCCTACATTAATAAAAAAAATTATCTTAAGGATATTATTTTTTCATTAAGGATAGTATTTATAAATATTTTACTGTTTGTTAATTTTTATCTATTTGAATAACATCTAAAGTAAACCTGTGATAATTTTGAAAAATCATTGATACATGGTAATCGCACTAATAATAAGAATTTATAATTTTACATTGAAAATAACATTGAATTTAATAATGTTAGTTTGTGCATACATTTATAGTGTGCAGTGTTATAGTGTGCGTGCGAGGTATCAGTCTCGTGCGCTTGTTATTTTAATTGGAAGCTAACTGGTCTGACGCCGGAGTCCAGTCATGCAAATGACCAAGAATTTAAGCAAAACGAGTCAGTATAATAGAGAACTTGAGCTTTCTATTTTAGTGAACTTGTATTTTCTGTTTTAAAATTTTGTGTTCTTTTATTCGAAAAATTGTTTTTTCTATGTTGTCTTGCCGTTTATGTAAGGTTGGCAAAACGCTTTACAACCAATGTTCCATAAGCCAGGTTCATGAACGACGTGTTACGCTATTTAATTTGAAAATTATCAACATCAGTAGTATTTGAGGAGCAAGCTAAGTTACATATCAGGAGAAAACTCTTGGTCAGTGTGGCAATATCAAAATGGGCTTTACTTCAATGAAACATTTAAATTGTCTTACCTCAATCGAACATTTAATGAATCTCATCTCAGAAGAACATTTAATTAACCATATCTGTAAAGAACTGTTTTCTCAAAACCTATTCTGGAAAATTGCTTGTCAGACATACATCTCTCATTGCCTTCTCTTAGGTCAAAGTTGTTGTTATAAATTTTAGAAAAATAAGCTAATAAGATTACATAATAAAACAATAGTATATATGCAAAAAATCTAGAAGAAAAACAATAAAGCACATTTAAAACGTAAATAGCCTCATTTAAAAATAACAAAACATTTTATTCGTAAATTGTTGGACATATATATATATCCGATTTTAAAAATTAAAGTACATTATTAATTTATGCAAAGAGAAGAAATACATTGGCAGTGAGCATTATAAATGTATAAAAACTATATAATCCGCTATGATATAATACTGAAATGAAAAACTGCAAAAAATAATAATCGATACAATTCTAATTATATTAATCGTTCATTATAAATGATATGACATAAGTTACTTTGTCATATAATTTTTTATAGCATATAGCTGATTTTAATTATGATGTTATATCGAAAAACACTGTAAATAATTACAGAGGTGGCATGCTTATTGGTGTGGTCGACTTTTATACCATCATTGCCAATTTTGTTATGGCAGGTGTCTGGGACTCTTCAGAATGTGGGTTCGAGTCGCTCCATTGCTTCAAAATGATTATATATATATATATATATATATATATATATATATATATATATATATATATATATATATATATATATATATATATATATATAATGTCGTACCTAGTAGCCAGAACGCACTTCTCAGCCTACAATGCAAGGCCCGATTTGCCTAATAAGCCAAGTTTTCATGAATTGTTTTTCGACTTCCTAACCTAACCTAACCTAACTTTTTTGGCTACCTAACCTAACTGTCTTTGAGAACGTTTATTTCTCGTTATTGAAATTGACTCATAAAAGTATTTTTTTGTTTTGGTAGGCTGCAAAGGTAACTCATGTCTTATATTGTCTTTAAGACTAAAGCAAGATAAAACAATTTAAAAATTCAGCTTGTAAATAAATAAATTTGCTACTTTCCATGGTGTATGGCCACAATTTCCACATTAAATTTTTACTTCTGAATACAGTGAATATAAGAATTTTCTGTATTTAAATTAATTGAGAACGGGAATACTACGAAAAACATTTCATTCATTGGTAATTTGCTAATTTGTCGATGTTTGATCTTAAGATAAACAGTAACTCTAGATGAAAACCAGTCGACGAGATTTGTGTATGATGTAAATTATAAAGTTAACTGATTATGTACTTAACCAATTTAACGTCTTTCGGTATTTACTTTTCCTAATGAAGGTAAACTTGAGACAACCCTTCTCTCATAATAATTATTCCACATAGTTAATCCATAGTGTTCTGCTTGAGCTGGGCTTTAACAAATGAGAATAAGGAACTTACGTGAACATTGTTAATAACGAGGGAGTTAGAGAGTTCTGGATATGGAAGGACGTCATTACTAAAACACTTTATTCGAACAACTTACAAAAAGAACTAAGTTGAAAGTCGTCTATGTTAAGTTCCAACAGTTTCATATACGCTGCCTTTGATGCACTTTTCATGTATACAATTCCTCAGATTCAGATGAGAGCTGGGGTTGGTATGAAGGCTTCGTTGGGTATGAGGGCTGGGGTTGGTATGAAGGCTTCGTTGGGTATGAGGGCTGGGTTTGGTATGAAGGCTTCGTTGGGTATGAGGGCTGGGGTTGGTATGAAGGCTTCGTTGGGTATGAGGGCTGGTTTGGTATGAAGGCTTTGTTGGGTATGAGGGCTGGGGTTGGTATGAAGGCTTCGTTGGGTATGAGGGCTGGGGTTGGTATGAAGGCTTTGTTGGGTATGAGGGCTGGGGTTGGTATGAAGGCTTCGTTGGGTATGAGGGCTGGGTTTGGTATGAAGGCTTTGTTGGGTATGAGGGCTGGGGTTGGTATGAAGGCTTTGTTGGGTATGAGGGCTGGGGTTGGTATGAAGGCTTGTTGGGTATGAGGGCTGGGGTTGGTATGAAGGCTTTGTTGGGTATGAGGGCTGGGGTTGGTATGAAGGCTTTGTTGGGTATGAGGGCTGGGGTTGGTATGAAGGCTTTGTTGGGTATGAGGGCTGGGGCTTGTATGAAGGCTTTGTTGGGTATGAGGGCTGGGGTTGGTATGAAGGCTTTGTTGGGTATGTGGGCTGAGTTTGGTATGAAGGCTTTGTTGGGTATGAGGGCTGGGGTTGGTATGAAGGCTTCGTTGGGTATGAGGGCTGGGGTTGGTATGAAGGCTTTGTTGGGTATGAGGGCTGGGGCTTGTATGAAGGCTTTGTTGGGTATGAGGGCTGGGTTGGTATGAAGGCTTTGTTGGGTATGTGGGCTGAGTTTGGTATGAAGGCTTTGTTGGGTATGAGGGCTGGGGTTGGTATGAAGGCTTCGTTGGGTATGAGGGCTGGGGTTGGTATGAAGGCTTTGTTGGGTATGAGAGCTGGGGTTGGTATGAAGGCTTTGTTGTGTATGAGGGCTGGGGTTGGTATGAAGGCTTTGTTGGGTATGTGGGCTGGGGTTGGTATGAAGGCTTCGTTGGGTATGAGGGCTGGGTTTGGTATGAAGGCTTCGTTGGGTATGAGGGCTGGGTTGGGTATGAGGGATGGGGCTTGTATGAGGGCTGTGGCTTGTATGAAGGCTGTGGCTTGTATAAGGGCTGGGGCTGGTATGAGGGCTGGGGCTGGTATGAGAGCTGGGGATAGTATGATTGCTGGTACTGGGGCTTGAAGGTGATGGGGGGACCGTACTCGTGGGGGTACTGGGGCTCGCCCTCATACCTGACCTCGGCCTGATACCCGTAGTCGTCCTTGACAACGTAATTCACCTAGTGGATATTTAGCAAGGTTTAGAAATAGTTTAATAATAATAAAATCAGAAGTAAACTTTTGAGATATTTACCATTTTATTCATTAATCATTATTCGTTAAGCAAATATTGAATTTGAATTTATTGAATATTATCACAAGTTAAAACATAATTACAGTGCTTTGGGTTATGAAGTTTGCATTCCTTTTTAACTTTGAGCTTCAATCCATATTAAGTTAGTGATTTTACCGTCTGTTTGCGGCTGTCTGGGAGCTGGACGGTGTAGGAGCCTGAGACAGTGTCTCCGTCAGACTGTTCATTTTGGCCAAAGTCATTGCCGGAGTAGTCGTCCTTGACGCCGTACTGGAAGCTGTATGGCATGCCCTCCTGAAGTGTATTATGGTATACCAGTGTTAAATTTGTAAATCTATGGGGATTATATCATGTAATATTTCGTGTTATAAATTTTTAATTTTAGTCTAGTTTGTGCCTGAGAGTTTTGAGGTACCTGTTCGTAGCGTGGGTGATGTCCTGGTGGAGCGTAGCGATCATAATTGTCGGCGAGAGCCTCCCCCACCATCACCACCAACACCAGGAACACACTGGTCTGAGGATGACAACGCTCGTCATTACTTACCCTCGTAACCCCAAATTATGTAGAGATACAACAATTAGGAACGATTTCGCAGTTTATTGTGGTTAAAAGAAAAAAAATACATCTTGGAAACACGTTACCTTAGCGATCATGTCGTCTACAAGTTACCAAAGCTGAGGAGCGAGTGATGTGGAGAGGATGATGGTTGAGCTTTATATAGTGATGAAGGTTGACCTTGACGGAGATAAGTGGAGGGTCGGCACTTTGGAAGGGGGATTACAGGGAGCCAAGCTATGGAGAGAGAATTACTTATTGTCGTTTCGTAACACCGAAATTGTAAATACATAACTTTACTGAATTTCTCTCCAGTTCTGTGCTTGTATAGTGTAGGAATGTCTCGTAATATTTCATCTCTATAATAATTCGTGTATCAACGAAAATAACAATTGCAGTATGAGAATTAACATTTGTTTGTTTTAAATTTAAAAATTAGGTGAATAATAGCCATATTAAATCCAAACGTTTTAAAATTTATTACATATAGTTAAAAATTTTGTGGCTTGTTCAATTACGCAAATTTAACTTTGGAAGCTACTTTACATCATTGTAAAGAGACGATTATTATCTCCAATATTAATATAATTCGCTTGTGTTTGCCTTTTATTTGCTCTTATCTTAGAAACCTTTACCGCCACACTGTTTCTATAAATAATATGAATCCAAATAACATTTGTGATTTTTTCACTATAAAGTATGAACAATAGACGAGATATATACTTTTTATGGTGTCTTTATGTGCTGAACGACACTTTCACCTAATACGATTCCGATTATTGATAATGTAGCAAATTCATTAAGGTATATTCAAATGAATTTTAAACTTGCTTGAGTTTATTCACATTAAAATATAAGTAAATCTAACAAATGAGCAATAACAATCTAGATAGGTTTAAATAGGTAGATGTTTTCATGGGTGGTATGGGGTTGTGTATGAGGGCGTGTATTGGTGCGAAGGTTGTGACTTGTAGGTGACAGGACGCCTGTAATGGTGGGGATGGTGAGCCTCTCCAGAGTACTGTACATCAGCTGTGAAGCCCTTATTGTGGTCGGCCTCGTAATTAACCTGCCAATAGAAGTACAAATCATAATATAAGAGTGTGAGAATATTTTGTAGTGAATTACTAAAGATTTATCAATTTTAACTCTAGCTGTAACGAATGTCTGTTGACGAAGTATGCATTCCGAATTATACAACATCAATTGAGGTTTAGCACTTAAACACCTTCGATTATAGTTTTAAAAATAAATCCGTAAATTAAGGACTGACATAAATGACTAATAATTCGAAATAAATAGATTACGATTATTTTATACATATAAAAAGTAATAAGAAGTACTTAGTGCTTGTGGAATGATCGTTTCTCAAAATATAAATCGAATAACATTAGTTTGACATTTTTTATTTCTAATAAATTTCACCAATATTTAAGTAAGTTTTAATGTACTTTCTTAAGACATAATTAAAGGATAAATTAATCAAATTTTAGTTCTATTTATTGATATCAAAACTTTAATATGAACGTATGTTTATGGTTTGGTATTTATCATCCGTATTCGTATCTTAAACTCATTTGGAAATTAGAAACTATTATAAATGCCAATATACATTTTTTAATTGGTGTTATTAGTAAATACTGCAGTTATTTGTGGATTTGGCCAATCAAACTGTTAAAAGCACATACCGTCTGCTTGCGTCCGTCGGGAAGGTCGACATTGTAGGAGCCACGGACGGTGTTGCCGTCGGAGTTCTCACTGTGGCCGAAGTTGGTGCCGGAGTAGTCGTCCCGAACATTGTATGCGAAGTCGTGTGGCATCCCCGACTGCTGCAGTAATATAGCACATTTATGATGCTTAGTTTTAACTTTGCCAAAAAAGTTCGATTAATATATACATTTATTTTTTTTTAATTCCAGTTGAGTAGGCGAACGATTGTTTAAAGTTATAAAACGAGAGGCCAAATAATGTCTACCTTGTATACAGAACTATGGACAGGTTGAACACGGTAGGGGTCGGAGGGTGCAGCGAGAGCTACACCCAACACCACCACCATCAGCGCCGCCTGCAGGAGACCAGAGTCTTTGATGCTCTTATTATAATAGAGAAACCTTGTATTGGAAGAAGTGCTTTGGGAAATATTTTTAAAACGTTTAATAGGTAAGGATCTTTAAATCATTTAGAATGTGTACGGTAGGTTATATATGTAAAATACAATTCAAGTTTTTGTGTATCAGTATGGGAAATAATATACACATTTTATATCTAAGTTGTGTGCAGTTAATTCTTAATACTTTTCCAGTCTTTAATCGCGGAGGAAATGTATAACAATATAACTTAAATTGACCCAATTGTTGATGAATTTAAAGTACCAACCTTAAGAGCCATGTTGAGTGTGTTGCTTTGCAGGATGGTGAGTGATGATGGTGTCCAGTCCGCGTCTGGCTTTATACTCACCATCCTCTCTCCTGGACCTTCTGTCCCCCCACTCTCCAACACCTGTTGTCTTATTTCTTCCTCACCTCATATTCTTCCTTATGTTCTTGTTAATAGAACACCGCAGGAACGAATTAAAGCTTAGACATTCACCAACTAAATATACCTGAAGAAATAATATGCTAACAACACTAAATAATTTTGACATTTGAACATGTATTTTTGAATTGTTGATTTTAATGGAAGGATAATATATTGTTAGAATGTTAATTTTTGCTTTTGTTTTTACATGCAAGCATGCAATTAAATACAATTAAACAAACACAAAACAGAATACAATGTACGAATGCAAGCAAAGAATGACAAGAAAACTAAACATAGTAACAGATTAAACAAATCAAACAGAGAAGCACCGGCCTGAAGAACCGATAACAAAGCACAACAGGAAGCACAACATGAAAGATAACAATACAAAAAAGAATACAAAGGAGCAAAGCACATAACCACCGGCCTGAAGGACCGCCATCAAAACAGTAACACGAAGAACCACCACACCGCAGGACACAAGAGAAAACAGAAAACAGTAACATGAAGAACCACCACACCGCAGGACACAAGAGAAAACAGACAACGGTAACAAACTAATGTGTCAAAGAGCATACAAAACAATGCACACAAAAAACACAAATTATATACAGAAAAGAAACACAGGATACATACTGAGAAGAACAAGACATTAACAAGCAAAGAAGCTGCCCGAAGGGCCTCAGCAGAACACAAACTAGCGCACTAATAGCACACGAATACACAAACCGGAACAGGTCCACGCGGGAGCCTTAGAATGTTAAATAATACGAACTGTGTTCGTAGATCATATTTATCGGCTGACATACCGGATTAATATGCCTGGAAGCAGGTTTATCATACTTATAATGTGATTGCGTGTTCACGCTAGAAATTTAATGTTGTGTAGCATTTAGTAATATATTAATTCAAGTCGTGGGAGTGATGATCATACATGATTAATATATGAAGGGTATATTCGTATACCCTCTCTATATATATCAAGAAAAATATATGATACAGAGAATGTTAGATATGCAATAGGAAGTGAATAATGAAAATCGAAAATGATCAAAAAAAGTGCTAAAGTGTAGCAGAGTTTGGATGGAGTCTAAAGTATAAACACCAGAGTATATATAGTTTGCTAACGCTTTTTTTTAATCTGCTTTATACAAAAATAAATTGGTTTATAGGCAAACTTTAATTTTTGGTTCCTCTAAAAGAAAGAATATTTAAAACATCGAGAGGTGAAGGAATAAAGAAATATCACAAGGTTCGTTCTCCCTGGCGTTCATCCTCCTTATGATTGGGAGCCGGTCGGCCGAGCGGACAGCACACTGGACTTGTGATCCTGTGGTCCTGGGTTCGATCCCAGGCGCCGGCAAGAAACAATGGACAGAGTTTCTTTCACCCCTATGCCCTGTTACCTAGCAGTAAAATAGGTACCTGGGTGTTAGTCAGCTGTCACGGGCTGCTTCCTGGGGGTGGAGGCCTGGTCGAGGACCGGGCCGCGGGGACACTAAAGCCCGAAATCATCTCAAGATAACTCAAGATAACCTCAAGATTACGATGTTAATACCACGTTTATTGATGAATACGGGAAATGTAAGAGTCAGTGTTTTTTTTATACAGTTTCGGCCTGCCATATATCCCACCGGAAATACAAGGAAACTTTGCTTGAAAGTTGTCTGTCTTTTATTAATTGGCTAATTTTCACAGCCTTCAAAATAAATGGCATTCGTAAGAAATATTTTGTACACAGCCATTAATGTTGTTCAGGTAAATGACTCCACAAACATGGTTCCGGTTAATAAAGCAAAAGTTGATTATCTCCACCCAGTGTTATAGTGTTGTATTTTCAGCAGGAAGGCATTTGTTTAAATCTCCACGTATATGATATTCTTAGCCAAAGTTTATTTGTTACATCCCAGGTGAGTACTGACTTTCGCTATAATTACTACTGGATTTATTGGGTGTTACTAATAAGGATGTTAGAGTTCACAGGGTATAAAAGCTCGTCATTATTTTAAGAAGACTTTTTTTTAATAACTTACAAGAAGACGTAGATTACAAACTTCTTTATCAAGTACCAGAGTTTCAAAACGGCTTCCTTAGATGCAGTTTTTATTGGTAATGTTCCTCAGAATCGTATGAGGGTTGATATGAGGACTTGAGCAGGGGCTTGTATGATGGCTGGGTTGGATATGAAGGCTGGGGCTTGTATGAAGGCTGAGGCTTGTATGATGGCTGGGTTGGGTATGAGAGCTGGGTTGGGTATGAAGGCTGGGGCTTGTATGAAGGCTGAGGCTTGTATGATGGCTGGGTTGGGTATGAGAGCTGGGTTGGGTATGAAGGCTGGGGCTTGTATGAAGGCTGAGGCTTGTATGAGGGCTGGGTTGGGTATGAGGGCTGGGTTGGGTATGAAGGCTGGGGCTTGTATGAGGGCTGGGGCTTGTATGAGGGCTGTGGATAGTATGATGGCTGGTACTGGGGCTTGAAGGTGATAGGGGGACCGTACTCGTGGGCGTACTGGGCCTCGCCCTCATACCTGACCTCTGCCCGATACCCGTAGTCGTCCTTGGCAACGTAATTCACCTGTCCAATTAAATAATAAATAATAGGACAAATTAATTCATTAGAATTAATATGTATATTGAAATTAATTTTTAAAATCAATTGATTGTTTTGCTCAGTAAATAACAAACGTTACGCAAATTCCAAATATTGAATTCAACGGAAATACCAGAATTTGAATCATGATTGCAGTTAATTGGATAATTGTTTCTTTGGTTAATATGCTCATCATTCCTTATTAAGTTAAGTTATCTTGCCGTCTGTTTGCGGCCGTCTGGAAGCTGGACGGTGTAGGAGCCTGAAACGGTGTCTCCGTCAGACTGTTCGTTTTGGCCAAAGTCATTGCCGGAGTAGTCGTCCTTGACGCCGTACTGGAAGTTGTATGGCATGCCCTCCTGAAGTGTATTATGGTATACCAGTGTTAAGTTTGTAAATCTATAGGGAGATCACATCATGTAATAATTTCACGCTATAAATTTGTAACATTGTTTTAATGGAGTTTGTGTTGTGATAAGTCTGAGAGTTTTGAGGTACCTGTTCGTAGCGTGGGTGATGTCCCGGTGAAGCGTAGCGATCATAATCGTCAGCGAGAGCCTCCCCCACCATCACCATCACCACCAGCAACACACTGGGCTGAGGACAACACCACTTGCCATTACTTACTCTCGTAACCCCAAATTATGCTGAGATGCAACAATTAGGAACGAATTCGCATATTATTGTGGTTAAAGGAAGAAATACATCTTGAAAACACGTTACCTTAGCGATCATGTTGTCTACAAGTTTCGGAAGCTGAGGAGCGAGTGATGTGGAGAGGATGATGGTTGAGCTTTATATAGAGATGAAGGTCGACCTTGACGTAGGTAAATGTAGTATCGGCACTGTGGGAGGAGGACCACAGGGAGCCAAGCTATGGAGAGATAATTACTTATTGTCGTTAGGTAACACCGAAGCTGTACATACATGACTTTACTGAATTTATCTCCAGTTCTATGGCTGTATAGTGTAAGAATATCTCGTAATATTTCACATCGATAATTCGTGTATCAACGAAAATAACATATGCGGTATGAGAATTAACATTTGTTTGTTTTAAATTTAACAATTAGGTGAATAATAACCATATTAAATCCAAAGGTTTAAAATTTATTAATATAGTTAAAATTTCTATGGCTTGTTCACTTACACAAATTTAACTTTGGAAACTAATGACCACAACAATACCATTGTAGAGAGACGATCATTGTCTTTAATATTAATATATTTTGTTCGTGTTTGTCTTATATTTGCTCTTAAGATCCCTTACAACCATAGTTTCTATAAATAATCTGAACCCAAATAACGTTTGTCATTTCACTATAACGTATAAACAGTAGATGAGATACTTCTTTTAGTGTCCTGTTGTGCTAAACGACACATTCACGTATTACACGTATTACAATACCGATTATTGTTAACTTAGCAAATTCGTTATGGTATATTCATACGAATGTTAAATTTGCTTGAGTTTATTCATATTTAAAACATAACAGTGAGTAAAATCTTTTAACAAATGAGCAGTAACAATCCTGGTAGGTTTAAGTGTGTAAGATGTTATTAGGGGTGGTATGGGGTTGTGTATGAGGGAATGTGTTGGTATGAAGGTTGTGAATTGTAGGTGACAGGAGGCCCGTAATTCCGGGGATGGTGAGCCTCCCCAGAGTACTGTACATCAGCTGTGAAGCCTTTGCTGCGGTCAGCCTCGTAATTAACCTGCCAATATTAGTAAAATATTAATATAATAGTATGAGAATATTTTGTAGAGAATTACCAGAGATTTATCTGTTTTAACTCTTTAGCTGAGGCAAATATCGTTAGGTGAATAGTGGATCACCGAATCACACAATTAATATCAATTGACCTTCAGCACCTGAACACTTACGATTACAGAGTTTTATCTATAAATCTATAAAATTAGGAAAAACTGACAAGTGACAAACAAAACACAATAAGAAGATCAAGATTATTGTTATACATATAAAAGTAATTATAAGTATTTGGTGCTTTTGGAATCATCGTTCCACAAAATATTAATCGAATGACATTAGTTTGAATTTTTTTATATATCCCGATTGTTACACTAACAGTAAATAAGCTTTCATGTATTTTGTCAAGAAAAAAGTAGCATAAATGATTACATTTTTGGTTCTAGATACTGATATCAAACTTAATGACTGTTCATGGTTTAGTGTGCTACATCCCTATTTTCAATTTACTTGCAAATAAAGAACTACAATATGTAAGTTTATTTTGAATTGGTGATATTAATGAATACTTATTTATGGAATTGATTTATCACGCTGTTAAAAGCACATACCGTCTGCCTGCGTCCGTCGGGAAGGTCGACATTGTAGGAGCCACGGACGGTGTTGCCATCGGAGTTCTCACTGTGTCCAAAGTTGGTGCGGGAGTAGTCGTCCCTAACATTGTATGCGAAGTTGTGTGGGATACCCGGCTGCTGCAGTAGTATAACACATTTAAGATGCTTAGTTTTAACCTTGTTTGCCCCCAAAAAATGTGTGATTAATATATACATTCCTGGGGAAACATATTAATTCCAGTTGTGTAAGCGAACGATTGTTTAAAGTTATAAAACGAGAGGCCAAATAATGACTACCTTGTATACAGAACTATGGACAGGTTGAACACTGTAGGGGTCGGAGGTGGCAGCGAGAGCTACTCCCAACATCACCACCATCAGCGCCGCCTGCAGATCAGAGTGTTATATATTATATAATATTTGTTTAGGTTTGTTGACCAGACCACACACTAGAAGGTGAAAGGACGACGACGTTTCGGTCCGTCCTGGACCATGCTCAAGTCAATCGATTTGAGAATGGTTCAGGACGGACCGAAACGTCGTCGTCCCTTCACCTTCTAGTGTGTGGTCTGGTCAACATACTTTAGCCACGTTATTGTGACTCATCGCCTGTTTAGGTTTGATTTTGTTAAGGATATGCGAATTATTTAATTTGATATAAATGGTATTACAATTATAAATTGTAATTAATAGTCTTTATAGTCTCTATAAATAATCTTTATAGTGTTCTATTTTAAGCAATTTTAGGATATAATGTACCAAATGTTCTGTCAAATATTATTTTCCTGTCATTAATGAGAGAGGAGTTACACATGAGATGACACAAGTGTTGATATGTATAAAGTATCACAAACCTTGAGAGCCATGTTGAGTGAGTTATTGGATGGTGAGTGTTGATGGTGTCTAGACCGCGTCTGGCTTTATATTCGCCAGCCTCTCTCCTGGACCTTCCTGTCCCCCGCTCTCCAACACCTGTTGTCTACTTCATCACCACAACATTTACATGTTTATCTTTTTGTTAGTAATAGACAGTATTCTCACTTCATAATTCTTGTCTTCCGTAGGAACGTCTTAAAGCTAATATATAGATTATTACCAACTGAAAATACCTTTCATAATTTGCTCACCACTATTCATAATTTTGTAATTTGAACATGTATTTTTGTCCAAATTGTTATTATTGGAAGATTAATACAACAATGCATATACGTATATTTCGTATTGTCAAAATATATATAATTAAACTAAAAATTCAAACTGTTCTCGTATATATGGTTATCATCTGAGAGATAGGATTCATGCTCCTGGGTCCAGGTTTGTTAGGCTTGAAATGACTGCTCACTCAGTGGTGGTGGTGGTGATGTGTATATGGAGGGTGAGACATTGTTGTTGATACATGATATATGCGATGACGATGTATAAGGTAATAATGAGAATGATTAAATAGTGTGTTGAGTTTTGAAAGATGCTTCTTTGAGTGGTATTAATAAATTATATTATTTATAGCATACGATCATTGTCTTATTGAAATATACTTGTTTAAAAGTTGATTGCTTATAGGTAACTTATGTTTTTATGTCCATCTAGGCAAATCCATTAAGATCATTTGCTTTGGCGATTATTATTCAGTCTAATGATGAATACGGCAAATATATGAATCATTATTAGTTTTGGGACGTTAAATAGCCGATTGTAAATTGGGCGAAACTTATGTTGAAATTTTGCTTATCTTTTGATAATCTATTTTTGTTTACTTCATTGTAGATAAATCGAATAAATAGAATGTCTTGCATAACATAAGTGATACTCAGATGACAGACTACATCAGTCAGCACAGTATATACTTTCACGACGAAAGATCACATTTACTCCAAAAAATCTACCACTTACGGGCTATTCATGCCCGTGCCTCCTCTTGAGTGGCTTAATCTTCATCAATCAATCATCGACAGACCCTATATGGCGTATCCCGTTTATAATATTTAAGACGTGATTAGTTGATGTGCCTGAAAAAAATTCCTTGTTGTGGTGTTGCATTTTCTTCAGGAAGACATTCGTTTGTTGAACGAAGTTGAACAATACGACATTGTTAAACGAAGTTCGTATGTAAAATCCTGGTTGATCTCCCGACCTCGGCTATTTATAACATATTGGACTTGCTTGGAGTTGATGATAAGGATGTTAAAATTAACAGGGTATAAAAGCTCGGCATTTTCTTAAGACTTTAATGGAATAACATACACGAAGAACTAGGGATTAAGGTCATTTTAAAATTAGTTTTTAAAATTGCTTCAAAGCTGCAGATTTTATTCGTAATGTTCCTCAGAATCGTATGAAGGCTGAACTGGTATGAGGGCTGAGGTTTGTATGATGTCTGGGTTGGTATGAGGGCTGGGGCTTGTATGAGGGCTGGGGCTTGTATGAGGGCTGGGGCTTGTATGAGGGCTGGGGCTTGTATGAGGGCTGGGGCTTGTATGAGGGGGTTGGGGCTGGATGAGGGTGTGGATAATATGATTGCTGGTACTGGGGCTTGAAGGTGATGGGGGGACCGTACTCGTGGGCGTACTGGGCTTCGCCCTCATACTTGACCTCCGCCTGATACCCGTAGTCGTCCTTGGCAACGTAGTTCACCTGTTAGATAATTCTTAATGTTTAGTATTAGGCTATATAATTATAATCAGAATTAATTTTGTTAGGTAATTCATTATTTCGTTCAATAACATAGATTTTGCAAATATTGAATTATTGGACAATATCAGAAATAAAAATGTCAGTGCATGAGTTAATGCATTTCTTTGCTTATGATATTTAGTTATAATTACTTATTAAGTTAAAAGTTATTTTACCGTCTGTTTGCGGCCGTCTGGAGCTGGACGGAGTAGGAGCCTGAGACAGTGTCTCCATCAGACTGTTCATTTTGGCCAAAGTCATTGCCGGAGTAGTCGTCCTTGACGCCGTACTGGAAGTTGTATGGCATGCCCTCCTGAAGTGTATCATGGTGCATAAGTGTTAAATGTGTATATCTTTGTAGGATTACTAATAATATTCTTCATATTATACCTTGATATTGTAAATTACGTGAATTTTGTTGTGAAAAGCATGAGAGTTTTGAGTTACCTGTTCGTAGCGTGAGTGATATGCTGGTGGAGAGTAGCGATCGTAATCTAAAGCGACAGCCTCCCCCACCATCACCCCCACAACCAGCAACACACTGAGCTAAGGAAAACACAAATTAATTACCTTCGTGTTCCAGCATCATACAGATACATAGTTGTAAATTGTGTCCCGCAGATATATGTATATAGCAGTAAATTTCTAGGAAGGCGGAACGTATTATGTTTATACAAGTTCTCTTCAGCGAGACTCGTTACCTTTGCGATCATGTTGACTACTTGTTGTAGAGGCGGAGTGAGTGATGTGGAGAGGATGGTGGTAAAGCTTTATATAGTGATAGTGAAGGTAGACCTTGACGGAAGTAGTGGAGTGCCAACTCTGTGGGAGGAGGACCAACAGGGAGCCAATCTCATGAGAGATAATTACCTATTGGCATTATGTAACACAGATGCTGCAAATGTTCAAATTTATTAAATGTATCCGCACGTTTGCTCTTGTATAGAGTAGGAACACTATGGTGGTGAGTAATTGTTAACTAAATACAAACTTCCTTAAATGAAAAATCAGACAATTACATTTTTTAATTTTTGTATTTAAGGGCAATATATATATATATATATATATATATATATATATATTATATATCTATATATATATATATATATATATATATATATATATATATTAGGGGTACCACCTCTGGTGCAACAATATATATATATATGTCATTAAATATGACCGCATATTCTGTATTTACTAACTTCTGATTTAGGGCTTCTATCCCTCTAACTATTTTCTTAGCATCAGGGCTTAGCTGAAATAGGAGTTCTCCAAAACTCATTTTCGTAATTTCCGGGTGAAGAAAAGAGGTAAATTACTATAGAATGTATTACACTTATTTATACAATATGCACAACGTTCCGAACCTCCATGGTTCATTCTCAAGTCAAGGAATTTTACAATGTGATTGATTTTATACCCGCACTGGGTCAGGTGATAAGACAATAAATGTGAAAACAAAAGGGGATACAAAGGGGATATAGGTGGGGTCACACATATGAACATAAGAATATAGGTAACCGCAGAAGGCCTGTTGGCCCATACGAGGCAGCTGGTATCTACATACAAAGATTAATCCAGTGTAATTGGCCTGTTATGTTGAACATTGTCTTCTGTGTTGGCATCGTTATGTTCTGGTCTTGTCCTTACTCTCATTGTGGGTAGGGTAAATAGTTCCGTGATTTGGGTGTTCATGGTAGGTTGTTCTATTCTTATGTGGATTGCTTCAAGAATTTGTAATCTTCTTGCATCTTGTGTTTTGTCTATTATGCATGTATTTTTGTTCAACATTTCTCTTGTTAACAAGTTAAATAGTTCACTAGTTCGTGATTTCAGTGCAGTTACTCATTTTGAGGAATAAATACAGTATTTCTCACAATGCCTACAACATATTATGTTCACCTATTTTGTCAGTAAATATGTTTTTTTAGCAACGTTCAAAAGGAAATGTCTTGCAACCCATTCTTTTGTTGCACTTCTCTCTCGTAATGTCATACAGAAATAGATTTAAAGACTAATATGTCACTTGATAATCGCAGGCGACTGGTACACGATAATCTTATCGCATAGTAATCAGTCAAAAACGATGGCAGAGACTTTGTCATGGGTCATGGTTACTCTCTTACATCAAAAGAGATGTATTATAACCATACATACCATTATTTGTATAAAAACCGGGCGGAATTAACTGAAATTAATATATGATAACCACGTTATCCGGTGGATTAACATAGGCGATAACTTTACCTTTAGGGATAAACTTGATATCATTGAAAATACTGAAATCTATGAATTGTTCGTTTGATCGACTTTAACTTCATAAATTAAAAAAAAAACATACCGATGTCATGGAGATAATAATTGTCATTAGTTTTTAATAATATAATTTGTTATTGTTCGTACGTGTATATAATATGGTCATGTTTACTTTACCCTAAAACGCTTTATCAGTAAATTGTTTCTGGAAATAAGCCGAGCCCAAATTAGCAATTGACATTCCAATTTAAGACATGAAGCGTCAATTCTACGAAGACATTTTCACATTTTTCGGTACCGAATTTTGTTAAATTAATAAATTCCTTTTAACATATAGAAAGAAATATTAAACTTGCAAGAGTTTATTCATTCTAACAACATAACAGTGAGTATAAATTCTTTTCACAATATAACAAATAAGCAACAACATTCATAAGTGGATTCCAGTGGGTAAGATGTTTATTGCTGGTATGTGCATGGTTTGTGTTTGAGGACTAGTGGTGGTATGAAGGTCGTTGCTTGTAGTGTACAGGAGGTCTGTAATTATGGGGATGGTGAGCCTCTCCGGTGTACTGAACATCCGCTGTGAAACCCTTGTTGTGGTCAGCCTCGTAATTCACCTGCCAATATATGCAGAATGTTAATTATTAAGAAAGAGAACATTATGTAATGACTAGCAAAAATATATTTGTTTTAACCCTTGGCTGCGACAAACGTAAATAGATGAATAATGGACCTCAAAACCACACTTTAGGTAACATCAATTGACCTTTAGAACTTAAGAACCCAAGATAATTGAGTTCTGTTTTTAAATCCTTAAAATTGGGATGAACTTGTATATGCCTAAAAATACATATGGAGATAAGTATATCTTCATATTATGTATTAAACAAATTTGTAGTAGTTACGTGATAGTGACCTCATTGTGCCTGAGAATATTGAACGAAATTATTAGTTAGGGAATACATAAATATATTTTGTTTTTGCTTAGCTAAGTTTAAATTACATTTCTGTGAACTATAAGAAATAAAGGCTAAGATTTCATATCAATTTTAAATCTTAAGACAGATGGCAACATTTACTTTAATATGGATTTTTGTATATTCGAGTTTGGGTATGTACCATTATAAAAAAATAAAAAATCTATATCTTAAACTCATTTGGGAATTAGAGAGTACTTAAAACTAATTTATTTTTAAAATTCGACATTTGATAAATTATTTATGGAGCTGATTTTATCATACTGTTAGAAGCACATACCGTCTGTTTGCGTCCATCGGGAAGATCGACATTGTAGGAGCCACGGACAGTGTTGCCGTCGGAGTTCTCACTGTGGCCGAAGTTGGTGCCGGAGTAGTCGTCCCTAACATTGTACTGGAAGTCGTGTGGCATACCCGGCTGCTGCAGTAATATATCACAAATATGATGCTCAGTTTTTAACATGTTTTTAAAAAGTGTGTTTAATAAGTACATATGTGGAAGAGATTAGGTCCAATTATTTAGACGAAGAGTTGTTTAAAATTACAAACAAGAGGTCAAATAATAAGAACATTACCTTGTATCCAGAACTATGGACAGGTTGAACACGGTATGGGTCGGAGGGTGCAGCAAGAGCTACACCCAACAACACCACCATCAGCGCCGCCTGCAGGAGACCAGAGTTTTAGATGCACTTATTATAATTTGGCGAAAGTAGTACGAAATATTTATTAGGTTTGAGTTTAATGTTTGAGTGATTTAATTGGCTATAATTGTTATATTAATGAAAAAACTAATTACTAGTAGTTTTCTTTAGTCTAATTTAAGAAATTTTAAATAATGCTATTAATGTGTTCAAATATATTAAAAAAACATTCCAGTCATTAATCAGAGACAATTATACATAACTGGACACAAGTCATGGTAAGTTTAAGGTACGAACCACAAAAGCCATGTTGAGTCTATAGTTGGATGGTGAGTGATGATGGTGTCCAGTCCGCGTCTGACTTTATACTCGCCATCCTCTCTCCTGGCCCTTCTTGTTCCCCGCTCTCCTACACCTGTTGTCTTACTAATTCGTAAGCACCTCTTACACGGAGTTTTATATTTATGTTTATTTTGTGTTAATAATAGATAATTTTCTCACTTTCAAATGTCAGGAACGCCGTATGAACTCGTTGAAGTTAAGATATTTATAGTTTAGATAAGTTAGGCAACATATTGAAAAGCAGTTGAATATGTATTTTTGTACTAATTGCTGATTGTATTGGAAGGTTGAAACAACATTGAATATTAGTATATTTAATTTTGGTTAAATAATAGTTAAACCAAAAATCGAATACTGTCGTAGATCATGATTATCGCCTGAAAAGTGGGATTAATAATCCTGGGACCAGGTTTATCACAATTGCAAATTCTGTTAGCCAAGTCTGTTTTAGTGTTTCGCCATTAATAATACACTAATTCATGAGAATCATGACAGTGATGGTGTGCATATGAAGGAAGTGATACTGAGGATTTTTGGAGGAGCAATTCGACGTCGATAGGTATTGTAATAATGAGTACATTAGAAAAGTTGTATGTAGTTGAGTTTGAGGCGATGATTTTTTGAGTAGAAGTAGCAAATCATAATATTTATTGCATGCAATCATTGGTTTATTAAAATCTACTTTAATCAAATATGATTGGTAATAGGCAACTTATATTTTATTTCCTTTTAGACTCGGCAAATAAATTAATAAATTTGGAATGTCCGGTATTCATGTATATTGTGCTCTCTCTGGCAGCCATCTTGCTTATGATGACGATAACAGTTACACGTCCAATAGGGAATACGGGAAATATGACACTTTTTTTTTTTTTTTTAGACAGGTTAAATAGCCTATCGGAAATTCGACGAAATTCATGTTGAAAGTTTGCTTATGCTTTGATAATTTAGACATTTTCACACCTTGGAAGATAACTCGAATAATTAAAAAACGTCTTGTATTCATAAGTGATGGTCAGATGACAGGCTCTTTACGGCGTTTTCAGTACATAATACTAAATTTAGGATTTTTTTTATATATCCGACCAATTTTCTGTGTTAAGGTGCTGTATAATCTTCAGGGAGACATTCGTTTGTTAAATCTCGTCGTTTATAATATTGCTTCCCGAAGTTCATATGTCAAATCGTGGGTGATCTACTTTGGCTATATAACCCATTGGATTTTTAGTGTGTTGTTCATAACGATGTTAAAGTTTGCAGGAATTAAAAGCTCGTCACTACCCTCAAGTCTTTATTTCAGTTACACGAAGCTCTAGATTACAAAGTTCCTGTAACTTTTAAAACTGCTTCCTTAGATGCAGTTTCTATTCGTAATGTTCACCAGAATCGTATGAAGGCTGGGGCTGGTATGAGGGCTGAGGATTGTATAAAGGCTTGGTTGGGTATGAGGGCTGGGGCTTGTATGAGGGCTGGGGCTTGTATGAGGGCTGGGGCTTGTATGAGGGCTGGGGCTTGTATGAGGGCTGGGGCTTGTATGAGGGCTGGGGCTTGTATGAGGGCTGGGGCTTGTATGAGGGCTGGGGCTGGTATGAGGGCTGGGGCTGGTATGAGGGCTGGGGCTGGTACGAGGGCTGGGGTTGGTATGAGGGCTGGGGCTGATATGAAGGCTGTGGATAGTATGATGGCTGGTACTGGGGTTTGAAGGTGATGGGGGGTCCGTACTCGTGGGGGTACTGGGCTTCGCCCTCATACTTGACCTCCGCCTGATACCCGTAGTCGTCCTTGGCAATGTAGTTCACCTGTTAGATAATTCTTAATGTTTAGAATTAGGATATATGTGTATAATCAGAATTTTGTTAGGTAATTCATTATTTCGTTCAATAACATATATTTTGCAAATATTGAATTATAGGACATTATCAGAAATGAAATTATGATATCATTACATAGGCTAATGCATTTCTTTGCTTATTATACTTTGGCTATAATAACTTAAGTTATTAGTGATCTTACCGTCTGTTTGCGGCCGTCTGGGAGCTGGACGGTGTAGGAGCCTGAGACAGTGTCTCCGTCAGACTGTTCGTTTTGCCCAAAGTCATTGCCGGAGTAATCGTCCTTGACGTCATACTGGAAGTTGTATGGCATGCCTTCCTGAAGTGTATTATGGTATACAGTGTTAAATGTGTATATCTTAGGGTATTTATTTAATATTGTTCCATTTATATATTGAATTTTTAACACTGCTTGAATTTTATGCGGTGATGAGAGTTTTGCGGTACCTGTTCGTATCGTGAGTGATGTGCTGGTGGGGAGTAGCGATCATAGTCTTCAGCGACAGCCTCCCCCACCATCACCACCACCAGCAACACACTGAGCTGAGGACAACACAAATTAATTACCTTCGTGTTCCTGGATTATGCAGAGATATAGTTTTAAATTGTGTCCTGCAATTATAGATACATCAGTAAATTTATAGGATTCTGGTACATAATATTATGTTCAAATATACAAGTAGTCATCAGTGAGATACGTTACCTTCGCTATCATGTTGACTACTTGTTGAAGAGGCAGAGGAGTGAGTGATGTGGAGAGGATGATGGTAAGGTTTTATATAGTAATGGTGAAGGTCGACCTTGACGGAAGTAGGTGGAGGGCCAGCACTGTGGGAGGAGGACCAACAGGGAGCCAATCTCATGAGAGATAATTACCTATTGGCATTATGTAACACCGTTGCTGGAAAATGTTCAACTTTATCAAATTTATCCTCCGGTTTTGCTTGTATAATATAGGAAACACTCTAATGATGGATATCTGTTAACTAAATACAAACTTGCTTAAATGAAAAATCAGACAATTACTTTAAAAAAAGTGAAGGTAATATTTATACACTTAAGTGACATCTCATCGAAATAATTATTTAACAATGTATAACTTCTGACTGGTAATTGCTCATTTGATACTAATATTATAGATTTTTAAATATAACAGTTTACAGGGAAATGATCATAGCATATACATACAATAATTTGCGTGCGACTGTCATAAATGGTGCCACTCTATAATATATAATATTAATAATATTTTGTATAAAAAAATACAATAATTAAAAACTGACCCTTTTTTGAGGGGGGGGGGGCATACATGTCGAGAGGGTGCCGGCGGTGAGTCACTTAAGTCTGTGAACTCTTGGTGATGGAATTTTGCTGACTTGTCATGTGGGGGTTGTGGTGATCAAGTTTGATAGTTTACTAGTTCGCGATTTAAGTGTTCTGGTAGTTACGCGTTTTGAAGCATAACTACAGTATTCCTCACAATGCCTACAATATTCACATATTTTGTAAGTAAATATGTTTTTTGGCAAAATTCAAAGGAAGTGTTATGCAACCGACTCTTTTGCTGCAATTCTTTTTGGTAATATCACTCGGAAATAGATTCAAAGACTAATATGTCACTTGATAATCGCTGGCGACTGGTACACGATATTCTTATCGCATAATAATATAAAACAATAGCAGAAAATTTGTCATGGGTCATGGTTACTCTCATCTATTGAGATGTATTATACCCATACTTACATTATTTGTATTAAATCGGGGCGAAATTAACTGAAATTAATGTATTATAACCAAGTTATCCGGTGGATCAACATTTGACGATAACTTTACTTCTAGGGTTTAACTTTTTATAATAGAAAATACTGAAATGGATTGTTAGTTTACTCGACTTTAACTTCATAAATTTCAACCAAAACCTTACAGGTGTCATGGAGATGATAATCATCACTAGTTTGTAATAATATAGTTTGTTATTGTTCGAACGTGTCTATAATTTGGTCATGTTTACTTTACCCTAAGACCATTTATCAATCATTTCTTTTTTAAAATAAGCTGAGCCCAAATTAGCTATTATCATTTTAATTTAAGATATAAAGCGTTAATACTAAAAACACATGTTCTTTTCAGTTACTGAATTTTGTTAACTTAGCAAACTCCTTTGAACATATAGAAAGAAATATTAAACTTGCATGGGTTTGTTCAATCTAACAACATAATATTGCGTATAAAGTCTTTTCAAAACATAACAAATGAGCAGCAACATTCATAAGTGGATTTCAGTGGGTAAGATGTTTATGGCAGGTATGTGGTTGTGTTTGAGGACTAGTGGTGGTATGAAGGTCGTAGCTTGTAGTTGACAGGTCTGTAGTGGTGGGGATGTTGAGCCTCTCGGGTGTAATGTACATCACCTGTGAAACCCTTGTTGTGGCCAGCGTCGTAATTAACCTGCCAATATATGTAGAATGTTAATTATTAAGAACGAGAACATTATGTAATGACTGAGCAGAAATATAATCTTCTTTTAACCATTGGCTGCGAAAACGTCAATTGATGAATAATGGACCACAGAACCACACTTCAGTTGACATCAATTGACCCTTTGAACTTAAGAACCCAAGAAAATTGAGTTCTGTGTTTAAATCCTTAAAATTGGGAAGAACTTGTATATTCCTAAATATATATAACATGAAGATAGTTATATCTTCATATTATGCATTAGAAAACTAGAAGTATTCTAGTGATAGTGGCCTCATTGTGCCTGAGAATATTGAACGAAAATATTAGTTAGGCAATATATATAATATGCGGAAAATCCGCAGAGAAATGGAAAAAGAAGATGAACGTGTAATGAACGTTTCGGCCGTTGCTAACACCAGAGCTCTGGTTTTGTCTCGTGTTGACAATATCGTCTGGTGTTGACAAGGCCTTGGACGGCTGTAACGTTTATCGTCGTTTTCCATTTCTCTGTGGATTTTCCGCATATAAATGATCAATGTTTCGTGATCGTCAATTGTGTGTATATATATATATATATATATATATATATATATATATATATAATATATAATGACAAGTTAAAATTGCCTACCGGTAATTCGACGAAACTCGTGTTGAAAGTTTACTTATCCCTTGACAATCTACAAATTTTCACACCTTTCAAGATAAATCGAACAATTACAAAATGTCTTGTACATCTGTAAGAGATGCTCAGATAACTGGCTCTTTATCGCATATCCAGAATATATTGTTATATATGGGATTTGTTGATGTACCCGTTTAGTTTTCTGTGTGGGTTGGTGTTGCATATTCTTCAGGAAGACATTCGTTTCTTAAATATCATCTTTTATGATATTGTTTGCCGAAATTCATGTCAAATCCTGGGTGATCTGACTTTGCTTATATATAATACATTGGATTTGTCGGGTGTTACTAATAAGAATGTTACCATATACAGGATATATAATAATATGATCATTATTCTCCAGACTTTATTTCAATTACACGAAGACCTCGGTTACAAAGTTCCTGTAACTTTTAAAACTGCTTCTTTAGTTGCAGTTTCTATTCGTAATGTTCTTCAGACCGTATGAAGGCTGACGATTGTATGAGGGCTTGGTGGGTATGAGGGCTGGGGCTTGTATGAGGGCTGGGGCTTGTATGAGGGCTGGGGCTTGTATGAGGGCTGGGGCTTGTATGAGGGCTGGGGCTTGTATGAGGGCTGGGGCCTGTATGAGGGCTGGGGCTTGTATGAGGGCTGGGGCTTGTATGAGGGCTGGGGCTTGTATGAGGGCTGGGGCTTGTATGATGGCTGGGGCTTGTATGAGGGTGGGGCTTGTATGAGGGCTGAGGCTTGTATGAGGGCTGGGGCTTGTATGAAGGTTGGGGCTTGTATGAGGGCTGAGGGTAGTATGAGGGCTGGTACTGCGGCTTGAAGGTGATGGGGGGACCGTACTCTTGGGGGTACTGTGGTTCGCCCTCATAACTGACCTCAGCCTGGTACCCGTAGTCGTCCTTGGAAACGTAGTTAACCTGTGAGATAATTGTTAATGGTTAGAATTAAGTTTACATAACATACTCATAGTTTAACTTATGAGGGAATTTATTATTGTGATCAATAACATACATTAAGCAAGTATTGATTTTAAAATAGTATCAGAAATAAAAATATGATAATGCATGGGTTAATGCATTTCTTTGCTTATTATAATTTGGTTATAATTACTTGTTAAGTTATTAGTGATCATACCGTTTGTTTGCGGCCGTCTGGGAGCTGGACGGTGTAGGATCCTGAGACAGTGTCTCCGTCAGACTGTTCGCTTTGGCCAAAATCATTGCCGGAGTAGTCGTCCTTGACGCCGTACTGGAAGTTGTATGGCATGCCCTCCTGAAGTGTATTATGGCCCATAAGTGTTAAATGTGTTTATCTTTGTAGGATTACTAACAATTTTCTTTATACCTTGATTTTGTAAATTGCTTGAATTTTGTGTTGTAAAAAGCATAAGAGATTTGAGTTACCTGTTCGTAGCGTGAGTGATGTGCTGGTGGGGAGTAGCGATCGTAGTCTAAAGCGACAGCTTCCCCCACCATTACCACCACAACCAGCAACACACTGAGCTGAGGACAACACAAATTAATTTCCTTCGTGTTTCAGCATCATACAGATACATAGTTGTAAATTATGTCCCGCAGATATATATATAGAAGTAAATTTCTAGGAAGGTTGAACGTATTATGTTTATATATTCAAGTTCTCTTCAGTGAGACACGTTACCTTTGCGATCATGTTGACTACTTGTTGTAGAGGCAGATTGAGTGATGTGGAGAGGATGGTGGTAAAGCTTTATATAGTGATAGTGAAGGTAGACCTTGACGGAAGTAGGTGGAGTGCCAAGTCTGTGGGAGGAGGACCAACAGGGAGCCAGTCACATGAGAAATAATTACCTATTGGCATTATGTAACACCGATGCTGCAAATGTTCAAATTTATTAAATGTATCTGCACGTTTGTGCTTGTATAGAGTAGGAAACACTCTAGTGGTAAGCAACTGTTAACTAAAAACAAACTTCCTTAAATAAAAAATCAGACAATTACATTTTTTAATTGTACATGATATTTATACACTTAGGTGACAACTCATCGAAATAATTATTTACCAATGTATAACTACTGACTGGAAATTGCTCTTTTGATACTAACATATATTTTTAAATATAACAGTTTACAGGTAAATGGTCATAGCATATACATACAACAATTTGCGTACGATTGTCAGAAATGGTGCCCCTGTATAACATAATATTAAGAATATTGTTTTTAAATGATTTTTATTATTAGAATGACCCTTTTTGGGATTGGGGGGGGGATTCATACATATCGAGAGGGTCAGTTTAGTTTAGTTCTTTTATTATGCACCCCATACCCATCTTGTGGGCGATAGTGGAAAGGGTTACAGAGGCACATAATGGGCTCAGGGACTGAACTCCACAATTCATTTATCTAAGCAAGTTACAATCTTGATGAGCTAGTTACAAAATTCAGTATAAGTCGTCACATCAACAATGGGTTCGAGATCGACCCCAAGTACAGTTTCTAAATTAGGCAACTGACATATTTGGAGAGCTAGTGTCACACATGATATGTTTGTCCTGCACACCGCCCCCCATCCAGTGGGCAGCGTTGGATAGGTTACAATTAGTTACTACCTACAGTTAGCAAACTGGGGATATTTGGCTAAGGACTCTCTTAGCAGATCATTTTGAATGAAATATATACAAATCGTTGAAACATTAGTTATAGAATTTTCTCTGAATTCACGTATCTTTTCGCACTCCATCACAAAGTGACGGAGGGTGTGCGAATAATTTTGTTGACAGTTTACATTTGTTCAGGTCTACATTGGCAGATAAATAGAATTCCCAGAGATACTTGTAACCGAGTCTAAGCCGAGCAGTAGTAACATCTAGAAGTCTGCTGATTTTATTGGATGAACCATAGATGTGTGGCTCCTCTTGCATGATAGTATAATGATAGGTGGAATTACTGGGGTCAATTTCACTTTGCCTCAGAGGCGAGAGGGTGCCGGGCGGGAAGTCAATTAAGTCTGCGAATTCTTGGCAATGGAGTTTTACTGACTCATGTTGGGGAAGGGGGTGGGGTTATCGAGTTAGATAGTTTACTAGTTCGCGATATCAGTGTAGTTAGGCGTTTTGAGGCATAACTACAGTATTCCTCACAATGCCTAAAATATTTACTTATTTTGTAAATAAATATGTTTTTGGCAAAGTTCAAAAAAAGTGTCGTGCAACCCATTCTTTTGCTGCAGCTCACTCTAGTAATGTCATTCACAAATAGATTCAAAGACTAATGTGTCACTTGATAATCGCAGCCGACTGGTACACGTTAATCTTATCGCATAGCAATAAAAAACGATGGCAGAAAATTTGTCATGGGTAATGGTTACTTTCGAGTATTCATAGAGATGCATTATACCCATACTTACATAATTTGTATAAAAACTGGGCGAAAATAATGAATGATAACAGCGTTATCCGGTGGATCAACATTTGACGATAACTTTTAGGGCTAAATTTGATATAATTGAAAATATTGAAATCTATGGATTGTTCGTTTACTCGACTTCAACTTAATTATTTTCAACCAAACAATACCTGTGTCATGGAGATAACAATTGTCACTAGTTTGCAGTAATATAATGTGTTATTGTTGGAACGTGTCTATAATTTGGTCATGTTTACTTTACCCTAAAACCCTTTATCAGTCACTTGTTTCTGTATATAATCTGAGCCCTAATTAGCTATTGTTATTCCAATATAATATATAAAGCATAAATACTAAAAAGACACGTTCACCTTTTGCTTTACCGAATTTTGTTAACTTACCAAACTCCTTTGAACATATAGAAAGAAATATTTAACTTACATGGGTTTATTCAATCTAAGAACATAATATTGCGTATAAAGTCTTTTTCAAAACATAACAAATGAGCAACAACATTCATAAGTGGATTCCAGTGGGTAAGATGTTTATGGCAGGTATGTGCATGGTTGTGTTTGAGGACTAGTGGTATGAAGGTCGTAGCTTGTAGTTGACAGGCTGTAATGGTGGAGATGGTGAACTTCACCGGTGTAATGCCTATCAGTTGTGAAACCCCTGTTGTGGCCAGCCTCGTAATTAACCTGCTAATATAGGCAGAATGTTAATTATTAAAAAAGAGAACATTATGTAATGACTGAGCAGAAATATATTTGTTTTAACCCTTAGATGCAACAAATGTCAATTGATGAATAATGGATCACAGAACTACATTGCAATTAAGATAAATTGACCTATAAAATTTAAGGACCCAAGATAATTGAATTCTTTTTTAAATCCTCAAAATTTGGAAGAACTTACATATCTCAATAATAATATATAATACGAAGAAATGTATACATAAAAATTTAAAGTATTTTAGTGATAGTGTTCTCATCGTACCTGGGAATATTTATCGAAAACATTAGTTTGACACAGGTTTATTTTAATTTTTACCTAAGTTTACATTACATTTGTGTTAACTTTAAAAAACATGGACACCATTTCATATCAATTTTAGATGAAGAGACTGAGGCCAATATTTACTTAATTTGAATTTTTGTATATTCAAGGGTGGGCATGCACCATTATAACAAAATGTATCTTAAACTCAATTGGAAATTAGAAACGACAAGGAACTAAATATATATTTTAAAAGTCGACATTTGAGTGAATAACTATTTATGCAGTTGATTTTATCACACTGTTAAAAGCACATGCTGTCTGCTTACGTCCGTCGGGAAGGTCGACATTGTAGGAGTCACGGACGGTGTTGCCGTCGGAGTTCTCACTGTGGCCGAAGTTGGTGCGGGAGTAGTCGTCCCTTACATTATACTGGAAGTCGTGCGGCATCCCCGGCTGCTGCAGTAGTATACCACATGTATAATGCTCTTATTATAGACTTGTTTTGAAAATTTTTAATTTGCGAACTAATTATTTTTCACTTATGTAGCCTAACAGTTGTTTAAAATTATAACAATCCTGGTCAGGTAACAAGAACATTACCTTGTATCCCGAACTATGGACAGGTTGAACACTGTTGGGGTCGGAGCGAGAGCTACACCCAACACCATCACCATCAGCGTCACCTGCAGGAGACCAGGAGTCTTAAGATGCGCATATTATAAGAAAACACGTCATAGAGAATGTACATTACGAAGTATCAGGTTTGATTTTCAGCATGTTGTATTCATTTAATTAGCTATAATTCGTATATTAACTCAAAAATTAATTACAAGTAGTTTTCTTTCACTAATTAAAGAAATATTAATAATGTTACTGATGTGTTGTTACGGAGCCGGTTGGCCGAGCGGACAGCACGCTGGACTTGTGATCCTGTGGTCCTGGGTTCGATCCCAGGCGCCGGCGAGAAACAATGGGCAGAGTTTCTTTCACCCTATGCCCCTGTTACCTAGCAGTAAAATAGGTACCTGGGTGTTAGTCAACTGTCACGGGCTGCTTCCTGGGGGTGGAGGCCTGGTCGAGGACCGGGCCGCGGGGACACTAAAAAGCCCCGAAATCATCTCAAGATAACTTAAGTTATTTCCAGTCATTTTACATAAAGGACACAAGTCATGATAAGTTTAAAGTACGAACCCCGAAATCCATGTTGAGTGTGTTGTTGGAGTGCTGGGGATAGTATGATGGCTGGTTCTGGGGCTTGAAGGTGAGGGATGGTGGTGTCCGGGCCGCCTCTGTCTTTATACTCACCATCCTCTCTTAATAATAGATCATTTTCTCACTTTCATATTTCATGAAGCAGCAGGAACTCGTTGAAGTTAAGACAGTTCATTACATGAATAATCCTTTAGGCATGATTTCTTATAGGCATCTGACACTTAATTTCCTTTTAGACAGCAAAAATAAAACTATTTTGAAAGACGTTGAGTCACAATAATGTGGCTGAAGATACGATGACCAAACCACACATCAGAAGAGGAAGAGATGACGACGTTCCGGTCCGTCCTGGACCATTACCAAGTCGTAAGCGAGGACTGACTCTACTCTTGATACTTCCACACGACTTGATAAGTCCAAGACGGACTGAAACGTCGTCGTTACTTCATCTTCTGATGTGTGGTTTTGTCTTCATAATTTTGAAAGGTCAAGTTTTAATATACATTGTGCTCTCTGGCAGCCATTTTCCTTACGATTACGATGACAGTCACACGTCCAGCGGGGAAGAAAGGAAATGCATGAATCTTTTATTTTTTTTAGTTTCTGCAAGTTAAACAGCCAATTGGAAGTTCGACGAAACTCGTGTTAAAAATGTTTGTTTATCCTTTCATAGTCATGAAATTTTCACACAATTCAAGATAAATCAAATAATTAGAAAATGTCTTGTGTAAGTTGGACCCGGCCCCAAGCCTGGCCACGGGCCGGGCTTGGGGAGTAGAAGAACTCTGAGAACCCCATCAAGCAGGTATATCCTTAAGTCATTCTCAGATGACTGGCTCTTTATGGTGTATCCACTACATAATGTGATTTGCTGATGAATTCTATATATTGCCCGTGTTATGGTGTTGCATTTTCTTCAGTAAGACATTCGTTTGTTATATATCGTCGGTATGATATTCCTTGCCAAAGTTCATATGTCAAATTTTGGATGATCTACTGACTTTGCCTGTATATAAGACATCTTGGATTTATCGTGAATTGCTAATAAGGATGCTACCATTTACAGGTTATAAAAGATCGTCATTACTCTCGAAACTTTATTTGAATTACACGAAGACCTTAGTTACAAAGTTTCTTTAGCTTTTAAAACAGCTTCTTTAGATGCAGTTTCTATTCATAATGTTCCTTAGCCTCGTATGAGTGCTGGGACTCGTATGAGTGCTGGGACTCGTATGAGTGCTGAGACTCGTATGAGAGCTGGGACTCATATGAGGGCTGGGACTCGGATGAGGGCTGGGGCTTGTATGAGAGCTGGGGTTGGTATGAGGGCAGGGGTTGGTATGAGGGCTGGGGCTTGTATGAGGGCTGGGGCTGGTATGAGGGGTGGGGCTGGTATGAGGGCTGAGGTTTGTATGAGGGCTGAGGTTTGTATGAGGGCTGAGGTTTGTATGAGGGCTGAGGTTTGTATGAGGGCTGGGGCTTGTATGAGGGCTGGGGCTTGTATGAGGGCTGGGGCTTGTATGAGGGCAGGGGCTTGTATGAGGGCTGGGGCTGGTATGAGGGCTGGGGCTGGTATGAGGGCTGGGGCTGGTATGAGGGCTGGGGCTGGTATGAGGGCTGGGGCTTGTATGAAGGCTGTGGATAGTATGATGGCTGGTACTGGGGCTTGAAGGTGATGGGGGGACCGTACTCGTGGGGGTACTGGGCTTCGCCCTCATACTTGACCTCCGCCTGATACCCGTAGTCGTCCTTGGCAACGTAGTTCACCTGTTAGATAATTCTTAATGTTTAGAATTAGGCTTTATGATTATTATCAGAATTAATTTTGTTAGGTAATTCATTATTTCGTTCAATAACATACATTTTGCAAATATTGAATTATAGGACAATATCAGAAATAAAAATATGATATCAGTGTATGGGCTAATGCATTTCTTTGCTTATTATACTTTGGTTATAATTACTTATTAAGGTAATAGTGATCTTACCGTCTGTTTGCGGCCGTCTGGGAGCTGGACGGTGTAGGAGCCTGAGACAGTGTCTCCGTCAGACTGTTCGTTTTGTCCAAAGTCATTGCCGGAGTAGTCGTCCTTGACGTCATACTGGAAGTTGTATGGCATGTCCTCCTGAAGTAAATTGTGGTTCACAAGTGTTAAATGTGAATATAATTGGGGACTACTTTATTATTGTTCTTGTTATATATTTTTTGTGTAACACCGCTTGAATTTTATGAGGTGATAACATGAGAGTTTTCAGTTACCTGTTCGTAGCGTGAGTGATGTGCTGGTGGGGAGTAGCGATCGTAGTCTTCAGCGACAGCCTCCCCCACCATCACCACCACCAGCAGCAACACACTGAACTGAGGGCAACACAAATTTATTACCCTCGTGTTCTTGGATTAAACAGAGATATAGTTGTAAATTGTATCCCGCAATTATAGAGTTATAACAGTAAATTTCTAGGCCTTTAGTTTCATATTATGTTCAAATATATACGTAATCATCAGTGAAATACGTTACCTTCGCGATCATATTGATTACTTGTTGTAGAGGCGGAGGAGTGAGTGATGTGGAGAGTACGATGGTAAAGCTTTATATAGTGATCGTGAAGGTCGACCTTGTCGGAAGTAGGTGGATGGCAAGCACTGTGGGAGGGAGGACCAGTTGGGAGCCAATCTCATGAGAGATAATTACCTACTGGCATTAGGTAACAGCGATGCTGCAGAAGTTTAACTTTATCAAATTTATCCTCCAGTTTGTACTTGTATAGGGTAGGAAACTCGCTAGTGGTGAGCATCTATAACTAAATACAAACTTGCTTAAATGAAAAATCAGACAATTACATTTATTTTTGTAATTAAAGGCAATATGTATATACTTCAGTTACAACTCAAATAATTATTTAATATGTATAATTTCTGACTGATGATTGTGCATTTGATACTAACAGTATATATTTTTTAAATATAACAGTTTACAGGGTAATTATCATAGCATTTACATACAACAATTGGCGTGCTACTGTTACAAATGCTGTCACTGATGACATGTAATATTAATAATAAATTGTTTTCAAAATTAAATAAAATATTAAACTATTTAATGAAAAGGCTCTTTTTGTGGGGGTTGCATATATGTCGAGAGGGTGCTGGCCGGGAAGTCACTTTAGTCTGTAAACTCTTGGGAATGGAATTTTGCTGACTCGTCATGTTGGGGAAGGGGGTTGTGATGATCAAGTTAAATAGTTTACTAGTTCACGATTTCAGTGTAGTTACTCATTTTGAGGAATGAATACAGTTGTTCTCACAATACCTAGAGATATATTATGTTCACCTATTTTGTAAGTAAATGTGTTTTTTGGCAACGTTCAAAAGGAAGTGTCTTGCAACCCATTCTTTTGTTGCACTTCTCTCTCGTAATGTTATACAGAAATAGATTTAAAGACTAATATGTCACTTGATAATCGCAGGCGACTAGTACACGATCATCTTATCGCATAGTAATCAGTCATAAACGATGGCAGAAACTTTGTCATGGGTCATGGTTACTCTCTTACATCCATAGATATGTATTATAACCATACATGCCATTATTTGTATAAAAACCAGACGAAAGTAACTGAAAGTAATGTATGATAACTACGTTATCCGGTGGATCAATATATGGCGATAACTTTACTTCTAGGGGTAAAATTGATATAATTGAAAATACTGAAATCTGTGAACTGTTCCTTTGATCGACTTTAACTTCATAAACTAATAAAAAAACATACGGTGTCATAGAGATAATAATTGTCATTAGTTTTTAATAATATAATTTGTTATTGTTGGAACGTGTTTATAATATGGTCATGTTTACTTTACCCTTTATCAGTCAATTGTTTCTGGAAATAAGTTAAGCCTAAATTAGCACTTATCATTCCAATTTAAGATACAAAGCGTCAATACTACGAAGACATTTTCACATTTTCCGTTACCGAATTTTGTTAAATTAGTAAATTCCTTTTAACATATAGAAAGAAATATTAAACTTGTAAGAGTTTATTCATTCTAACAACATAACAGTGAGTATAAATTCTTTTAAAAACATAACAAATGGGCAACAACATTCATAAGTGGATTCCGGTGGGTAAGATGTTTGTTGTTGTTATGTGCATGGTTGTTTGAGGACTAGTGGTGGTATGAAGGTCGTTGCTTGTAGTGTACAGGAGGTCTGTAATTATGGGGATGGTGAGCCTCTCCGGTGTACTGAACATCAGCTGTGAAACCCTTGTTGTGGTCAGCCTCGTAATTCACCTGCCAATATATGCAGAATATTAATTATTAAGAAAGAGAACATTATGTAATGACTAGCAAAAATATATTTGTTTAACCCTTGGCTGCGACAAACGTAAATATATGAATAACGGACCTCAAAACCACACTTTAGTTAACATCAATTGACTTTTAGAATTTACGAACTCAAGATAATTGAGGTCTGTTTTTAAATCCTTAAAATTGGGAAGAACTTATATATGCCTAAAAATACATATGGAGATAAGTATATCTTCATATTATGTATTAGACAAATTTGTAGTTAAGTGATAGTGACCTCATTGTGCCTGAGAATATTGAACGAAAATATTAGTTAGGGAATATATATATATTTTGTTTTTTGCTTAGCTAAGTTTAAATTACATTTCTGTGAACTTTAAGAAATAAAGACTAAGATTCATATAAATTTTAAATCTTAAGGCAGATGGCAACATTTACTTTAATATTAATTTTTGTATATTCGAGGTTGGATATGTAGCATTATCAAAAATAAAAAAAATCTATATCTTAAACTCATTTGGAAATCGGAGAGTGCTTAAAACTAATTTATTTTTAAAATTCAACATTTGATTAAAAATTATTTGTGGAGCTGATTTTATCACACTATTAATTAAAAGCACATACCGTTTGCTTGCGTCCATCGGGAAGATCTACATTGTAGGAGCCACGGACAGTGTTGCCGTCGGAGTTCTCACTGTGGCCGAAGTTGGTGCCTGAGTAGTCGTCCCTAACATTGTACTGGAAGTCGTGCGGCATACCCGGCTGCTGCAGTAATATATAACAAATATGATGCTCAGTTTTTAACATGTTTACAAAAAGTGTGTTTAATAAATACATTTGTGGAAGAGATTAGGTCCAATTATTTAGACGAAGAGTTGTTTAAAATTACAAACAAGAGGTCAAATAATAAGAACATTACCATGTATCCAGAACTATGGACAGGTTGAACACGGTAGGGGTCGGAGGGGGCAGAGAGAGCTACACCCAACACCACCACCATCAGCGCCGCCTGCAGGAGACCAGAGTTTTAGATGCGCTTATTATAATATGGCGAAAGTAGTACGAAATATTAGGTTTGAGTTTAATGTTTGAGTGATTTAATTGGCTATAATTGTTATATTAATGAAAAAAATAATTACTAGTAGTTTTCTTTAGTCTAATTTAAGAAATTTTGAATAATGTTATTAATGTGTTCGAATATAAAAAAAAATTCCAGTCATTAATTCAGAGACATATTATACATAACTGGACACAAGTCATGGAAAGTTTTAGGTACGAACCACAAAAGCCATGTTGAGTCTATAGTTGGATGGTGAGTGATGATGGTGTCCAGTCCGCGTCTGACTTTATACTCACCATCCTCTCTCCTGGACCTTCCTGTCCCCCGCTCTCCTGCACCTGTTGTCTTACTAATTCGTAAGCACCTCTTACTCGAAGTTTTATATATATGTTTATTTTGTGTTAATAATAGATAATTTTCTCACTTTCAAATGTTCAGGAACGCCGTATGAACTCGTTGAAGTTAAGATATTTATAGTTTAGATAAGTTAGGCAACATATTTAAAGGCAGTTGAATATGTATTTTTGTACTAATTGCTGATTGTATTGGAAGGTTGAAACAACATTGAATATTAGTATATTTAATTTTGGTTAAATAATAGTTAAACCAAAAATCGAATACTGTCGTAGATCATGATTATCGCCTGAAAAGTGGGATTAATTTTCCTGGGAGCAGGTTTATCACAATTGCAATGATTGCTAACTCTGTTGGCTAAGTCTGTTTTAGTGTTGTTTCGCCATTAATAATACATGAGAATCGTAAGAGTGATGATATGCATACGAAGGGAGTGAGACTCAGGATTTTTGGAAGAACAATTCGACGTCGATAGGTATTGTAATAATGAGTACATTAGAAAAGTTGTATGTAGTTGAGTTTGAGGCGATGATTTTTGGAGTAGAAGTAGCAAATCATAATATTTATTGCATGCAATCATTGGTTTATTAAAATCTACTTTTCTCAAATATGATTGACAATAGGCAACTTATATTTTATTTCCTTTTAGACTCGGCAAATAAAATAATAAATTTGGAATGTCTGGTATTCATGTATATTGTGCTCTCTGGCAGCCATCTTGCTTATGATGACGATAACAGTTATACGTCCAGTAGTGAATACGGGAAATATGTGACTTTTTTTTTTTTTTAGTTTTGACAGGTTAAATAGCCTATCGGAAATTCGACGAAATTCATGTTGAAAGTTTGCTTATGCTTGGATAATTTGGACATTTTCACACCTTGGAAGATAAGTCGAATAATTAGAAAACGCCTTGTATTCATAAGTGATGGTCAGATGACAGGCTCTTTACGGTGTTTTCAGTACATAAAGTTAAATATGGGATTTGTTGACATATCCGACCAATTTTGTGTGTTAAGGTGCTGCATATTCTTCAGGGAGACATTCGTTTGTTAAATCTCGTCGTTTATAATATTGCTTCCCGAAGTTCATATGTCAAATCGTTGGTGATCTACTTTGGCTACATAACACATTGGATTTGTAGTGTGTTGTTGTAACGATGTTAAAGTTTGCAGGAATTAAAAGCTCGTCAGTACCCCTAAGTCTTTATTTCAATTACACGAAGATCTAGGTTACAAAGTTGCTGTAACTTTTAGAACTGCTTCTTTAAATGCAGTTTCTATTCGTAATGTTCATCAGAATCGTATGAAGGCTGGGTCTGGTATGAGGTCTGAGGACTGTATAAAGGCTTGGTTGGGTATGAGGGCTGGGGCTTGTATGAGGGCTGGGGCTTATATGAGGGCTGGGGCTTGTACGATGGCTGGGGCTCGTATGAGGGCTGGGGCTTGTATGAGGGCTGGGGCTTGTATGAGGGCTGGGGCTTGTATGACGGCTGGGGCTTGTACGAGGGCTGGGGCTTGTACGAGGGCTGGGGCTTGTATGAGGGCTGGGGCTTGTACGAGGGCTGGGGCTTGTACGAGGGCTGGGGCTTGTACGAGGGCTGGGGCTTGTACGAGGGCTGGGGCTTGTACGAGGGCTGGGGCTGGTACGAGGGCTGGGGCTGGTATGAGGGCTGGGGCTGGTATGAGGGCTGGGGCTGGTATGAGGGCTGGGGCTGGTATGAGGGCTGGGGCTTGTATGAAGGCTGTGGATAGTATGATGGCTGGTACTGGGGCTTGAAGGTGATGGGGGGACCGTACTCGTGGGCGTACTGGGCTTCGCCCTCATACTTGACCTCCGCCTGATACCCGTAGTCGTCCTTGGCAACGTAGTTCACCTGTTAGATAATTTTTAATGTTTAGAATTAGACTTTATGATTATAATCAGAATTAATTTTGTTAGGTAATTCATTATTTCGTTCAATAACATACATTTTGCAAATATTGAATTATAGGACAATATCAGAAATAAAAATATATCAGTGCATGGGCTAATGCATTTCTTTCCTTATTATTCTTTGGTTATAATTACTTGTTAACCTAATAGTGATCTTACCGTCTGTTTGCGGCCGTCTGGGAGCTGTACGGTGTAGGAGCCTGAGACAGTGTCTCCGTCAGACTGTTCGTTTTGCCCAAAGTCATTGCCGGAGTAGTCGTCCTTGACGTCATACTGGAAGTTGTATGGCATGCCCTCCTGAAGTGTATTATGGTATAGTGTTAATTGTGTATATCTTATGGGATTTTTTTTAATATTGTTCCATTTATATATTGAATTTTTAACACTGCTTGTATTTTATGAGGTGAGAGTTTTGAGGTACCTGTTCGTAGCGTGAGTGATGTGCTGGTGGGGAGTAGCGATCATAGTCTTCAGCGACAGCCTCCCCCACCATCACCACCACCAGCAGCAACACACTGAGCTGAGGACAACACAAATTAATTACCCTCGTGTTCTTGGATTAAACAGAGATATAGTTGTAAATTGTGTCCTGCAGTTATATAAAGTTATAGCAGTAAATTTCTAGGCTTTTTGGGTCATAATATTATGTTCAGATATACAAGTAATCATGAGTGAGATAGGTTACCTTCGCGATCATCTTGATTACTTGTTGTAGAGGCGGAGGAGTGAGTGATGTGGAGAGTACGATGGTAAAACTTTATATAGTGATCGTGAATGTCGACCTTGTCGGAAGTAGGTCGATGTCAAGCACTGTGGGAGGAGGACCAACAGGGGAGCCAATCTCATGAGAGATAATTATCTATTGGCATTAGTAACACCGTTGCTGCAAATGTTCAACTTTATCAAATTTATCCTTCGGTTTGTGCTTGTATAAGGTAGGAAAGTCTCTAATGATGAATATCTGTTAACTAAATACAAACTTGCCTTAATGAAAAACAGACAATTGCATTTTTTTTAAAGTGAACGTAATATTTATACACTTAAGTGACAACTCATCGAAATAATTATTTAACAATGTATAACTTCTGATGGTAATTGCTCATTTGATACTAATATTATATATTAAATATAACAGTTACAGGTAAATGATCATAGCATTACAACACCAATTGCGTGCGGACTGTCATAAATAGTGCCACTCTATAAATATAATATTAATATTATTTTGTTAAAAAAAAATACAATAATTAAAATCTGGCTTTTTTTGGGGGGGGGGGGGCATTCATACATGTCGAGAGGTGCCGGCGATGAGTCACTTAAGTCTGTGAACTCTTGGTGATGGAATTTTGCTGACTGTCATGTGGGGGTTGTGGTGATCAAGTTAGATAGTTTACTAGTTCGGATTTAAGTGTTCTGGTAGTTACACGTTTTGAGGCATAACTACAGTATTCCTGACAGTGCCTACAATATTCACATATTTTGTAAGTATGTTGTTGGCAAATTCAAAGAATGTCATGCAACCCACTCTTTTGCTGCAATTCTCTTTGGTAATATCACTCGGAAATAGATTCAAAGACTAATGTCACTTGATAATCGCTGGCGACTGGCACACGATATTCTAATCGCATAATAATATAAAACAATGACAGAAAATTTGTCATGGGTCATGGTTGCTCTCATACATTGAGATGTATTATACCCATACTTACATTATTTGTATTAAAACCGGGCGAAATTAACTGAAATAATGTATTTAACCAAGTTATCGGTGGATCAACATATGACGATAACTTTACTTCTAGGGTTTAACTTTATATAATGAAAATACTGAAATGATTGTTAGTTTACTCGACTTTAACTTCATAAATTTTCAACCAAAACCTTACAGGTGTCATGGAGATAATAATCGTCTCTAGTTTGTAATAATATAATTTGTTATTGTTCGAACGTGTCTATAATTTTGTCATGTTACTTTATCCTAAAACCCTTTATCAGTCAATTGTTTTTTAAAAAAGCTGAGCCCAAATCAGCTATTATCATTTCAATTAAGATATAAAGCGTAATACTAAAAAGACATGTTCACCTTTTCCGTTACTGAATTTTGTTAACTTAGGAAACTTCTTTGAACATATAGAAGGAAATATTAAACTTGCATGGGTTATTCAATCTAACAAATAATATTGCGTATAAAGGCTTTCAAAACATAATAAATGAGCAACAACATTCATAGTGGATTCCAGTGGGTAAGATGTTAATGGCAGGTATGTGCATGGTTGTGTTTGAGGGACTAGTGGTGGTATGAAGGTCGTAGTTGTAGTTGACAGGAGGTTTGTAATGGTGGAGATGGTGAGCCTTTCCGTGTAATGTACATATGCTGTGAAACCCTTGTTGTGGTCAGCCTCGTAATTAACCTGCCAATATGTGTAGAATGTTAATTATTAAGAAAGAGAACATTATGTAATGATTGAGCAGAAATATTTTTCTTTTAACCATTGGCTGCGCAAAACGCAGCCAATATTGATGAATAATGGACCACAGAACCACACTTCAGTTGACATCAATTGACCTTTAGAACTTAACAACCCAAGATAATTGAGTTCTGTTTTCAAATCCTTAAAAAATGGGAAGAACTTGTATATGCCTAAAAATAATAATATGAAGATAGTTATATCTTCATATTATATATTATGCATTAGAAAAACGAAGTATTTTAATGATAGTGGCCTCATTGTGCCTGAGAATATTGAACGAAAATATTTGTTAGGTAATTGTATATAATATATATTATATTATATATATATATATATATATATAATATATATATATATATAATATGCATTGACGATCACTAAACACTGATCATCTGTATGCGGAAAAACCACAAAGAATGGAGAAAGGGGGGTGACCGTTTCGGCTTCTCAAGGCCTTTGTCAACACCAGATCGGTCTGGTGTTGACAAAGGCCTTGAGAAAGCGAAACGTTCACCCCCCTTTCTCCAATTCTTTGTGTTTTTTTTCCGCATATATATATATATATATATATATATATATATATATATATATATATCTATATATATTACATATGTGCGTATATTTAATAGGGGTACCACCACTGGTGCAATTGTAGGGGTCCACAGCCTCGAAGAAGAAGAAAATGAGTATTCAGAGAAGACCTTGTGGATTCTCAATGGGCGCTGGTACAGGAACGTTCCGCTCTTGAGTGTTAGTTTTTCCAATGAGGTCCTCACCCGCCACCTTTAGGAACTTAAGTTTATTATTAACATCTTTATTGACAAAATTAATTACAATTTTGCCTAATCTGAGGATTTTGATAGTCTGATTAAAGTGTGGATAATGCTAGTATTCACTGTCACGCAGGACAGAGGGTCATACATAAGACAATAGGTCTAAACTGTAGGCTGAAGCACATATATATCATGGTTACAATCAATGTTTTAATATATGGATATGGAAACAACTTTCTACTGTGCACTGCCACACAAGGGCAGGGATGGTTCATAAGTGATGCAGCTTAGAAGTAATATAGATAAAATTGTTCTTCATTCTTTAAAATGGACAAGCAAATGTTGGGTAAATTGTTAGGATGTCGTCCCAGAACACCTGAGTCAATAAAATAGTTACACAGTTGGTGGTACAAGAGGCCAGGAGGTCTAAAGTCCTTTACGGTTTCACATTCATCAATGTAGTGTTCTAGTGAATGCATTAAGGTTTATCACAGAGTTACAATCTGAGTATTCTGGTAGTGGCTCAGCCTCACTAACCTGCCAGATGTGTCTATAGCGAAGGCGAATTCGCGCAATGACTACATCACATTGCCTGGTTCGGTACTATGCTGACCATACAAATACCTATTATTACAAAACTTGTCATAACTTTTAATACTGCAGCTTTCAGGTCTCTGGGCATTTCTTAGTTCTTCTAAATCTGAATTAATTCTTTTAATTGTATGTTCTAATAAAACTGCATTAGATAGTCCAAAGTCATAATCAATGTTTCTTTCCTGCAAGGCCTCATTGGCCAATCGATCTACGAAGTCATGTTTTCCAACTCCAACATGGGATGGGATCCACACAAATTTATACAAGAGTTATTATCATTGGCAAAAATACATTCCATTAAATATACAAGCTACTTCCGACATACATTGTGATGGTTATTTAAGGACTGCAGAGCACTTTTAGAGTCACAGAAAATAACTCCACCACCATTGAGCTTAAGGTATTCAGTGGCTAGATAAAATGCCCACTAGCTCGGTCTGTGTCGTGCTAGCCCAGTTGTTCAATCTCTGTGTACTAGACATGATCATTTCATTCCCTTTATAAATGCACATGCACAACCTGTTCTACCAGTGCCTAACTGCACAGAGCCATCAGTAAAGGCATAGGATTCAGTCGGTTTGAGAATTTGAAGTGACTGTCAATAGCTTCTAATGTTATACATCTCAAAATGTCAGTGTTATATATTTGTTTACACTGATGGGGCTATAATGCAGAGAGACCTCCACATCTTTCCAAGGGGGATATAGTGAACAGTTTTATCAGGGTTAAGAACACATTCAGTTTCTGAAGATTATAGGCACAACAACTGAGCCACACACTGTAGGGAGCTTTTTGTGGCGGATTGAGGGAACAGTCAGAATTGTTTAGAATGGATCTCAACTTAATTTGAATAGAGCTGGGGGGACCATTATTCTTCAAGGTTTGGCGCAAAACTTAGTACTAAGTAGAACTATTCTTAGTAAATGGAGGTAAGTTTAGTTCCTTTCTCATGTTAACAATTCTGACAGTTCTAGGACAACCCAGGATGATGCGCATGGCATCATTCTGTACTATATCTAAGTGCACATTTACCCCGGGCCCAGAGTCTCAGAGCCTGTCGGCACGAACCTGTAACAACGTTTTAGGTCCCTGTATTGCTGGTTCTGGATCTCCTGAAGGTGACTGCCCTGCCTCCCTCAACTGTGCTGTAAGGTAGATGGGCATCAACCAATGTAGACGCACTCGTGTATTCGCATACGACCTGTTTACCATCCCTCCATGGCTGATGGGTGACTCCATCTGGGCGTTTTTGGCTGTTGTCAGGTTGCACAGCTGAGGTTCCCTTTTTGCTGGACACCCAGCTGTAGCCAAACTTCTCATGATAATGTCATTGACTGCTTCATGTTTGGCAATCGTTCACTGTGACTTACGACAGATGGGGACCAATGCTGTCGTATTGGTCCGCCCGTTCATAGACGCAAATGCACAGATGTTCGGTGGAGATAGGGCGGCAAGGCGCAGGGCAAACACCAATACCTAGGGCCAGTGGGCTTTATATATAGANCACAACAACTGAGCCACACACTGTAGGGAGCTTTTTGTGGCGGATTGAGGGAACAGTCAGAATTGTTTAGAATGGATCTCAACTTAATTTGAATAGAGCTGGGGGACCATTATTCTTCAAAGTTTTGGCGCAAAACATAGTACTAAGTAGAACTATTCTTTCGTAAATGGAAGGAAAGTTTAGTTCCTTTCTCATGTTAACATTCTGACAGTTCTAGGACAACCCAGGATGATGCGCATGCCATCATTCTGTACTATATCTAAGTGCACATTTACCCCGGACGCCAGAGTCTCAGAGCCTGTCGGCACGAACCTGTAACAACGTTTTAGGTCCCTGTATTTGCTGGTTTTCTGGATCTCCCTGAAGGTGACTGCCCTGCCTCCCTCATCTGTGCTGTAAGGTAGATGAGTATCAACCAATGTAGACGCACTCGTGTATTCCCATACGACCTGTTTACCATCCCTCCATGGCTGATGGGTGACTCCATCTGGGCGTTTTTGGCTGTTGTCAGGTTTGCACAGCTGAGGTTCCCATTTTGCTGGACACCCAGCTGTAGCCAAACTTCTCATGATAATGTCATTGACTGCTTCATGTTTGGCAATCGTTCACTGTGACTTACGACAGATGGGACCAATGCTGTCGTATTGGTCCGCCCATTCATAGACGCAAATGCACAGATGTTCGGTGGAGATAGGGCCGGCAAGGCGCAGGGCAACACCAATACCTAGGGCCAGTGGGCTTTATATATATATATATATATATATATATATATATATATATATATGTATATGTATATATATATAATATATATATATATATATATAATATTATATATATAAAATATTATATATATATAATATATATATAAAATAATATATATATATATATATATATAATATTATATATATATAAATATATTATAATATATAATATATATATATATAATATATATATATTATATATATAATTTATATATAAATATATATATATATATATATATATATATATATATATATATATATATATATATATATAATATGGCAAGTTAAAATTGCCTACCGGTAATTCGACGAAACTCGTGTTGAAAGTTTACTTATTCCTTGACAATCTACAAATTTCACACTTCAAGATAAATCGAACAATTAGAAAATGTCTTGTACATCCGTAAGAGATGCTCAGATAACTGGCTCTTTATCGCATATCCAGAATATATTGTTATATATGTGATTTGTTGATGTACCCGTTTAGTTTTCTGTGTGGGTTGGTGTTGCATATTCTTCAGGAAGACATTCGTTTCTTAAATATCATTTTTTATGATATTGTTTGCCGAAATTCATGTCAAATCCTGGGTGATCTGACTTTGCTTATATATAACACATTGGATTTGTCGGGTGTTACTAATAAGAATGTTACCATTTACAGGATATTTATAATATGATCATTACTCTCCAGACTTTATTTCAATTACACGAAGACCTCGGTTACAAAGTTCCTGTAACTTTTAAAATTGCTTCCTTAGTTGCAGTTTCTATTCGTAATGTTCTTCAGACTCGTATGAAGGCTGAGGATTGTATGAGGGTTGTGGCTTGTATGAGGGCTGGGGCTTGTATGAAGGCTGGGGCTTGTATGAAGGCTGGGGCTTGTATGATGGCTGGGGCTTGTATGAGGGCTGGGGCTTGTATGATGGCTGGGGCTTGTATGAAGGCTGGGGCTTGTATGAGGGCTGGGGCTTGTATGAAGGCTGGGGCTTGTATGAAGGCTGGGGCTTGTATGAGGGCTGGGGCTTGTATGAGGGCTGGGGCTTGTATGAGGGCTGGGGCTTGTATGAGGGCTGGGGCTTGTATGAGGGCTGGTATGAGGGCTGAGGGTAGTATGAGGGCTGGTACTGCGGCTTAAAGGTGATGGGGGGACCGTACTCTTGGGGGTACTGTGGTTCGCCCTCATAACTGACCTCAGCCTGGTACCCGTAGTCGTCCTTGGAAACGTAGTTCACCTGGGAGATAATTGTTAATGGTTAGAATTAGGTTTATATAACATATTCATAGTTTAACTTTTGAGGGAATTTATTATTTTGATCATTAACATACATTAAGCAAGTATTAATTTTAAAATAATATCAGAAATAAAAATATGATATCAATGTATGGGCTAATGCATTTCTTTGCTTATTATACTTTTTTATTATTACTTATTAAGGTAATAGTGATCTTACCGTCTGTTTGCGGCCGTCTGGGAGTTGGACGGCGTAGGAGCCTGAGACAGTGTCTCCGTCAGACTGTTCGCTTTGGCCAAAGTCATTGCCGGAGTAGTCGTCCTTAACGTCGTACTGGAAGTTGTATGGCATGCCCTCCTGAAGTGTATCATGGTGCACAAGTGTTAAATGTCTATATCTTTGTAGGAATACTAATAATATTCTTCATATTATACCTTGATATTGTAAATTACTTGAATTTTTTGTTGTAAAAAGCATGAGAATTTTGAGTTACCTGTTCGTAGCGTGAGTGATGTGCTGGTGGAGAGTAGCGATCGTAATCTAAAGCGACAGCCTCCCCCACCATCACCACCACAACCAGCAACACACTGAGCTGAGGACAACACAAATTAATTACCTTCGTGTTCCGGCATCATACAGATACATAGTTGTAAATTGTGTCCCGCAGTTATATAGAGATATAGGAGTAAATTTCTAGGAAGGTGGAACGTATTATGTTTATATATACAAGTTCTCTTCAGTGAGACACGTTACCTTTGCGATCATGTTGACTACTTGTTGTAGAGGCGGAGTGAGTGATGTGGAGCTGATGATGGTAAAGCTTTATATAGTGATAGTGAAGGTAGACCTTGACGGAAGTAGGTGGAGTGCCAACTCTGTGGGAGGAGGAGCAACAGGGAGCCAATCTCACGAGAGATAATTACTTATTGGCATTACGTAACACCGATGCTTCAAATGTTCAAATATATTAAATGTTATTTGCTTAGCTAAACGAACTAGAGGGTTCAGTTCCTGAACCGATTATGTGCATCTGTATCCTTTACACCACCGCCCACGGGATGGGTATGGGGTGCATAATAAAGAAAAGAATAGAATAGTATCCGCACGTTTGTGCTTGCATAGAGTAGGAAACTCTAGTGGTGACCAACTGTTAACAAAATACAAACTTCTTTAAATGAAAAATCAGACAATTACATTTTTTTAATTGTTGGTAATATTTATACACTTAAGTGACAACTCGTCGAAATAATTATTTAACAATGTATAACTTCTGACTGGTAATTGCTCTTTTGATACTAATATTATATTTTTAAATATATAATATTAGTATACCCCTGTATAACATAATATTATGAATATTTTGTTTTAAAATGATTTTTTTTATTAGAATGACCTTTTTTTTAGGAGGGGGGGGGAGGATTCATACATGTCGAGAGGGTGCCGGGCGGGAAGGCAATTAAGTCTGCGAACTCTTGGCAATGGAGTTTTACCGACTCGTCATGTTGGGGGGGGGGGGGGTGTTGGTTATCAAGTTAGATAGTTTACTAGTTCGCGATTTCAGTGTAGTTAGGCGTTTTGAGGCATAAGTACAGTATTCCTCACAATGCCTAAAATATTCACTTATTTTGTAAATAAATATATTTTTGGCAAAGTTCAAAGGAAGTGTCATGCAACCTATTCTTTTGCTGCAGTTCTCTCTAGTAGTGTTATTCACAAATAGATTCAAAGACTAATATGTCAGTTGATAATCGCAGCAGACTGGAACACGATAATCATATCGCATAGCAATATAACAACCTGTCCTCTAAAAATAATGTCGCTTTTGGCCGTTTGCCCGTATGGCCAAAAGTGGACGTAATTTGAAAATGAAAATAAATTTGGGATATTTTTTTTTTTTAACAACAGTAAGTTAAGGGTCCTCTGGTAGGTTAGGTGGGCAGGAAATTCAAAGTTTCAAAACGTTAATTGAAAGTTTCCTCTTCTAACCTTACCGAGTAGGCCGAACGACTCAAACAGAAAACGGGACTTTACGTTACTTTTGTGAGTCGATTTCATTTCAAATTACGTCCACTTTTGGCCATAGCGCGCATACGAGCGAAAAGCGACGATATTTTTAAGAGGACGGGTTGAATATAAAACGATGGCAGAAAATTTTTTATAGGTCATGGTTACTCTCGAAAATCCATAGAGCTGTATTATACCCACACTTACATAATTTGTATAAAAACTGGTCGAAAATAACTGAAAATATTGAATGATAACAGCGTTATCCCGTGGATCAACATATGACGATAACTTTACTGTCTAGGGCTAAATTTGACATAATTGAATATATTGAAATCTATAGATTGTTCGTTTACTCGACTTTAACTTAATAAATTTTCAACCAAACAATACCTGTGTCATGGAAATAATAAGTGTCACTAGTTTGCAATAATATAATTTGTTATTGTTGGAACGTGTCTATAATTTGGTCATGTTTACTTAACCCTAAAACCCTTTATCAGTCAATTGTTTCTGTAAATATTCTGAGCCTAAATTAGCTATTCGTATTCGAATATAATATGAAAACGTAAATACTAAAAAGACATGTTCACTTTTCTTTTACCGAATTTTGTCAACTTAGCAAACTCCCTTGAACATGTAGAGAGAAATATTTAACCTGCATGATTTATTCAGTCTAACAACATAATATTGCGTATAAAGTCTTTTCAAAACATAATGTTGTTGCTCATTTGTTAAGTGGATTTCGGTGGGTAAGACGTTTATGGCAGGTATGTGGTTGTGTTTGAGGACTAGTGGTGGTATGAAGGTCGTTGCTTGTAGTTGACAGGCTGTAGTGGTGGGGATGGTGAACCTCTCCAGTGTAATGTGCATCAGCTGTGAAACCCTTGTTGTGGTCAGCCTCGTAATTAACCTGCCAATATATGTAGAATGTTAATTATTAAGAAAGAGAACATTATGTAATGACTTGCATAAATCTATTTGTTTTAACCCTTGGCTGCAACGAACGTCAATTGATGAATAATGGATCACAGAACTATATTGCAATTAAGATAAATTGACCTATAAAATTTAAGGACCCAAGATAATTTAATTCTTTTTTAATTCCTCAAAATTGGGAACAACTTACATATCTGACTAATAATATATAATACGAAGAAATGTAAACATAAATATTAGAAGTATTTTGGTGATAGTGGTCTCATCGTGCCTGGGAATATTTATCGAAAACATTAGTTTGACAATGGTTTATTTTAATTTTACCCAAGTTTACATTACATTTGTGTGAACTTTAAAAACATGGACACCATTTCATATCAATTTTAGATGAAGAGACTGAGGCCAATATTTACTTAATTTGAATTTTTGTATATTCAAGGGTGGGCGTGCACCATTATAACAAAATGTATCTTAAACTCAATTGGAAATTAGAAACGACAAGGAACTAAATATATATTTTAAAATTCGACATTTGAGTGAATAACTATTTATGCAGTTGATTTTATCACACTGTTAAAAGCACATGCCGTCTGCTTACGTCCGTCGGGAAGGTCGACATTGTAGGAGCCACGGACGGTGTTGCCATCGGAGTTCTCACTGTGGCCGAAGTTGGTGCGGGAGTGGTCGTCCCTTACATTATACTGGAAGTCGTGCGGCATATGTCTCTTATTATAGACTTGTTGTGAAAAATGTTAATTTTACATTTGTATTTGCGTACTAAGTATTTTTCACGTATGTAGCCTAACAGTTGTTTAAAATTATAACAATCCTGGTCAGGTAATAAGGATATTACCTCGTATCCGGAACTATGGACAGGTTGAACACTGTAGGGGTCGGAGGAGGCAGCGAGAGCGACACCAACACAACCATAATCAGCGTCGCCTGCAGGAGACCAGGAGTCTTAAGATGCGCTTATTGTAAAGAGAAAGCACGTCATAGAGAATGTACATTACGAAATATTAGGTTTGATTTTCAGCATGTTCTATTCATTTAATTAGCTATAATTCGTATATAAACTCAAAAATTAATTATAAGTAGTTTTCTTTCACTAATTAAAGAAATTGTAATAATGTTACTAATGTATTGTTACTTATAAATTATTTAGTCATTTCACATAAGAGGACACAAGTCATGATAGTTTAAAGTACGAACCACGAAAGCCATGTTGAGTGTGTTGTTGGAGTGCTGGGGATAGTATGATGGCTGGTACTGGGGCTTGAAGGTGAGGGATGGTGGTGTCCGGGCCGCCTCTGGCTTTATACTCACCATCCTCTCTTAATAATAGATCATTTTCTCGCTTTCATATTTCATGAAGCAGCAGGAACTCGTTGAAGTTAAGATAGTTCATCACATGAATAATCCTTTAAGGATAATATGCTCACAAGTATACATATTATATGGCAGCTGAAAATGTATTTTTGAACTAATTGCTAATTTATTGGAAGGTTATTTCAACATTGAATATTAGTTAATTTAAATATTGGTAGCATAATAAACTAAAAATCCGCGCAGATCATGATTATCGCCTGAAATGAGGGATTAAAGTTCCTGGGAGCAGGTTTATCTTCATTGTTATTACTGCTAACGCAAGTCTATTTTAGTGTAGTTTGCCTGTAGTAATACACTAATACATGGGAATCGTGGGAGTGATGGCGTGTATATGAAGGGTGTAAGACTGAGAATTTTGGAAACGCAGTTCGACAATGAAGGACAAGGTGTATGGTTAAAAAGTTGAATGTAGTAAGTTTGGGAGGTGCTTCTTTGAGTAGAAGTAGCAAATCATTCTTTTTTATTGCATTCAGTTATTGTTATTAAAACCTACTTGTCTAAAACATGATTTCTTATAGACATCTGATATTTAATTTCCTTATAGACATAACAAAAATAAAACTATTTTGAAAGACGTTGAGTCACAATAACGTGGCTGAAGATATGATGACCAACCACACATCAGAAGAGGAAGAGATGACGACGTTCCGGTCCGTCCTGGACCGTTAACCAAGTCGTAAGCGAGGACTGACTCTACTCTTGATACTTCCACACGACTTGATAAGTCCAAGACGGACTGAAACGTCGTCGTTACTTCATCTTCTGATGTGTGGTTTTGTCTTCATAATTTTGAAAGGTCAAGTTTTAATATACATTGTGCTCTCTGGCAGCCATTTTCCTTACGATTACGATGACAGTCACACGTCAAGCGGGAAGAAGAGAAATGCATGAATCTGTTATTTTTTTTATTTCTGCAAGTTAAACAGCCAATTGGAAGTTCGACGAAACTCGTGTTTAAAAATGTTTGTTTATCCTTTCATAGTCATGAAATTTTCACACAATTCAAGTTAAATCGAATAATTAGAAAATGTCTTGTGTAAGTTGGACCCGGCCCCAAGCCTGGCCCGGGCGGGCTTGGGGAGTTGAAGAACTCTCAGAACCCCATCAACCAGTATATCCATTAGTCTTGCTCAGATGACTGGCTCTTTATCGTGTATCCACTACATAATGTTTATTTACTGATGAATTCTATATATTGCCTGTGTTATGGTTTTGCATTTTCTTCAGACTTGTTATATCTCGTCGGTATGATATTCCTTGCCGAAGTTCATATGTCAAATTTTGGATGCTCTACTGACTTTGCCTGTATATACCATATCTTGGATTTACCGTGTATTGCTAATAAGGATGCTACCATTTACAGGATATAAAGATCGTCATTACTTTCGAAACTTTATTTGAATTACACGAAGACCTTAGTTACAAAGTTTCTTTTGCTTTTAAAATTGCTTCTTTAGATGCAATTTCTATTCATAATGTCCCTCAGCCTCGTATGAGAGCTGGGACTCGTATGAATGCTTGGACTCGTATGAGTGCTGGGACTCGTATGAGTGCTGGACTCGTATGAGAGCTGGGACTCGTATGAGGGCTGGGACTCATATGAGGGCTTGGACTCGTATGAGGGCTGGGCTCGTATGAGGGCTGGGGCTCGTATGAGGGCTGGGGCTTGTATGAGGGCTGGGGCTTGTATGAGGCTGGGGCTTGTATGAGGGTTGGGGCGTATGAGGGTTGGGGCTTGTATGAGGGCTGAGGCTGGTATGAGGGCTGGGGCTTGTATGAGGGCTGGGGCTGTATGAGGGCTGGGGCTTGTATGAGGGCTGGGGCTTGTATGAGGGCTGGGGCTGGTATGAGGGCTGGGGCTGGTATGAAGGCTGTGGATATGGTGGCTGGTACTGGGGCTTGAAGGTGATGGAGGGACCATACTCGTGGGGGTACTGGGCTTCGCCCTCATACCTGACCTCCGCCTGATACCCGTAGTCGTCCTTGGCAACGTAGTTCACCTGTTACATAATTCTTAATGTTTAGAGTTAGGCTATATGATTATAATCAGAATAAATTTTTATTGGGTAATTCATTATTTCGTTCAATAACATACATTTTGCAAATTTTGAATTATAGGACAATATCAGAAATGAAAATATGATATCAGTGCATGCGCTAATGCATATCTTTGCTTATTATACTTTGGTTATAATTACTTATTAAGGTAATAGTGATCTTACCGTCTGTTTGCGGCCGTCTGGGAGCTGGACGGTATAGGAGCCTGAGACAGTGTCTCCGTCAGACTGTTCGTTTTGTCCAAAGTCATTGCCGGAGTAATCGTCCTTGACGTCATACTTGAAGTTGTATGGCATGCCTTCCTGAAGTAAATTGTGGTTCATAAATGTTAAATGTGAATATAATTTTGGAACACTTTAATATTGTTCATGTTATATTGTGTACCACCGCTTGAATTTTATGCGGAGATAACATGAATGTTTTGAGTTACCTGTTCGTAGCGTGAGTGATGTGCTGGTGGGGAGTAGCGATCGTAGTCTTCAGCGACAGCCTCCCCCACCATCACCACCACCAGCAGCAGCACACTGAACTGTGGGCAACACAAATTAATTATCCTTGTGTTCTTGGATTAAACAGAGATATAGTTGTAAATTGTGTCCTGCAATTATATAAAGTTATAGCAGTAAATTTCTAGGCTTTTTGTTCTAACATTATGTTCAGATATACAATAATCATGCGTGAGATAGGTTACCTTCGCGATCATATTGATTACTTGTGTAGAGGCGGAGGAGTGAGTGATGTGGAGAGTACGATGGTAAAGCTTTATATAGTAATGGTGAACGTCGACCTTGACGGAAGTAGGTGGATGGCAAGCACTGTGGGAGGAGGACCAATTATCTCATAAGAGATAATTACCTACTGGCATTATGTAACACCGATGCTGCAGAAGTTTAACTTTATCAATTTATCCGCAGGTTTGTACTTGTATAGGGTAGGGAACTCAAGTGGTATCTATTAACTAAATATAAACTTGCTTAAATGAAAAATCAGACAATTACTTTTATTTTTTTAATTAAAGGCACTATTTATATACTTAAGTTACAACTCAAAGAATAATTATTTAAAATGTATGACTTCTGACTGATGATTTTGCATTNGGCCTGGTCGAGGACCGGGCCGCGGGGACACTAAAGCCCCGAAATCATCTCAAGATAACGGCGGTTACCACAGAACGTAATAATACCAAAAGAAGCCAAGTATTTTATATTGAAAACTATGAGCATGTATTTGATCCCCGGGGAGGGGCGTAGTTGATAAGTTTTTTTACAACTGATAAGTAATATACTTATAATCGTCAGGTACCCTCATTTTTTATGGAAAGTCTTGCTAGATTACTGGAATATTTTTAGGGCTATTCAATTGTTTATATTTTCATTTTTCGACTCTCTTGTTTTTCTTTGCGTCCGGTTGGAAGCGTACCCCTGGAGTAAGAGAGCATTGGGTATAGGGGGTATTCCTAGCCCACTGCCAGTCCCAGGTGTGATAGAAACTGCGTCTGGGGGCACCACTGATAAAGTCCCACTGAGAAAGTCCATTGTATCTGTCAGTCAAACCTAACCAATTAAGTCTTGTATATTTGACCCAAGACAAGGCTTTGAAGTCTGCTAGTGCGGTGGGACTAATTTCTGTCGTTGGGGTTTGAGGAGTTTAGTGCTGGTCTGCGATCCTCTGATAGCTGTAGAAGGTAACTGCCTCTTGCTCCCTCCGAGGGAGCAAACTTAGTCATCTGAGGTTTGTAATGAATATGGTTGTACCAGTGACCAGAAATATCTAATAACAGAGGAAATGGAACTTGTCTAAAAAGAAAACTATTTTCAAGTAATTCAAATTGTATGTTTCGAAACCAAGATGCCAAACCATTTTCCAAGATGGAATAAGGATTCAGAAGCATCATCTAATTAATTAAACTAATATAAACTATTCTGTTCAGTTCAGTCATTTATTATGCATCCCATAACCATCCCGTGGGCGGTGGTGGAAAAGGTTAGAGGCACATAATGGGTTCAGACACTGAACCCCATAGTTCATTTAGCTAAGCAAATGACACAATTATGAACCAAGAATAGAAACCACAACGTCACTAAAATTACATTACAAATCCACCATACACAGTTAACTTAAAGAGGAAAGAATAATGAAAGAAATAATCCGTACAAGAATAAAAGGCACAACTCTTAAGCAAAACATAAACAACATATACTATAGAGAATACCACTATCCCCTTCATTAAAAATAGCCCTAAGCCAACCGAGAATCCTTTACAGGAGTCGAACGTGGTATATATGTTCCCCTGCCCCCCCCCCATTTCCACCCCTCACGAAGGATGCAACATTCAATCTACGTACATATGTAAGACGTCGACCAAGCTGATGAGGCGTTTAACCTGTCATCTTCAATCAGCTGCCCATAAAAATTACACGAGACAAGCCCATGACATCACCTTAACAAGACAAATGCTGAATAAAAACACCTGCATATTAGATAAAGCCCAATATACAAGAAAATTACAAATTCTTGAAGCTCGACGCATACAAGTCGAACAACCTATTATAAATATGCAAATAACGGAACTATTCACTCTACCCACCATGAGAGTGAGAACAAGACCAGAACGCGAAAATACCAATGATGACGTCAATGTCCAAAACGCCATGTCCACTACAGTCATCTGAGATTCCATACCCTATGACTTGACTTACCTGTTTATGCATAGTTCATTGACCCATCAACTCCATCTCAATTCTGTTTCTTTTGCCTTTCTCGTGACATAATTACCCATGTGCCCGACCTCCCAGTGTTATAAATAAGATGTTTCCTTATATTATGTCAGTCCTCACTTGAGACTTAACCTTGTAGGTACGAAACGTTGTGTAAATAAAATAAGTATAACACGTTATACAGTTAATTTTGTTCTTTTAGTTTACCTTGAACAAGTATGACATTTGGAGAGATCCTCTTCTAGTTAAACCAAGATGCAGTAGAAGGCGGGAGATGTATGTTTTTTTAACATGGCTTAATTATGTTATGTACCAGGAATACGACGAAACTCGCCCTAATCGTTGCAACCAGTCCTCTTGTTTAGATAGTACCTTTTGTAACTATGTGCACAATAGTATAAATATTGATGTACTAAGCCATTAGATAGTAGAACTTTGTACTATTCACTTCATAAGAGTCCGAAAAATTAAGCTAAAAACCATACTTAAATATTCCTAGGCCTAGTATAGAACACACATCTATTACATTAGGCCTCATATAGCGTGGTATTAGGCCTAGGAAGGTTAGGTTTCTTTAGTTAGTCTTTGCAACATAAGCAGAAAATATTTTTCCGGCTTGTCCGAATTCAATAGGGCTGGTTTCTACTTTCTAATTGCGTTGTACGTCTGTATATGCACTATGGTCCTCATCCTTCCTATAAGTGCTACCAAAACAAGAGGATGGAGTGCCGTTTGGGATTTAGTTGGAGTCGGCTACTTTCCAGGAGGCGGAAGTGAAATGTTAAGATACCGCCTTCGTGCTCTCATGAAGGAGCTTATTACATACTGGTGTTTTCTGTATATAAATTTAGGCCGTTTTGTTTATATACTCAACCCATTTATCATATTTTGAGGCATTTGCAATGTAAAGGTCAATGGATGACCTTGTTAAAAAAATATTTGCTGCGTCAGTATTGATTTTATGTATAGTGCTGAATAGCAACATATATAAAATAAAATTTACATAAATTTTTAGTAATGACAAATTGGTGAAGTCGGTACATTAAAGACTTTCATTTCTCTATAATTTTATTTACACAACCTACATGGAGGACTTGATTACAAGCTTCCAGTAGTTATCATTACTGCTGCCTATTCCACCTATTCCACAGTTATCACAGGTAAGATTCGTCAGATTCGTAGGAGGGCTGGGGTTTGTACGAGGGCTGGGGCTGGTACGAGGGCTGGGGCTTGTATGTGGGCTGGGGTTTGTATGAGGGCTGGGGCTGGTATGAGGGCTGGGGGTAATATGAGGGCTGGTACTGGGGTTTAAATGTGATTGCTGGACCATACTCGTGGGGGTACTGGGCTTCTCCCTCATACCTGACCTCAGCCTTATACCCGTCGTCGTCCTCGGCAACATAATTTACCTGTTGCATTACGTGAGTATTATTAGTGAAAATATATTGAAATCTATTAAAAATTTATTTCTGGAATGTAAATTATTGGTTTCGTGATAAATGTTAAACTAATAATGGATTGGTATGATAATTTCACAAACTGAAACATAATTACATCATATTTGATGATGTAATTACCTTGCTTACTGTAATATGATCATCTTTCCATATCAAGATCGTTATCTTACCGTCTGTTTGCGGCCGTCTGGGAGCTGGACGGTGTAGGAGCCTGAGACAGTGTCTCCGTCGGACTGTTCGTTTTGGCCAAAGTCATTGCCGGAGTAGTCGTCCTTGACGCCGTACTGGAAGTTGTATGGCATGCCCTCCTGAAGTGTAATGTTGTGCACCAGCGTTAAATTCTAGAAGATACTTTGGTATAATTCTTTAAACTGTGCATATATATTTTGTGATATACATTATTAAATTTGAGATTTCAGGTACTTGTTCGTAGCGTGGGTGATGTCCTGGTGGAGCGTAGCGATCATAATCGTCAGCGAGAGCCTCCCCCACCATCACCACCACCATCACCACCACCAGTAACACACTGGGCTGAGGACCACAACACTCACCATTACTTGGTGACCCAGGATTATATTGATATATTGCAGTAAACTTCCACGATGTTAACACAATATTTTAATATAAAGTTGAACATAAACCGCGTTACCTTCGCGATCATGTTGACTACTTGTTGTAGAGGCGGAGGAGTGAGTGATATGGAGAGGATGCTGGTAAAGCTTTATATAGTGATAGTGAAGGTCGACCTTGACAGAGATAAGTGGAGGGGTCGGCCCTGTGGGAGGAGGACCACAGGGAGCAAGCTATGGAGAGAGAATTATTTATTGGTGTTAGGCTACACCAAAGCTTCAAGTATTTTTCCGTTTATGTTAAATTTATCTTCATTTTAACCGGTGTTCATCCTTAGCTTTTATTGATAGTGACACCAGGTGAAAATAATGCTTTTGTCACTAAATCTTTCACTCAAGTCTTGACATTTATTTTACTGTTTCTCAATACACTTTCTCAATTTAATTCTGTTCCATATGAAATCCATCACGTTGCATGCGATGAGTCACATTAACGTGGCTAAAGTATGTTGACCAGACCACACACTAAAAGGTGAAGGGACGACGACGTTTCGGTCCGTCCTGGACCATTCTCAAGTCGGTTGAGAATGTGTGGTCTGTGTGTGGTCTAGTCATCCATCACGTTATTTGCTCAGATTCTTTATTCATACACAGACACTATACGAAGGAGGAGAATATAATATATTACATAAAATATAGATAATCAACACACGTCTTTATATATAGATATCGTTGGTTCTGATTCACAAATCTTCAACTTTGGAAACTGCTTTTAACAGTGTCACATGAGGAGCTGGAACACAGGTTGTTCTGCAAGAGAACTGGTCTGTGGCAGAGGGCACGGCCAAGTGAGAGGCTTGGGTACTGTAGGGAAACACCTTACCTTTAGGTTACCTTTCATTGGTTTCGAGGATCACAATCCCCGCAACCCGGCCTCAGATCAGGCCTCGTGGTCTTGGTGACTAGGCCTCGTGGTCTTGGTGACTAGGCCTCGTGGTCTTGGTGACTAGGAATCCTGGTCTTGGTGACCAAGCCTCTAAATGTCCTTCTCGTTATATTTCTATGGGGTGTTGGTTTATTAGTTTTCATTTAATATTTTTATTATTAAAATTGACTGTTGAATTCTCCTCTTGGATTTGAGAGAGAGGCTGCGAAGATTTTCCTGCCCATTCTCGTTTGAACTTCGAATAGGTTGTGATCTGAATAAAAGGTATTTGTAATCATTATTTTCCTGACCAAGTAATCATTGTGAAAATAGGTCATGAGTGTTTTATTTTCTAGTTGATTCTACTGTTTGTTGGTTTAATGCAAATCTTTCATATACATTAGATATCATTTGTGTGTGACTTCATTTAGAAGGCTTCCTGGGATTCTCTCTCATTTAATTATATATGCTGCGGCACTATTTTAGTGCCGTAATAGGCTAAAGTCCCCAAGCAAGATGATGTTTAGGGCAGGGGTTGAGAGGTTTTCTAAGCAGTACTCTGTTTTCATTAGTTCGTCTTTGAAGAGCTGAGTATTTGCCTACGGTGTCTTGTATACAAAGACAATAACCACATTCAGAATTTCTATAAATATCAGCACTTCCACCATATCGTTTGTGATGTTTAGCAGCTCAGTGCAGATGTGTGTGTCTTTGATGTACAGGCTGACCCCACCCTGTAGCCTGTGTTTTACTCGGCGCTAATAGCGCTAATATCTGTGGTATTGGTTGGGTACCATTGTGTTTCTTTGCTATCGAATATTTGACCGAGTTGGTGGTAGAGTTCTGATATTTTTAATTCTTCTTATCTTTCTCTTGTTAAAAAAAAATGTCCATGATATGCTGTGTTGTGGCTGTTTTCGTAATGGACGTGTTTTAATTTATTCGCCTTGTTCCTAGTTTTCGAAAAGCTAGGCAGACTGTCAAAACATTCTTACTTAAATATTCCAAAGGTTGCAAATCTCTGCTAAGAATATTTTTACACTTTTGTTGTATTATGTTTGCATGTTTCATTTGCTTTTCCCAATATCCCATATTTACATGTACCCCATTTGTAATATTGGCAGGGTAAGAGTGCCGGGTACTGTAGGATGGCACGGCAGGCTAAGAGTGCCGGGTACTGTAGGATGGCACGGCAGGTTAAGAGGGTCGGGTACTGTAGGATGGCACGGCAGGTTAAGAGGGTCGGGTACTGTAGGATGGCACGGCAGGTTAAGAGTGCCGGGTACTGTAGGATGGCACGGCAGGGTAAGAGTGCCGGGTACTGTAGGATGGCACGGCAGGCTAAGAGTGCCGGGTACTGTAGGATGGCACGGCAGGTTAAGAGGGTCGGGTACTGTAGGATGGCACGGCAGGTTAAGAGGGTCGGGTACTGTAGGATGGCACGGCAGGTTAAGAGGGTCGGGTACTGTAGGATGGCACGGCAGGTTAAGAGGGTCGGGTACTGTAGGATGGCACGGCAGGCTAAGAGTGCCGGGTACTGTAGGATGGCACGGCAGGGTAAGAGGGCCGGGTACTGTAGGATGGCACGGCAGGTTAAGAGTGCCGGGTACTGTAGGATGGCACGGCAGGCTAAGAGGGTCGGGTACTGTAGGATGGCACGGCAGGGTAAGAGGGCCGGGTACTGTAGGATGGCACGGCAGGGTAAGAGTGCCGGGTACTGTAGGATGGCACGGCAGGTTAAGAGGGTCGGGTACTGTAGGATGGCACGGCAGGTTAAGAGGGTCGGGTACTGTAGGATGGCACGGCAGGCTAAGAGTGCCGGGTACTGTAGGATGGCACGGCAGGTTAAGAGGGTCGGGTACTGTAGGATGGCACGGCAGGTTAAGAGGGTCGGGTACTGTAGGATGGCACGGCAGGTTAAGAGGGTCGGGTACTGTAGGATGGCACGGCAGGTTAAGAGGGTCGGGTACTGTAGGATGGCACGGCAGGCTAAGAGTGCCGGGTACTGTAGGATGGCACGGCAGGTTAAGAGTGCCGGGTACTGTAGGATGGCACGGCAGGTTAAGAGTGCCGGGTACTGTAGGATGGCACGGCAGGTTAAGAGTGCCGGGTACTGTAGGATGGCACGGCAGGGTAAGAGTGCCGGGTACTGTAGGATGGCACGGCAGGTTAAGAGGGTCGGGTACTGTAGGATGGCACGGCAGGCTAAGAGGGCCGGGTACTGTAGGATGGCACGGCAGGGTAAGAGGGCCGGGTACTGTAGGATGGCACGGCAGGTTAAGAGTGCCGGGTACTGTAGGATGGCACGGCAGGCTAAGAGGGTCGGGTACTGTAGGATGGCACGGCAGGGTAAGAGGGCCGGGTACTGTAGGATGGCACGGCAGGGTAAGAGGGCCGGGTACTGTAGGATGGCACGGCAGGGTAAGAGTGCCGGGTACTGTAGGATGGCACGGCAGGTTAAGAGGGTCGGGTACTGTAGGATGGCACGGCAGGCTAAGAGGGTCGGGTACTGTAGGATGGCACGGCAGGGTAAGAGGGCCGGGTACTGTAGGATGGCACGGCAGGGTAAGAGGGCCGGGTACTGTAGGATGGCACGGCAGGGTAAGAGTGCCGGGTACTGTAGGATGGCACGGCAGGTTAATAGAGGCTGGGAACTATTGAACACAATTCAAATGCGCGTTTCCAAGGTTCGTGAAGGCTATTCGAACAAGGCCAATGTTGTCTAAGTTTAATGACAATTTGAGATCTTTATTTAATGTAGTAGAATTAATTCTCCGTATAGAGTTTAGGTATGAATGAAGAATCTGAGTAAATAATGAGATTAATTTCATGTAAAACAGAATTAAATTGTGAGGAAGTAAACTAGTTCAGAAACTGTAAAATAAATATCAGAATTGAGTGAAAGCTTTAATGCCAAAAGCATGAACTTCACCTGTCGTCACTATCAATTCAAACTGAGGATGAACACGGGTTAAATATAAACCAAAACTTAACAAAAACGAACATTTATTTGAAGCTTTGGTGCTGCCTATCGCCACTAAGTAATTATCCCATAGCTTGGCTCCCTGCGGTCCTCCTCCCACAGTTGCCGAACCTCCACTTACTTCCGTCAAGGTCGACCTTCACCATCACTATATAAAGCTTTACCAGCATCCTCTCCACATCACTCACTCCTCCGCTCCAACTACAAGCAGTCAACATGATAGCGAAGGTAATGTGTCTTCACGTTCAACTTTACTAAATATCACAAATATCTTAACATCGTGGAAGCTTATTGCTGTACCTCTATATAACTTCGGGTACTTAAAAATAAGTGTTGTCCTCAGCCCAGTGTGTTACTGGTGGTGGTGGTGGTGATGGGGGAGGCTCTCGCCGACGATTATGATCGCTACGCTCCACCAGGACATCACCCACGCTACGAACAGGTAATTCAGAACTCAAAACACAAAACTAGACTATAATAATGTATATCACAAAATATATATGCACAATTTAAAGGATTATACCAAAATATCATCTAGAATTTAGCACTGGTACACCACATTACACTTCAGGAGGGCATGCCGTACAACTTCCAGTACGGCGTCAAGGACGACTACTCCGGCAATGACTTTGGTCAAAACGAACAGTCCGACGGAGACACTGTCTCAGGCTCCTACACCGTCCAGCTCCCAGACGGCCGCAAACAGACGGTAAGATAACGATCTTGATATGGAAATATGATCATATTACAGTAAGCAAGGTAATTGCATTATCAAATATGTTGTAATTATGTTTGTGAAATTATCCTGCAAAGCCATTATTAGTTTAGCATTTAACATGAAACCAATAATTTACATTCCAAAAATAAATATGTAATAGTATTTCAATAATTTCTCACTAATAATACTCACGTAATGCAACAGGTAAATTATGTTGCCGAGAACGACGACGGGTATAAGGCGGAGGTCAGGTATGAGGGTGAAGCCCAGTACCCCCACGAGTATGGTCCAGCAATCACATTTAAACCCCAGTATCAGCCCTCTTATTACCCCCAGCCCTCATACCAGCCCCAGCCCTCGTACCAGCCCCAGCCCTCGTATCAGCCCCAGCCCTCGTACAAACCCCAGCCCTCATACCAGCCCCAGCCCTCATACAAACCCCAGCCCTCGTACCAGCCCCAGCCCTCATACAAACCCCAGCCCTCGTACAAACCCCAGCCCCAGCCCTCGTACGAGTCTGAGGAATCTTACCCATGAAAATTGAGGTATAGGCAACATTAATGATAACTATGGGAAGCTTGAAAGCTAGTTTTCCGTGTAAGTTGTTTAAATAAAGTGAAATATAAATGAAAGTCTTTTATGTATAACAAACACCAATATCCCAATGCGAACAATATTCATGTAAATACTTCATTTTATATTGTAACGTAATGCAGCAACACCAAGGATGTGACGTTAGCTTCGTGTAGCAAATATTTTATGAGAAGAATAATCAAATGTTAAACTTAATATGTCAAATGAAATAGTAAAATACGAGACACGGGTCGAGTATATAAATAAAGCGGTTTACATTTATTTAACAATATGTATAGCCTAGAGTCCGTCATCTGAAGCGTGTTCCTAGCGCAAAGAAACATTATAAAAGGTCATTTTGACCAACTTTTCTGTATTAGGTTTCAGATAGTGTGTATTATGCTTAGGAAGATTAGATTAGGTTTTGTTTTCTGTGCAACATCAGTACAAAATCTTTAAGGTTTGTCCAAATTCAACAGTACCGATTTCTGCTTTTTAATTGCCTTTTACTTCAATATATGTACGTTGGTCCTCATCGTTACTACAAGTACTACATAAACAGGAGGATGGGCTGATTTGAGATGTATTTCTCATATACAACACAATTATACAGTTTCAAAAACAAATTCTAACATCTTCCGTTTTCCCATTCTATTTGGGGAGCAAAAACAGTAGTGGTAGGAAAGAAGGCCTTGAAGAAGAGTTCACAAGTATATTTACACCGAAAAGTGTACCCAATTTCTCAGTGTATATACACTTTAATATATACTTCTGCCCTGGATTGTGTTCAGGGCTGAAGTATTCTTGGTGGTTGATTAGTAAACCCCAAACCATGAACAGTTTTATTGGCTGGTTGAGCAGACCAGCAACCAGGCGGGATGGTCAGGGACTGGGCCGCGGAGACATTGATCCGCAGGTTGACAAGTGACGTTTCAGAATTATTGTTCCATCTTGGTCTATAAGTAAATATAAAGACTTGAAATACCCGTAACTAGAATTCTTTCGTAGCCAAGTGCATTTTCAGCGACACTGATTCTCGAAATATTACTCAAGAGGAATGTACTACTCAAAATTTAGGTAATTTAAATTGAAAATTAAGAAGCTAGCTGGTCTGAAGTTTTTCAAGGTGTCACTTGACAAAGTTTTCGGATAGGAAATGTAGAAAATATTTAACCACCAGACCATTTATGGTCAACGATTTAGCCATCGGCTACCACCTTTTTTATAAAGGAACTGGTACCACAAACTCTGTACTCGTGCTTCCACTTGTTGAAGGATCCCTGGAGTGACATAACGCTTGCACTCTGATCAGCTCTTAAAGCTAGCATGTCTAGCTTACAGAGTTCCCCGATATATCTATATATGTGGCTCCTACAGTACCTGATAGCTAATTTATCTCAACAGTCCGCCCACAAACAGGATATGACGGCGATGCTGTTGAAGAATCCATGTTGTCCAAGGTGCTACTTGGAACGTTTGTTCCGAGTAGCTGAATCTAAAACAACAACAACAACATGCCTTGTCCAGTGTACTTGTTGCACAGTCAAGATACACGGAGTCAGACTCTTGCTGCCCCCTTGCCGGAGGTGCTTAAAAGCATTTGCAGGAGCCTGAATGGCATGGACGAAAATCCACTGATGAAGCGTGTCCGGGAGGTGATCCATTTGTGGAAAGATGGTACGCATCAAGATGATTACATCAACGAAGTTGAAAAAGTTCGTCTCCCATGTCTGAGGCTCCAACGATCAGAGCTGAGCCAGACCAGGGCTTGTCCCTCAGGGTCCTTTAATGTCAGTAACGCCTCGAGCCGCTCGTTATTCTGCAGTTAGATGGAACCCACTGTCATTTTATCCAGTGAGAGAGAATGCGTTCTGGGTATCTTGGGGCAGGTGCAACCTGGCGCATCTCACCGGACGAACCAACTGAGCTGTCTTGAACATGTAAGAACCTGCCTCTTGGTCCTACCAGCAGACCAAGGTATTTGGACAAGAAACTTTTGTGAAAAATTTAATTAGTTACAAGTAATTCGAATTTTAGTATTTAATTTTAAAATAAGATGGAACATAATTCTGAAGCATCACATAATAAACTGCATTCGTTGTGGCTCTTACAATTACTGTTTCTGCTTACCAACTAGAAGGAAATACTGGAGATGTAAGAGTTTTTCATAAACTAATTATGAACGTCTACTACGACGAAACTCTCCCTAAATGTTTGTGGTTTGTTTAGTTAGAATCAGCCACTTTCCAAGAGGCGGAAGTGAAATGTTAAGATATCTCCTTCATGCACCCATGAAGGAGCTTTAGATGACTAGTGTTTTATGGACATAAATTTATGCCGTTTTGTTTATGTACTCAACCCACTGATCATATTTCGTTGTATTTGCCATGTAAAGGTCATTGCTTCACCTTGCTCATAAAATATTTTCTGCGTCAAGTTAATGTTATGTATTGTTGAGAAAATTTCATTTATATGTATTTCACGTTAGTGTGATTTGTGTGTGTGTGTATTATGTATTGTGTTGAATCAGTCCGTCCTTCTAAGGTTTCCCAACGTCAAGAAAACCGAAGGCATGCCATACAACTTCAGTAGGCGTCAAGGACGACTACTCCGGCAATGACTTTGGCCAACCCGAACAGTCTGACGAGACACTGTCTCAGGCTCTTACACCGTCAGCTCCCAGACGGCCGCATACAAATGGTAAGATAACTAGCGTAATACGGAATGAAGGTCAATTTACAGTAAAGAATGGAACTGCGCTTTCAACAGTTCTATAATTAAGTTTGTTTGTAAAAATACCCTGCAAACGTCGTTTAATTTAATATATTGAATTTACCATAGAACAGTAATTTGCTTTTAATACATTTTTTATATAAAGTAGTTTGTAACTAATAATACTTTTCTAAGCCACCAGGTAAATTATGCTGCC